>JAWWLV010000158.1:6352497-6397605 GCA_035041135.1 Platyrinchus mystaceus
GCAGCATCTTCCCTTGGCCCGGTGGAGCCAAGTTGGAGTTCCCGACCAGTGTGAGGGAAGAAAGGCTGTGGGTACCTTCCCTCCCCTCCCTCCCCTCGGAGCTGGCAGCTCTCCTGCCTCTCTTATCTTTCACCAAACGGAGCGGTGAATGACTTTTTGCAGCATGAGCTGCAGCTGGAGCTCTGTGTGTAAATAATAAACACCCAGCCAGCGCAGAGGACAAGCGTGTGGCCAGGGAAGGGACCTGCCTGCGACGCCGAGCGGGCACCCAGCGATGGCAGGGGGGAAGGGCTCTGCTTCAGCAGAACACAAATCAAGACAGTGGTATGAACAGCTAAGGGGCCTCATTGTTTGGCTCTCCCGGGGCTGACTTTGCCCCGTGAGGCTCCGTGCTGAGCTCTGGGATCATCCGCCCCGTGCGTGGGACATGGCACAGCCCCCGCACGCCGGGGATCCCTCTGCTCCTCCCCCGGGTCTCGGGTGTCGGTACCCGGGTCCTGATTTGTGGCCATGGCTCCAGTTCAGAAGAGCCTTTGTTTTCCTGCTGTCGCTTCCAGCAGATGAGACTTACGACGAGTCTTATTTTATATCAATGACTGTAGAGATATCGTCCTTTCTTAATGTAATAAACTAATAAAAGTTGACAAGAGCATCTGTTCCCAGGGTTTAATCTGCATATAGATCAGGAATGTGGTGATTCCAGAAGGAGGAAACAAGAGTTTGATAAAAGAAGATAAGATAGAAAAAATACCATCTGGAAAACAAAGGAAGGAAAGGCTGAGGCCATGACAGTAATGGGAGATTTAAAACATGACAGACTGTAAATTAGATCAATCTGGGATCGTACCTGGGCTCCCTGCCCACCTCATGGGATGCAGAGTTGATTCGTGCTGCTTGGAGGGGGGTCCCAGCCTGGGCTGTGCCCACCCTCACTCTGCTCCAGCCTGTGCTCCCAGAGAGTGCTGAGGGATGGGGTGGACAGTCTGGTTTGGACTGGCTCCAGCTTTGGGGCTTTTCTCCTTCTGAGAAGCAAGTTGAGGGTGTGATGTGATGTTGGACAGCCTGTCCGGGACTTGGGATGGGGACACCGGAGAATGGCTGGTTCCAGTGGTGCCAGGAGGGAAGGAGGAGCAGAGGGCAGAGGCACAAGGGCTCTGCAGCAGGAACTGACTGAGAAAGTACCTCAGCACCTACAGCTCAGATGGTCCTGCACCAGGCAATCTTGTGAGATATTTCTGTATTTATTCATCCCAGAACGTTTTGAATCCTTAGAAAGGCAGGGTTGGAGCTTTCCCAGGAAGCACTTTCTGCCAATCCTTGCAGTTCTGATGGTGCCCTGTGTGAACCCCTGGGCTGGTGGAACTCGCTGACCCGTTGTGCATCAGACCCCTTGGCCTCCCAGGAGGGTTCGTGGGACAAGTGCTGGGAAGGACATGTTGCTACAGCTGGTGGGTGCTATGGGAATATCTGGGAATGGTGGCATGCTTTAGCCAGAACATCAGGGAAACTGGGAAGCCTTGCAGTAAAGCAGACTCGCTGATCTGCCCAGTGAGACCCACGTCCCTCTTTCCTAAAAGCTGTCACAGGCTTTAAACCCGTTTCCACATGTTGTGCCGTGCAGGACACAACCTCCAGCAGAGCCTCCCAGCCCAGAGCCCAAGACCAATCCTTGGTACGAGACCTGGAGCCACTCCAGCTCTGAAGGCAGCGGTGGGACTGCTGGACTCTTTGGTTTGGCAGAGCAGAGTGTTTGTGGTGATAAATTACCGCTCTCTCAGAGAAGTCCCTCCCCATCTCTCTCTCCTCATGCAGGGCCCTGACCTCCCTCTGCTGCCTTTGTCCCAGTCTCCCCAGGAAGCCTCTGCCCGGATAAATGCTGTTGTTAAACAGCGGTTCCCGGGAGGTGATGATGCTCGTGCTGTGGGTTCTGCACCACTCACAGCCCTCGCAGTCGTCCCTGTGGTGGGAGCTGGAAAGTTCTCGGCGGGCACAGGGAGAGGGCGGGGATGGAGCAGCCCGGGATGCGTGTGCCAGCCCTGCTGCCCTGTCCTAGGGAGCTGCCAGAGCCTCGCTGCCCACCCCGGCTCCCCAGCCACCCTCGTGGGGCCGGTGACACCGTCACGCAGAGGAAATGACCTCACGGGAGGGCAGCAGGAGCCGGTGCCAGGTGATGGCTGCGCAAACATCGCGGCCATTCTCATGCAAATGGGGGAGGCAGGAGCGGGGAGAGGGAGCCCAGAGAAATCTGATGCGTCGGCAGAATTGTTTCTATACAGAATATTTTTCAAAGACTTCAATAAGGCAAGAGCAGCGTTTGCAAAGGGAGTGCGAACAAAGAAAACACAGCTGCATCTTGGGGCTGAAAGGAAGAGGCTGGGGGTGGCTGCGATCAGCTGGGGGGGCGAGAATCGGACGGATCGGGCACAGAATGGGCGCATTTTTCTGCAAATATTTGACGGTTTGGATGAGTTTGCTTTAGTGCTTCTTCCCCCTTCTGTGCTCCCACTCCACAAACATTAGCACTATCAACTTTTACTGGCAGGAGAGCTCTCAGTGGGAGATCTCCGCAGCTGATTCATTGAGGGCTCGCAGGAAATGGAATTTTAAAGGGAAATTTGCATTGTAAGTGCTTTGCACGTTCTGCTAATCAAGGCGAACATCAACGCCATGAGGCTTCTATGGCCAATTACTGCAGAGCTCAAATATTGGCGATGGAGCCAAGGGTGGGACGTTCCCAGTCGATGAGAGCCATGGATGGGATGTGTTTCGGGGCCGGGGGGCTGGGATGGCTCCGGGGGACTGTCCCTGGCTGTCGGGGTGTGCACTGCCGACAACAGGAGCACAGAGAGCCTCCAAGTGTGGGAGCGGGGAGTCGGAGCTCATCCATGTCCTACGAGCAGAGATCTCCATGGTGGAGAGTTTGGGAATGCTGACAGCTGGATGGGAGAAGTGCTGACTAGAGAGAAGGCTAAAATTTTTGGAGCAGAATCCAGCAGTTCCGTTCTCTGTCCTGAACCCTTTTGATCCTGAACTCACTCTGAAACTATTGCACAGGAGTTCTCCCATGATGTTTGCACCCCACGGTGATTTTCATTGGATTTGTAGACCCCAGGAATTGTTCCTGGCTTTCCCAGCTCGGGATATTCATTTCTTATTCCAGCCCAAGCCTGAAGGAACAAAGAGGCCTGGGGGAAGAATATTAAAAAGGATCTACAGACTTCTAAAACTGTCCTCAAATGGCAGTTCGTGGCCTGTGCAATGGCTCGAGTTAAGGCCTGGGGAGAGAGTTCTGAATCCTGCTGTAACTTTCTCTCCTTTTTCCTTTACTTCTGGCTTGCACCCCCAGGCAGGGAAAAGCCTGCAATATTTGCCTGTAGTATTTCTGGGGTACCAGTCCATGTACTGCCCGGGGAAGGAGCTGGGCCGTGGGGACAGCGAGGTTCGAGCCAGGTGTGCTGCTCCTTTTTGTTCTCCCAAGTCTTGCTTAAACCTGATGCTTTTCTGCTCCTTTGTCTTCCTTTGTCTTCTTTATTTGCCCCAAATTTTCCTTCTTTGGAGCTATTTCAGACAGAGTTCCAAGGGGTCTGTACCATTTCTTTCAATTAACCTTCATATCAAAGAGATTGCACCGTGTTCAGCAAGTGTTTTTGGAGTAAATGCTAAAAAAAACCCCACACTATTCTGATTTTTCTTTCTTTTCTGTTATGCCTGGTGGCATCAACACCTGCCCATCACAGTGCTTTCATTCCTGGAGCAGCTCCATCTCTAAACCGTACTTCTTTTCTTTAATATTTTTTTTTTATTTTAATTTTATTGTGCAGCCACTTGTGTTTTCATGCCTCCTTGTCCCGATTTCTTCACTATATTTTCTCTTTCTAACTTCCCACCCAATGGCAGCAGGCGCCTGCCTGTGCTCAGGGGATGCTCTATTGAATTCCTCTCCGTTGCTCTGAGAGCAGCACTCGCTTTGAAGCTGCAGCAAAAATTCGGGTAGAAACTGTGAAATAGTTTCTTCTCTAAGAAGAGAATTTAGTGCTGTGGTGTTTAACTCCCACACAGCAGCACCCAGTCCACCCCTCAGGCCCCTCTGGAGTGAGGAAGAGCTGTGGGACTGGTGGCAGGAGGGATGGAGCTGTATGTGAAGCCAGCATTAGGAGGGGGGATGGAAGTGGAGGATCATAGAATCGTGGAATGGTTTGGGTGGGAGGGGACCTTTAAAGCCCATTCAGCTCCACCCCCTGCCATGTGCAGGGACACCTTTCACTAGACCTCATTCCTCTAAACCCCATCCAACCTGGCCTGGGGGACACAGGGGCAGCTCTGGACCCACAGGACAGGGCAGTGTGTCCCCTCAGCTCCTGTCCCTGCCTGGTCCCACAGTGGTGGCTCCCTTCAGGGGTTGCCACGAAAACAAAAATGAAGAGATGGCAAGAGGAAAGGGAAAGGGGAAAAAAGGAAAATTAAGGGAAAAAGGGAAAAGGAAAAAGAAAACAAAAGAGGAAAAGGAAAAGGTGGGAAAAGGAAAAGGGGAAAAACAAAAAGGAAAAAGAAAATAAGGAAAAGGTAAAAGATCATGAGAAGGAACTGAGGCCCAAACAGCCTGAAAATGCCAAGTGTTGAAATGGGCTTTGCTGGCCCCCCTGGAAGGTGATGAGCACCCACCCCCTGCCCTCCCTGCCTGCCCAGACCCATCCCCAGGTGGCCCAGGGGACCCTCAGCCTTGGGTTCCACATCCTCGGTGCCAAGAGTGGCTCAGCATCTGCACAGGGAAAACACACAAATACAGGGATCTGTGAGCCCACCCTGAGCTCTGCCAGCACGTGGGGGCCGAGGCAGCTCTGGAGAGTGTCACTTTGTTTGGGGTAAAAGGCACATGGGAAAATCCCTGGAAGCCGAGGAAACATTCCCGTTGGTGGGACGGAGCACCCCCTGCATGCAGAGCTGTGCTTGCAGCTCTGCTCCGGTGCTTGTGGGAATCACTGGCTGCAGGTTTGGAAATGCAATTATAGGCTTTGCTGGGTAATTTTGGGTTTATTTCCCACCGCGTTTGCTGGTGCTCTGCGGAGAGCCGAGGCTTTACTTAAAGCTCATGTAACACAGACGTACCTACGACCTGGTTGCTTTTCCTAGAAAGTTTTTGCCATCCCTCTGTGGCCACGGGATGTTTTCCTCTGCCTCAACACAAATAAATGTCCAGGTCCTCCCTGGCTGGGGCTGGAGACAGGGTACAGAAGGTTCCAGCTCCAGGTCGTTTCCTGACATCCAAAGCAGCTCAGCTGGGACCAGGGGCTGGTGCAGTCTGGCAGCTCCTCAGGGACCAGTGACGGCTCGAGATGCCTTGAGGGGCTGAGCCACAATCCCCACAGACGGGGCTGCTTTCCACACACCCCAGGCAGCATCCCTGACATCTGAGGGATGCTCAGAGCAGCTGGCAGCACTGGTGGGGCTGAGCCCAGCTGTGCCCACTGCATTTGGACAGCCATGGAATTATCCCTCCCTTGGAAGTTGACCCATGTCGCTCCATCCCTTGTCCAAAGTCCCTCTCCAGCTCTCTTGGAGCCCCTTTAGGCACTGGAAGGGGCTCTGAGATCTCCCCGGAGCTTCTCTTCTCCAGGCTGAACACTCCCAGCTCTCCCAGCCTTTTTTCAGAGCAGAGTGGCTCCAGCCCTCAGACCATCCTTGTGGTCTGCTCTGGATCCTTTCCAAAAGTCTATGTCTTTCCTCTGCTGAGGACCCCCGTGCTGGATGTAGAGGAGCTCTGGGGAGGGCTGCTCTGTGCAGCACAGCTCTGCACACAGGGAGACCCTGATAACCCCTTCCCCCACCCTGCACACCTCTCCTTTCCTTCCCGGGAGAGCAGTAGCCCCATCCCACACCTGGCTGGTGTTTCCCCATCCATCCCACCTCATTATCCTGCCACATTCACTGCTGGCACAGCTTCCCGCAGCCCCTGCTGACCGGCAGGTACTTTGTGCTGGACTAATCATGCATCACCCCAGCAGTAATTCGTGATGGGATTGAACGTGTCACAGCCCGGGGAGCCATCGGGAGCTTGGCAACTTCATCATGAGGCTCCCTGAGTCCAGTGACAGGGGCTGGGTGGGAGAACATTTCCCCTGTCGGTGCGTGCTGCTGCACCCCTTGTTCGGCTGGAGACCCAGGAGGGACTGGCAGCACAGCACGGCTCTGGCAGGATGGAGCCAGTGATAAAAGGTCATGCTTGTCTTAAAGGGAGAACTTGAGCTTCTTTAATTAAACATTTATTTTTAATGCAGTCGTTTTTATCTTTCCTTCTTTAGTGTACCAAGAGGTTCCTCAGGTTTGGGAATAGAAAAAAAACAACAAAAACAAAACAAAGCAAAACAAACAAAAACCAAAACAAAGATAAAAAACACAAAACAAAACAAAAAACAAACAAATAAACCCCAAACAAAAATAAAAAAAACCCACAGAAACAAAACTCAACAGAGCAGGACGAGAGAGGATGAGCAGTGATGGGAGGAGGGTTTGGCATTCCCCTCCACCCTCAGAAGATGCTCCAGAGGTGGTGAGGAGCAAGAAGCTCCTCACCTGAAGATCTCATTAAACAGACCCTGACATTTCTTGCCCTTCAGATCCAAAAACCCCCCAAGTCTTGTCCCAGCTGGTAGGAAAATTCTCTGTTTTCTGGGAGAGGAGGAAGGTGCAAGCCCAGGTGCCCCCATACCCAACCCTGGGCACAGAGACACAGCCCGGTCCCACCTGCCCCTCCTGCCACTCAGCTCTGTGCTGCTGGGCCAGCATTCCAGCTGGATGCCAGAGGAATGAACTGCATGGAGAGCAGGGAATCCTTGGGAGAGCGAGACGGGAAACACAACGTCTTTGCACCTGATTAAACATGGCAGCATTCACGGGGGGAAGCAGAGCGGAGCCGGGAGCGGCGCATCGTCCGCAGGGCGGGGGAACATTCCTGCTGGGTGAGGTTTGCAGCTGAGCGCTCCTGCAGGCTGATCCCAGCGAGCTTGGCCAGTCAGTGGGTTATCCGTGGCCACTGTGGGTTATCCATTGGCAGGACAACACCGGCAAGATGACCATCCATACAGATCCGAGACGTCCTCAAGACAAAACCAAGCAGATGAGAATATTTAACTTCCGTGCATTAGACCAACAAAATTATAATATCTGGTTTTGAGACACTAGAAAACTGTAAAAGCAGCCATTTCCCTGCTCAGGCCTTGCTGTTCCCTCCTGGCACTGTCCCTGGTCTCAGGCTGAGCCTGCAGGCTCGGGGGGGCTGGAGGACCCCACAGAGGGTGCACTGAGTGTGAAGAAATGAGGGTCCCCACGGCAGCTTTGAGCTTTAGCACAAAATAAGTATCTAGGGAATGTGGCAGCAACACATATCAAGGTACAGCATATAACAATGCAAAAGATTTATGTATCTCTAATATTTAAATAATAAAATATACAATATATACATGATAAAATATATAAATATAAAATTATTATATAGAATAATTAATAACTATAATAATGAATATGTATTTTATATAAAAATGTATTTAATACAGGTTTTTTGTGGGTTTTTTTTTAATCTAATGCCTGAAGACCCAGCAGAGCTGGTGCTTCCAGGTGTGCCCGTGCTGTACCCTTGGTGGGGATGCCCCAGGTGGCCCCAGGGCACAGAGAGCCACACGTGCCCGTTTCGGGTGGAAGGGACAAAGCTCTGAAGAGCTGGGAGCATTTCACACTGAACGGCTTCTTTCTCTTCTGCTTCCCACTATTTCTCCAGCCAGGACACCACTTTAACCAGGGGGTGTTTAGGGTTCAAAGGCTCCTTTTTTTCTCCTCTGATGCTTAAAATACCCCAGTCAATGTATCCCCACTCCCAGTAATAATGATAATGCAGCTGCTGGAGAAATGCAGCCTCCAGATGAACCCAAGGCACAGACAATCAGCTGGAACTCAGGGGTAATTTTGGTTTCTGATCAATCTAAAATCATTTTGACCCAAGGTATAATTTAAAATGCTTCTGCCTCGGTTATTGTGGCCCCGGGGCACTCTGGGTTGCTTTTGTGCGTTCACCCGCTTGTTCTCTCTCTCTCTGCTTATAAGATCCCAGGAACAGTTTAATGAAAAATGAGTGTGTGGCTGGAGGGGTCAATGGTGAGTTGTTTTGGATCCTCTAAAACAAATCAGGCAGGGTTTTGTTGTGTTCTTTTAAACAGGGGTTTTCACACTGGAGAAGATTTGTGGGAAGAGAAAAGCGTTTATCCCCCGGTTGGCTCTTCTGCCTGCCTTCCCCTGCTCTGATCTGCTCTCTTTTCCTAGAATCATGGAATCACAGAAAAGGTTGGAAAAGCCTTCTGAGACCATGGAGTCCATCCATTAACCCATCTCTGCCAAGGCCACCACTAACCCACGTCCCCAAGTACCACATCCACATGGCTTCTCCTTCCCTCCAGGTGAGACGTGGGTTCCACTGTGCTCCAGGGAGGCCTTTTCTCACCCCATCAGAGCAGGGGCCACGTCACCACAAAGTGACACCTTGGCCAGGGCACCCTGGCTTCACCTGGGGGTGGTGTAAAGCTGGGGTTCCCTGGGCAAAGGGGCTGCAGCTTCTTGTGAGCAACAACAGGGTCTTCCCCAAGGAAGAGCATCTCCCCTTTTCTCCCCTGCCCCACCAGCCTGGCCTGCCTGGGGGCCTCTCTCCTGACAGGAATGCCATTCCTGTTTGGAAATGGAAGGAAAAGGTAAATCAAGGATGTGGCAAACAGCAGCCAATAAAACCTGAATCAGCACAAAGCCAGGGCGGGCTGGGCCAGAGGATGGAGGGTGCTCGGCAGAGGCACCCGTGGTTTGAGGATGGCAGTGAGCAGTTGGCAGGATAATTATTGCAGGCAGAAAACAAAGGAGAGTGACAATTTTCCTGTGGCTGGATTCAGCCCTTGCGCTTCTTAATTCCCGTGGAACAAAGAGCTATAATTGTTCTCAATAGCGAGGAGGGGAAGAACCTAATTTCCAATGTGAGTCAGAGAAGCTTTCAAGCAGAGGGTGGGTGGAAACTATTTATAAAGGACCATTAGGGAAAATCAGATTTCTACGCACAGTAAACAGAACACAGAAATAAAAATTCTATTTATATTTGAGTGTGGAAAGCTTGTCCCGAGCAGCACAGGGCCCCTGTGACACCCAGGGTCACCCCGAGGGGCTGCAGAGGGTTGTGGTGGGTTCCTGATGGAACAATGCCTTCCTCCAGGCAGACAAACAAAGCCTGTTCCATCCTTCCTGTGCTGCCTATAGAGAGAAAAAAAAATAATAATTGAACAATTGGCTTTGTTTGGCCAAAAATTTGCAGAAAGCAAACACACAAACTCTGTGCCAAAGCAATTGTGGGAGATGAGCTCCCAGTTTGCTCAGCGCTTGTGTGCCCAGGTAAACTGGCATCCTGCTGCAGCCAGCACTCATGGAACATTTACAGTTCTTTGCTGCCAGCATGGAAGAAAGCCCCTATAAATAAATAAAACATAAACCCAAGTTCTGGTGATGCTGCAGGATAGTGAGACTGCAGACACTGGGTGTGAGAGGAGGCTGCAACACACGCAGAACGGTTTCCTGGGAGTTGCTTGGCTCCCTGGACATACGTGTTAAAAGCATCTTGCTGGAGCTGCAGGAGCCCCACAGCCAAAGGGAATCTCCTCCAGGCAAGGCAGAGGGGCCTGGCTGTGAGATCCCCTCGGCTGTGAAAGGAGCCTCCCGTGGTGGGAAGGGCACCAACCCGGGGGGTTTATCTGAGCCAGGACTCTGCAAGCCCAGCTCAGCCCCGTGAGCACATTCCGGGGTTAGGAAGGGAAAGTATCACTGCAGCCACTCAATGAAAATGAAATGTCAGCAAGAAAAACCCTTATGTCACACATGAGCAATGTGGGCTCCCTCCTCCCAGGTCTCCATGTGGGAATTGCCTCCCTGAGCCTAAATCCAGGCTGAGCAAGGTCTCAGGGCTTGGCCAGGATAACAAGGACATGAAACAATCTGAGTGATAATCTGCTGATTAGCACTGGTTTAGTGTAATCTGTTGAGTATCAACTTCACAGATATTTGGCACTTTTCCTCCACTATTTTTGGAGCGCAAAACTGGGTTAGTGGATTTATTTATTATTTTTTTTAGTGACCTTATTCCTATTTTATGGGTTAGTAAATGGAAACCTGTGGGCAGAGGTGCCCACAGCCATGCCCTGAGCCTGTCCCTTGCTCACCCACAGCCCTGCCCTTCCTTCTGCCTTTCCCTTCAGTAGTGTTTGTGACTGGATGACACGGGCTCTGCCTGTGGAGCAAAGCCCAGTTTATGGGATGTCTGCCCTCGCCACCGAGCTTGTGCTCCCAGGCTTGGACCGTGAAGGAGAGCTGTTCCCAATGTGATGTGCTCTGTGTGCACACAGGCCTGATTTATATCTCTTCCAACAAGCTGTTCTCTGCTATCGTGAGCCAACAGGACCCATAGGGTGTTACAAGACATATTACACGCAGCCAAGAGCTTTAATCCCCTTGGGGGAGTGATTACAAACAACTACACACGTCCCAGAGTTGCTTAATCACTGTTAAGAAATTTCTTTATAATCTGAGTAAATTACTTTAATTACTTGCAACTACCAATTAGCGTTTGAATGCTTCCACTGAGAAGTTTGCAGGCATTAATCTGCTCCCTTGGAATGTTAAATCAGCGGCTGGAAGATGGCTTTGGTCTGTGCAGCAGGCAGCAATCTGGCAGGACGAGGAGGCAGCCAGCCCCTGCCCAGCAGCCCCTCCACAGCCGCCTGCCCTCCACTCTGATTTATTTAGGAGCTTGAAAGGAGAGCTCAGTGCTTCCACGAGCTTTAGCAGCTGGATAATATTGCTGGATCCTGGGAAAGGGAGGTCCTGCGTGAACCCCGTGGTGGGTGTGGAGGCTCTGCCTTCTGTACCCGGACAAAGCAAACGGTCCAAAAACCTCCCTACCTGGGAGATTCCGTACTCAGGCACATCAAACAGCCCCTCTGCTTCCCTCTCTGCCTGTGCAGCCCCAGTCATCCCCTAATCCCCAGCACTCCACAGGATGGACATGCGGTTTCCCAAACCCCCTGAGCTGGACGAGGTGAGTTTTGCCAACTACCAGGTCTGAGCTGAGCTTCACCTTCACGTGTGAGCACTGGTGAGGTCTGGGCAAGCACGGCTCCGCTCCCCATTTTCCCACTAGCCCTCACTGACAGTAACTCTCAAACCTTGAAATGTCAGGACCAAGGTCTGGACTTGCTTTTCTGGCCGCTTTCGAGGCCTCACTGGCCTGGATCGGGTTCAAACCGCTTTTTTTCTTTGATATTTAGGCCCGGGGTGGCTGCACTCGTCTTTTTATTTGCTCGTCATTAGGAGTGTGCTGGTGTGAGGAGTCTGGGCACGGGACCAGAATGCCCTGGCCTGTGCTGGGGCGCTGAGGCAGAGCAGCTGCTGTGGCAGTGGGAGGCTGGTCCATGGGCAGGGATGTTGGGAGCAGCGATCCTGAGCCTTTGCCAAAAATCCCCCTCCAGCACTCTCGTGGGTCACGGCTGGGCCACTGTCTGTGCCTGTGACTCCTCGAGTCCAGGCACCTCGCTGGGGCTGGGGGGCAGGAGCTGTGGGATCAGTCCACTGGCCACATCCAAAGAGATGAGCACTGCCCCTTCCACACCCCCCAAAAGGCGTGGGAGTACATCAGACTTGTCACCCTCCCCAATGCTCCAAGCACGACTCTCCAAAAATGAAGGAGTCCCTGTTACATGGTCCTTTCCCACGGCACTGGCACTGTCTTGGTTGTCCCTGACTCTCCATGAAGCCCTCAGAGATTTTCTTTTGCCCAAGAACTGCTCAGCTGAAGGAACTTCTCCCCTCTGCTCGTGCAGGGAGCGGGTTTGGGAGGCTCGGGCAGTGAGGAGCTGTTTGTGAGCAGGTCAGTGCTGCTGACTCACTCGGCCCCACGTTACGGTCTCTGGTTTTGGTAGCGGTCCTGCCACGATCCGGTCCTTTGGTGTCTACCAGGGATGCAGTGTGGCCAACCTGCCTTCCCGAGGCCACGCCAGCCCATGGCCACTGGCAAACCCTGCCTGAGTCTGGTGAGGGCTGAGCTGCTCCTCCCAGACAGGGTGGATGTGGCTCAGGCTTCACCAACCTCTCCCAGGCCATGTTTGTGCCTTGTGATACTTTCACATGAGAAACAAATAAGGGCTGATGGTATCTCCTGCAAGAAAAAAACAAGGTTACTCCCCTGACCTGATTAATGCAAATAAACTGAACGGAGTCCTGTTGCCCGGGGCTTGCAAATTTAATATCTGTTCCCCTGACTCATTTCATGCTGGTTTAGCCTCTCGCCCTGTGACTGCAATTACCTCTGTGGCTCTCGCTGGGCGTCGGGACCGGCTTCCCCCCCGCGCTGCACGTGATGCAGGTTGGGCTGGGTCGGTTCGCTTTGGTGTTTGGGTTTTGTTCTTCTTGTGGTTTAATTTCCTTTGAGTTTATTAATTATGGCTGGGGGTGGGGGCCAGGAATGTTTGGCTGATGCTTCCTCTTTGCGTAGTGCGGAGCTTCAGCCCTGTAATTCCCCCTTTATTGGATGCCCCGGGATGGGTCGGGGAAGCAGAGCCAGGCCTGGCTGCAGGGGACTGGGGGGTGGGAACCTCTATCCCCCCTTTCCTGCCTGTCAGCCCTGTGCCCCACTCCCTGCATCACTCCCTGCATCTCTCCCACACTCTGGCCCTGTGTTTCCCACTGTCTTCACTTGCAAGAAGTGACCACTTTGCAGGAGGCTCAGAAATGTGTTTTGAACCATTTAATGGGGGCATTGTGATAGTGGGCCTTGTGCTGGATCCCTGGGAAAGCAGGCAAAGCTGGCCACATCCCCCACGCCTGGGTAAGCCTGTGTCCTGGCTGCTGCTGTCCATGTTGGCTGGGAAAAGTTATCCCAAGTAGCACCACACACCCCTGTGCCACATTCTGCACCACTGCTCTGCACCAGGATGAGTCTGTGTCCCAAGGCAGAGCCAGAGGCTGGTGCCCTCCTGGAACACTGGTGCTGTGCCAGATGGAGGGTGCGCTGGGGAGGCTGCAGCCCCTTCACCTGTGCCATACCTGTGCCCAGAATAAGCAGAGGCTCCGTGACCATCAGCCCAACCTGACTTTCAGCAGCACAAAACTCGGTTTAAAGGGAATAAAAGCAGGTCTGTGAATGGCCCTTTACAATTCCTGGGCAGGACTGCGAGCTGGGGCTCCCACCCTTCTGTTTGCTTACATCTTACTTCAAGTTGGGAGCTGTCAGGGAGGTGAGAATGAAGGATGGTGACTTCCCGAGTGTGCCCGGCCCCACGTGAGTGAGTTCACACACCCACCACACACCCCACCGGTTGTTCTGCAGCTCTTGTTTAGCTTCAGGCCCCGGAGCTGCCAATCTCCGGGTGTTTTCAGTGCCTCTGTGCGAGTCTGTCATGATGCCTTAATGGCTGTATCACCTTGTGAAGCTCTCAGACATCCTCCCTCCTTTCATCAGCGGTGGGAAACCTGCCAGGCTCTGACAGGTTCTCCCAAACAAATCCGGGCTCGATGCAGAGCGGGAGCTGTGACCGGCGCTCTGGCCCCGTGCCCGCGGTGCCTCAGCGAGTCCCTGCTCAGTGCCCAGCCCAGAGCCAGCCTGTGCCACGGCTCCACGCTCAGCCCCACATGGGACACCATGCTGTCAGCCCTTCGAGCTGGCAGTGAGGGCCCAGCACTCCTCCCAGGCTGCCAGTCCTTGCGAGGTGTCCCTGGGGCACCGACCTGCTCTGCCTGGCAGTGCCCGCCCTGCCCGTCACCACTGCCCCCAGCCCAGCACCGCTACCAGGACACTCAGAGCCCTGGTCCTTGCAGCTCTGCAGTCCTGCTCTACAGAGGGCTCCAGAGGTGTTTTCCCAAGCTGGTTTGGGTGCTTACATTTGCCTGGAATCCAATTTGCAAAGGGCTGCCCAGGGAGGTTTGGAGTCCCCATCCCTGGAGGTGTCCAAGGAAGGACTGGCCATGGCACCCAGTGCTCTGGGCTGGGGGACAAGGTGTGGCTTAGTCAAAGGTTGGACTCAATGGTCTTGGATTACTGATGATCTTTTCCAGCCTCAGTGGTTCTGTGATCCCAAGAGACCCGGCTCTCCAGAGCCGTTCTGGTGTTCCCTGGGCAGCCTGTGCCCCAGCTCTGTGCACCTCCAAACCTCCTCCTGGGGCTGGGGCTGTGCATCATGCTTAGAGCGGGTCTGCATCGCTTAGGACTTGGATCCCCAGCAGCATCCAGGGCTGGTTGCACCCTCCCAGCACCAATCCCTCTGCAGGAGCCTGCCCAGGGGCAGGAGCGGCAGCGAGCAGACAGAGAGCTCCTGGAAATAGAAAGGACACAGCATTTCATCATTTGGGGCCCAGACTGTCTCTGCTGCACCAACAAGGGAACTATTTGTGTGGTTCAAAGACTTATTCATTCTGTTGTGGGTTTCTTTTCCAAACCACCCACTTTAAGTTTTGGGTGAAGGTTCAGTTCCATTTTTCTTATTCCCACCTCATTTGCCCATCCCTAAAACAAACATATTGGAGCGAGCTTGTGTGGGAGAGGGAGCATTAATCAAACCAGAGGGGAGGCGAACTTAACGCAAACAGGGAACGACAATGCACAGAGTATTTGCATAATCCAGGGAGAAAGCTTTCCTGCTGAAAAGCCAAAACTACTGGCATGGAAAAGCAAAGGTCTGAACAGGAGCTCCAGTCCTGAACAGTGACAGACACTGGGGGTAACAAATCAGGGATCTGGGTACAGACATAGCGGTTCCAGCACACTTCCCAAACTTTGCATTCCATGCCTTTGCAAGAGGGCCCGTCCTGCCTGCTTTGAAACCCAGGGCCAAAGTGCTTGGACGGCAGCAGGAACAAGCCCAGGCCTGAGGAGCAGGTGCTCAGGTGGAGACCAAACCCCTCAGCAGCGAGCGCTGGCTTCACACAGACACTTCCCGAGGAGGTGGAGGGTGTTTTGCCAGCTGATACAGCCAGAACAGAGCCCGAAGCACTGGGAGAGGGTAATGAATGCAATTCCAGGGCTAAGAAGTCCAGGGATTTAATAGTTGTTGGCATTTGACAAAGGAAATAGCTAGTGGAGGTGTCTATGAAAGCGTGGGTTTTTGGGAATGTGCTGGCTGAACTTCCCACACTTTTGGATGACCTTGGGCAAGGTGCTTCACCTTGCCATGCTTGGTTTTCTGCTGGGCTGCTTCCTCGGTGGGATAATTTTCCCTGCTCCAGAGATGTGATGGGGCTGCATTTGTTGGTGTTGGTAAATAGATTGACAACTCCTAATGGAATATCTTAGAGGAACAGAAGGGGAATAAAGATCCCACTGGGATCCTGCCCTGGCAGAAGGTGCAGAGGTGGCAAGGACCTTTACAGGTTTTGTTCCCACCTGTGCCAGTCACTGCTGGGGTGAGGAGGATGCAGGTAGTGACAAGGAGGGAGCAGGGAGAGCCTTGGGAGGCCTCAGAACTGAAAAGCTTTGGGTCTGTTTAGCCTAGAGAGGACAGATCTGAGGGGGATGAGGTGATGGTGCTCAAATATAGGACAGAAGGTTCAAAGCCAGGTTGGAAAGGGCTTTGAGCAACCTGGTCTAGCGAAAGGTGTCCCTGCCCATGGCAGGGGGTGGCATGAGAGGAGCTTTAAGATCCCTCCCAACCCAACCCATTCTGTGATTATGGACATGGAAATAATTTGCTTTAGTGGCAGCAAGAGAAAACCAGGGTAGACAGTGGGAAAGGCCAGAAGGGTGGCACAGCACAGAGGTGACTGCCTGGGGACGGGTTTGCAGCCCGCAAGCGTAGGCAGGGCTGTACCCAAGGATAACCATGGGGCAGCCCCTGCACGGACAGACTGAGGGATCAGGGAGCCCCAGGACAGCCAGAGAGGTGTCTCTGCTCTGCAGCAGGTGGGTGGCACCTGCATACCCCCAGCCCGGTCCCCTGCCCTTGTCACTCCCGGTGTCACTCCCGGTGTCACTCCCGGTGTCACTCCAGGGTGTCCCTCCCACACTCGAGCCCAGCACACACCCAGCACTCAGAGCCCATCCCTGCCTGCCCAGCACACCCGGGGCACACGTGGGAGATGCCATATGTTTCCTGCCCCTGCAATTTTATGGCTGAAGGTATTTGATCAGACCAGTCGTTCAGGAACCATCTGTCCCCTGCACAAATACAGCTGATTCTTGTCACAGCTCTCTGATGGCAGATGTCCTTCCCGGCGCTCCAGGAACACGCTCAGGTTAGTGGTGTTCCAGCCCCTTCGGAAAATGCATCTCCTGGAAGAGCTGGGGCTGCCAAGCATTCCCAGGAACGGCAGTGGAAGGGTATTTAAGGCCCGTCCTACAAATCGGTGCATTGGATACTAATATAAGTAACTCTAAAAAAACAGAGAGAAAGGAGAGTGAAGAGATAAAACCCTGTCATTTCCATTTCTAAGGGATATGAAATGGTGCTTTTGAAAAAAAGCAATTTGTAAACTTTAGATAGCAGCAAATTCCTTGTTTTTCAGATACAATACCAGCTTTGCATATGCACTGAAAGAAAGAGGGAGAGAAAATAACCTCGAAGCATCCTGCCCACTGCATTAGCTTTTAAAATAAAACCCATTTATATATAAATGTTGGCTTTTTTCCCAGTCTCTGTAGAAAAGCTTTTCTATATTAAATGCTACAATGAATTAAATTAACCATAATGATTTCTTTGTGAATGGAAACCCTTTTTCCTGTGTGACATGTTTTTGATCCTTTTTTTTCCCAGCTACAACAACCCCTGCTCCTATCAAGTTGAGGATTTTGTTTGTTCTGCTATTTGCACATTGCAATGCAATTACTACGTGCACTTCTTGTTCTGAAGCAAAATAAACCACTGATATTCCGGTGCCATCTCTGGGTGCAGAGGGGTGGGAGCCTTGGCCAGCCCTGTGCTCGGGGTCAGGACAGCCCTGTCACCTCCCATGTGCAGAGACAAGGACAAAGAGCTCTGGGGTGACAGGGAAATCGCCTCCCCTTGGCTGCCCCAACAGCAGAGCCAACAGCCCAAGTCACTTTGGAGAACAGCCTGGAGCAACAGGACAGGAGGGAATGGCTTCCCGCTGCCAGAGGGCAGGGTGAAATGGGATACTGGGAAGGAATTCCTCCCTGGGAGGGTGGGGAGGCCCTGGCACAGATTCCCCAGAGAAGCTGGGGCTGCCCCATCCCTGGAAGTGTTCAAGGTCAGGTTGGAGTGACCCACAGCCCCCCCTTGCCCTGAACTTGCCCTGAAGGGGCTCAGCACAATTCACTACGGTGCCCTTTGGCCGTGCTCAGCCCAGGTACCACCCTGCTCCCACAAGCACTGGGTGCTGCAGGGCACACACTGGGGCTGGGGGCACTGGGGGGTGCCATGGCCAGTGCCCAGGCAGCTGGGGCTGCACAGGGAGCTCGTGCTGGGGGGAGGCAGTCAGCACATCGCTGGAAAGGGAAATTAGGTCACATTTCTGGTTTGAAGAGTCTGGATGGCGTCCCGTTTATTTTGGATTCCTCCTAACGAGTGACGAGCTTCTGTTTCCCTCCAACCCCATTTCCTTGTCTAGTTTTTTTTAAAGCATTTCTCCTTTTGCCTGCCTCTTTTTCCTAGAAAACAGAGACTGAGCCATGTCAAGCTGTGCCGAGCCAAGCCGAGCCACAGGGACGTGCCCAGGGACACCGGAGCCGTCTCGAGATCCCAAACAGGGTCTGGGCTTTAACCAGCCCAGCCTGAACCCTCTGTTCAATCATTCCCTATTGTCCAAGGCAGCCCGTGGCACAGTTTGTCCCCGACCTATTTGGGAAACTATTCCAGTACAACAAGAAGCATCAGAAGGATTTTTTTTTTCTTTTTTTTTTTTCTCCTGACATTCATTGCTAATTTTCTTTTGCTGGATTCAGTTCCACCACTCCTCTCCAACCTCCCTCCTCTCTCACTCGGTGTCATCAGCTGTTCTTGGGTAACTGCAAAGCCCTTGTCCCCCTGTTTGCCCTCCACAGCGGCTCTTCCCGGCCAGGAGACCCCCAGGGACCCCCCATCTCCTGCTGCTCAGCACCCCCAAGGCTCAGAACCCATAAATCAAACCGTGTAGAACAAATTAAGCAAAAACCACTCAAAGCTGGAGGGATTCAATTTGGGGAGGGGGGGGTGTGAAGTGGAGAGCCGGGAGTCTCAGAGGTGTTGCCACCTCCACATGTGCTGGGGGGAAAGGAGGGGGTGCCCAGGCCCCTCGTGAGCCCCACGTGAGCCCCCAGTTCTCCCTGAAAGCTGAGAGTCAACGCCTGGGATGTCACTGCAAACTCCGTGTTTCCTTGGTAATACCTTATCTCTCATCTCAGCGATCAGCATAATGAACGTCTCTGTTCCTGCATAAACAGCACCTGAACATGGAGCAGGGGATTGTCAAATTGAAGGAAAATGCCTGAAATGGAGAATCCCCTCAGGATTTTCCCTCAGGATGGGGATTGTTCCTGAAAGGACTGGCTCTCCCGCTTTTCCAGGGGTAATGAGGTAATTGGGTAATGAGTAAGGAATGGTTGCATCAGTTCCTTGTGGGAGCTGTGGATTCCAGAGATGGGAACAGTCTTGAGTTAGGGTCAGGGTTTGGGCTGCCACTCCCCAAGTCTGTGTGACCAGTCAGAAGTATGGCTGGTCCCTCAGTGAGGGAAATAAACACTCCTGCATTTGAAAAACATTTAAAGAAAGGTGAGATTTGACATTATTGAGGTTATTTCTCACCTCCCTGCCAGGGAGGGATGGCTCTGTGATGCTGGAGGCCCCCAGAGCAGAGTGTTCTGATGTCTGTATCTCCAGGGGACTCTTTGGGGAGTTTAGAGAATGTTTTGGGTTGGAAGGGACCTTAATGATAATCCAGTTCCACCTTCCTGCCACAGGCAGGGACACCTTCCAGGTGTCCAACCTGGCCTTGGACACTTCCAGGGATGGAGCAGCCACAGCTTCTCTGGGCAACCTGTGCCAGGGCCTCACCACCCTCATTGTAAAAAACTCCTTCCATATATCTGACCTAAACTGACCTTTTAGTTTAAAACCATCACCCCATGTCCTAGAAATGGGTCCCTGCCCAAATCCATTCGGGCTGAAGGAAAAGTCATGGTGCTTTTTATTTGCTCTGAGGCTGTGGCACTTTGCAGTTCTCAGAGCTTTAATTTAGATGATTTAAGGTTCTTTTATTTAGTTTTTGCCCATTTGCAATTACAAAGAGGCTGTGAACCAGGACGCCTGTTTGGTGCTTATTGATGGCTCTCAGGACAAAACTGCCTTAATGTCTCATTGGGCTCTGCAGGCACACTGGCTGTGGGGGCAGACTGGGGAGCAAACAGAGCCAAGAGCTGGGGGAGGCACCAAACTGGGGGGAAAAACACATTTCCATGTGCCCCAGACATGGGAATCCAAGATGCTCTTTAACCAGAGTCCTGTGCTGGCAAGGAACCCTGTGGAAACCTGGATGGCCAGCATGGAAAGGACCAGTGGGCAGTGGGTACCATGAGGGTGCCAGGGAAGGTGGAGGGGACAGTGGGATCCAAGAGGTAGCGGAAGGGGAGACAGGTAGGCAGTGGGTTGGGGAGATGAAAGCACAGGGAAGGGGTGAGGAGCTCCAGGTGTGCTGGGACCTGACCTGGAAACAGGCAGAGAGGAATCTGAGCATCAGCAAACAGGTAAAAATAACCCTGCACCTAAGGAATGCCTGAGCAGCAGGAATGCCACGTGCTCCACGTGGGGAAATGAGAGGCAAAAATACCAACACAAGCAAGTGAGTTCCATTATTCTCCCCTCCAGACCTTAACAGCACCCGTGAGTCTGTAATTAATTCCCTTGCTTTTAAGAGTGTCCTCCTTTGGGAACTGGCTGCTCCAAGGCTGGGTTCTGTAAGTAGAAGGGACACAGTGGGAAGCTGGAGGCTCTGCTGTCTTCAGCCATCCCAAAGTCAGCCGTTCTTCCAGGTAAGGGAAAGACAGGACAAGAGGAAATGGCTTCAAGTTGCACCAGGGGAGGTGTAGTTGGATATTAGGGAAAACTTCTCATGGTAAGGGGTGTTCAGCCCTGGCACAGGCTGCCCATCCCTGGGGGGATTTAACAGATGTGTGGAGCGGCACCTGGGGACGTGGGTTAGTGGTGGCCTTGGCAGAGCTGAGGGAGAGGTTGGAGTTGATGGTCTTAGAGGCCTTTTCCAACCTTAATGACCCTGTGATTCTAAACGTGTGCCCGTGACCCACTGCGGCAGCGCTGGAGGACTCAGTGATGGGAAGTGCTGGAGTCAGCAGCACCACAGCCTTACCTGCCTCGTGCTGAAACCTCCCTGGTGGTTATCCCGGGTTTATGTGATAGCAGAAGCTTTTTGCTAAGTAGGATCAAATGCACCAGATTCTGGCACCCCCAGCCTGGCATCAGCCCCGTCAGCACCGCTGGGACCGGGGCAGGGCACGGGTGGCCCCGTCACCCCCACGATCCAGAGGGGGATACACTGACAGGTAGCACACAAGAAGCTGCTGGTGTTGTTGCTCTTGGTTTCCTCTGGGTTTTTTTTTTCCTTACCATCTTCCAGATGCTGCAGAATCCCCAGATGCAGCCGCAACAAAGTTCTTGCATTTTTAACTTTAAAAAACATAATTGGGTAACTGAGAATAATGACTAAACAGCGCAATAAATCATGTCTACACCTGGCCTGGAAACGGGGGGAGGGTTTGGGAGACGCGTTTCTTCCCCCGTTAATGAACAGAGCTGAGACTTGGGCACAAAGCGCTCCCAGAGTCAGCAAATCTGTTCCAGCCCTCACAGGTCCGTGTGCTCCCGCCCGGGGAACCTGGGGACAGGAACCCCCCTGGCGAGAGGGGCCTTGGGAACCTCAAAGGTTTGTCCCAGAGACAAACTGAAACACAGAAGTCACTGCTGGAATGGCTGGAGACACTGTTATGTCCTGGCAGGAATTTTTGCCTGTGCAGTGCCGCTCACCTGTTCTCACCTGTCCTGTGTATTAACACAGGAATTGTGGCTGTGCTGAGCCCCAGGAACTGTCTGGGGCAGGGAACAGTGATAACTGCACTGGGGTTGTTTATGTTCCCCTCATTTGCTCCATTATCAGCCAGCCAGGCCTGTCACCCCAGCACCACAATGCCCCCAGTGCAGGACCCGGTGACAGTGATGGCCCCAGGGTTGGAGGGCAGCAGAGCCCCAGAAATGCCAGGGTTTCCCTCTCTGTCCATGCTGTGTTCCCAGGGCTTGGCTGGGGGCTCAGCAGCCCCCCCCTCCCCACCCCAAGGCTCCTGTTCTGTCCCGGGGCAGGGCAAAAGGATTTTTTGTTTCCCCAGCAGCTTTCAGAATGAGATAGGGGAGGGATGTGAACCTTCTGCAGCAGGATTAGTGCTCTGCTGGCTGAGCATATCCCAGACTGAGCAGCTCCACATAGAGAAGGAAGCCACTGAGATCATGGAATAGAATCACTGAGCCATTAAGGCTGGAAAAGGCCTTTGGAAAAGACCTTTAAGCCAGAGGAGGGACAGGACAGGGCAAGGGGAGAGCCCTGACCCCCTTGTCGTGCTCCATCCAGGGTAAGGGCTGGGAAAAACGACACAGCACGTGGGGAATGGCTTGCACAGGTCACTGGCACAGGGCTCTGGGGGACAGCCCTTCTCCAAGGAAACATCTGCACACCCAGGCTCCCATCAGGCTCGCTCCGATGCTCTGGCAATAGATTCCTCCAAGCTGGCAGCGTTATCTGCTGTTTCAAGGCTGATGTTTATCTGCCTGAGTCTCTTCAAGCTGATAGTTGCTCTTATCTCTGCTGCTCTCTAAGGGCTGCGAGGCTGGAGGGTCGTGGCATAAATTCATGGAAAAGTTTCAACTTTGGAAGCCGAAACCTGAGAGTGATTTCTGGATTTTTATCACTCATTGTTCGTTGTTCAACCCTGAGCCTCAGAGGGACCTGTGGCTGTTGCTGTGTTATGGTACGTGGGAGCAGAGCCTTCTCCAGCAGCATTTGCCCATCATGGACACAGCCACAGGGCACAGAGGTGTCCCATAGGCACACAGAGGCCATGAGGTGGTCGGCACAGCAAGACCAACCAGAAACTGGACTAAAAAACTGCAGTGAAAGCTCAGAGTTTGGCTGATGGTCACCTAAAAGCCCCTTCACCCACCCTTGCAGTTAAATGTCCGCTGTGACCTCAGTCAGAGCTCTCCAGCCTCTGTGACTTGGTCTTCTGACCTTCTCCGTCCTGGGAGCAGCGCCGGGCGCTCCGGAGCCCGCGTGCCTGTGCCCACGGGCAGTTCCCGAAAGCTGCAAGGAAAACATAAACATAATTGAGAAAAAGTAATTGAAACTTGTAAGAGCTGATGAGAGCGTTCTCTCCTTGGCCCGCCATTAGTCGTCAGGAAATAAATACCTTTATGGTCGCTGTAATTAAGGCCTAAGTACAACTGAGACAGAATTTCTATCATTAAAAGTCTCCTCAAAGATCTCGTGCCTCCACCTGCTTCCCTCCACCGCCGCTTTCCCAGACTTCAGCCACGCAGAAACACTTTTCCAGACACAAACGTCACCTCTAACCTCAGCAAAGTTGAAATTTTCCTGGATCCTCAGCAGTTTTTGCCCATTAAATCCTGCCGCAGCTCCGTGTCGGGGCAGGCACTGTCCCCATCGCCCGGCGTGACCTGGGCACCCACGTGTCCCCATCACACCCCGCAGCCACAGTGCCCAGACACAGGGGTTGCTCAGGGACACTGGGGACTCCCCAGTCCCTGGAAGTGTCCAAGGCCAGGTTGGACAGGGCTTGGAGCAGTCTGGGATGGTGGAAGGTCTCCCTGCTCATGGCAGGGGGTGGAACTGGATGGGCTTTTTGCAACCCAAAGCATCCCATGATTTCCTGATGCTCAGAGCTGGCAGGTCGAGGGGGTTTAGTGGCACACTCCCAAGCTCTGTGTCTCTCTCAGCTCCTGGCACAGGCGGCAGAGCGGCCGCTCCACTGGCCCACGGCATGGCCAGAACCACGGCCAATCCCACGTGTTCTGGAGCGGCTGGAGACCCTTCGGCACCGCGGCGCTCCCAGGGCAACGTGTTGCTGTGTCTATTGTATTTATAAGCCTGTTAGTTGATTAACCACACTCGAACACTGGCAGCCCCAGTGCTGCGCTGAGGGGCTTCAGTGGGAGCCTGGAACAATGCAATGACACAGACAAAGGGTTTAATGGATAATTAATTGTTCCAGCGTGTGAAGTTTCTGTGCAAAGATCCTGGTGAATCAGAGTTTCCGATTTCCACCCCCTTTACAACAGGACTAAATAGCAACACAGAAATCATGGAATGGATTGGAAGCTTTTGTAGAAGAAAAGGGCCAGAAATGAGGCTCATTTGTCATAGGGTGTCCTGGCACTGGCCACTACAGCTCTGTAACCATCTCCTAATCCAACAGCAGGCTAGGGTCATCTTCCACATGCAGAGACGGTGCCTCCTCAGGGAAGACCAATACAGCAAAAGGAGGGAAAGACAAGGGACAGTCAGGGCTGAGGATGCTCTGCCGGCATTGTTAAGGAGCAGAGAGCTGGACACCTTCACTGTCCCACCGAGCTGCCCTGGCACCTTGGGATCATCACCAGTGCTGCCTGTAAGGACCTGGCATGGCAGAATCCCAGTGTCAGCAGATCCACAGGGACAGAGCACAGGAGCCCCAAACCATGCCGACACGCACTGAACACTGAACTCGTCTGCCTCGTGCTCACATCCCTGTGTTCCTTTGCCTGATCCCACACTGAAATGTTTGCCCTTTCCCTCCATTTGCTGGGTGCATTTTGACACCTCACAAAGGCCCAGTGTCAACACCCATCCATCCACACGGAGGCTGCGGCACACTCAGCACATGCTCACACCCACACCAGCAGCAGACACACGCTAAGCACACGCACCCACACGCATATTAATGGCTTTCCCCTGTCTGTGTCCCCCTCTCTCATTTCTGAGCTGTGCCGAGAGCCAGGGAGAGGAGCTGCTCCCAGCCCAGGCCCAGCACAAAGCCGGGCTCAGCGGGGCCGGGTACAATGGCAGATTACATTAGAGAGAACAGCCAGACGTGTCCTTGTCATCCCAGGTTAATATGACTATGGATTAATGCTGTAGCTGCTGATTGTTATGGAAATCCCCCCATTTAGCTCCTTCCCAAAGCATTGACAGTTCTAGCCTTGAATTCCGAGCAGGGGTGGAACTTGTTAATGGATTTCATTTTCCTGCAGGAAGCCAAAGCATTTAGAGGGAGAGGGAGCACCAGTGTGCTGACTTTCTGGAAGGGTTCCAGTCTGCATTGAGGCACCGTGGACGGTTAATCCCTTGCTCGGATGCAAAGTGATGCAAAGAGCCATGTTGGTCTTGCTTTTCTAGGAAAAAGGAGGAATTTAGGTGTGGGGAAGTGAGCATTCATGGGGTTGTTTCCCCTTAAAACCTCTCCTGACCTGGGTACAGGGTGTCTGAGGCACATCCTGCTTCCACAGACACGGGTGGCACCACACCTGCAGCAGGGATGGCTCTGCCAGCATTGGCTGCCTGATGCCAGCTCGGGCACTGGAGCTGCTGCCATCCCTCTGCTTTGTTGTCATCCTGTGGCTGCTGGGTGTGTTCCCTGCTCTCCCCTGGCCAGTGGGAAGGTCCCATGTCCCCACAGTGCAGCTCAGCCATGCTGCTCTCTCCCTGCACAGGTCTCTCCTCTTCCATCACTTTGTCCCTGTCCCCTGAGCAATAGGAAAATATCCAAGTGCTCCCGAGCAAACCCAGAATCCCTCTGTACATCCCTAACCCTACCCCAATGAATTATTTAGGATTCAGATGGTGACTCATGGGACAGCTCTCCAAAAGGCTGAGCGAAGCAGGGCTCTGACACCAGCATGTGGAACAGAGGGACCACTGGGGCACAGACACCCTGAATTAAGGTTTCCTTCACAGGTTTCTCTGTTACGTTTAACACCAGTGCCCTCTCCCCCTTCCCTCCTGTTCTCTGTCACCAGGAGGGTTCATTAGTCCTTGCAAGGTCCAAGAAGCAGAAAGTTGCTGCCTGACACTTTCAGCCTGACTTTTGCTGGGGAAGTTCAGGGATATTTCAATCCCCCCCTCAAAGGCCACTGCTGCCTGTGAGAAGGTATGAAATCCCCTCCATCCCTTCCCAGTTTCACAGCAGCAAACCAAACCAAACAGAATTAAAGTCTCAAGATCTGCCATGCACTTTTTCCACAGTGCAGAGGGTCGATGTGAGCTGACACTCCCATTGGAACACGGTACTCAGCAGGGTCGGAGTGGTGGGAGGTGGGTGACCCCCAAAGCAAAGAGATACCCGGGGTCCTCCCCACTTTCTGGAACACCCATCTCTTAGGGAAATCTACTGTAAAGTTGGATTTCCAGAAGCAAGGTCCGTATTTGACAGCAGTTTTACACACCCGGCACACAGGGTACCTGATCTTCACGGGAGCTTTGGGATGCTGCTGCAGCACATGCCATGCATAGTAATAACGCTAATGAATCCCCGTCCCTAATTGTCCCGGCCCCGGGGGTGATATGTGCTCCCTGCCCCAAGCCCTGTTCGGGGGAGGGGGGGGGTTGCTGTGGAGATGCCTTGGGGGGTCTCACACTTTGGAGCTTGACTTCAGGTGCAGGGAAAGCAGCAGGAACAGTCCGGAGAGACAAAGCTGCCCTTCTCATGGAAATGCCTCTGGTGGTGCCGGGAAGGGAGGGAGGGAAGCAGAGGGGCTCTAGCCATGGAGATGCTGCATTGTTTCCCAGTAATTAGCATGTTTTCCAAAGCTTTCCATGAGTCGTCAGCGGCTTTTTAAGGAGGTTTTGCCAAGGAGCATTTAAATGGAAATTCCCGGAGATACAGATCCTCTGTGCAGGGTCTCACTGGAAGGCAGCGGCTTCCCAGGAGAAACCAGCCCCCATGTCCTTGGCTGATGTGTGGGTTTATGTGGATCTCGGATCGGTGGAGGGTAGGGGGCGATTTTCCTGTGCTCCATTATGGGGACTGCATTCCCAACCACAGCCCCTTTCCTGTGGTGTTGCTCCTCAGCCCCAGGTCCTGCTCCTGCATGGGTACAGGGTGGGTCACAGCTGCTCCCTTCCATCTGCTTGGATCCACACGCTGCCCAGGGTGGGTTCCCTGCATAGGCACAGACACACACAGTGACTTCCCAAGGGAGCAAAATCATGGAATCACGGGATGGTTGGACTAGATGATTTTTTGGAGGTCCCTTCCAACCCAAAGACTTCTGTGATTCCAAGATTCTGTGATTCCATGCGTGGCAGCAGCATTGTGCCACAGTGGCTGCAGAGAGCCCAGGGGGCTGTGCCAGTCACTGGGTGGGTGGCTGGGGGTCATCACGGCACAGCTCATCGGGTGAGATGTCTGGAAGACTTGCAGGCTGCAGCCACCCACCAGCATTTGGTAGTCCAAGTGATCAAAACCAGGGCCCTAAAACATCATTTGGAGACAGAAATTAAGTCACCTGATGGTCTGAGGGGACCTGTGGCAGCACCCCACCATTCCTGAATCCAGCTCCAGGTGCAGCTCCGGGTGCAGGCAGACACCTGCCCATGGGTAGCCCTGGGAAGCGTGGGCAGTGACTGCAGGTCCCAGCGCTGCTCTCGGGGTGGCCGGGTTGGATGATCCTTCACTGGGTGAGGATCATTCCGGAGTCTCGCTCTGCCCTTTGACACTTTCTTTCCCACCCCTGTGGCAAGTCAAAAAAATTTCAAAAACCATTGTGACTTTCCGAGGAAGGTCTCGACGACCAAACTGATGGATCCGACTCAAACCCCACATTTTCACGGACAAATAAAGCTGCAATTTTGCCACTTTCCCCAAGGACAAGGAATCTCAGCCCAGTTTATTGTGCAGGCATGTGCCTGGGAGAGTTTCATGGCCCTGTGATTTATGCCAGAGTCTGAGTTATAACTCCCATTTCTGTTCAAAAGCTAAACACTCTAATAGTGGGGGCTATTACTGTCAGCACGTCCCAGCCGCGCTCCGGAGATCCAATCGCGCCGAAGCCGATATCATCTGTGTGTTCATCTGCCTGATGGAGCTGCCTTTCTTTTCCCTCTCTCACATATTGCTGTCTCAAGGACTGTTTTTCAAGCAACAATTCATGTCTCCTTCAGTCATCAGCAAAAACAATCAAGCTCAATTTTATTTTTGGCAGAAATCAAATGCTAAATGAGACCTCGGAATCATAAACATGACTGATGTAGACAAATCAGAGGGAATTCAGGGAAGAATGGCATAGATGATGAAGGGGCAGGAGGGACTGCTGATGGGGAAAGATTAAAATAAGGAAATACAGCCAGGCCAGGAGAAGACTAATAGGGAACATAACGGCTGTCTAGGAATATCCGAAGGGTGTAAACACTGAAAGGGAAGAAATAGTGTCCCAAATGGCCCAAAAAGCAGTGGAGTTATGAATAAAGGTGATAAAACCCAACACAGGGAAATTCAGCCTCCACCCCAGCCTAGATTTTCTCCCTTAATGCCAGTACGCAGTGCCACGGCCTTCGCCGGGGAACGCAGGATAAACACTGTGCTGGAGTGCTGTGAGCCCGCCGAGGAGAACATCCCTTCCAGAAATAATTGGCACTGAAACATTTTCAGCTTTCTGCTCTCTTTCCTCGTAACCAGCCGAGATGGATGAATAATCCATGATGGAGAGTTTACTCAGAGAATTCAGCTGTGGACATCACTCACAGTTCGCCGGTGAATGGATCACACTTGCCTTCAATTCATCTCATATTCCAGTTACACAATCCATTTTTTTTTTGGCAAAGGGTTGTACTCAATGGTCTGAGTGCCCTTGGAGAGCTCACTGTGCTGGTCAGCAGTGGTGGGTCCTGCCCATCACCCCTGCTCTGGATTGAGGTGACCTCTCTGATGGCATCAGACATCGTTGTGACTGGAGTGAGGCCAGAAGGAGTTTGACTGTTGGGAAGAGAATAGTTTAGTGAATGAAATAAATGAGCTCTGCTGAGGAGTCCAGTCTCTATCCTCCTTTGCCAGGAGGTCACACCACACATACACAGTCTGCATGTGATAGCCCCTCATTTCCTAAGTCATGGGAAGTGGATAATTGGATGGCAGCACAGTTTCCATCCCGAGCTCTGTAACGGGTCCTTCTCTGCCTTGGTGCCCCGTTCTCTGTGGGGACTCTGGAACAGTTCAGCAATGACACTGGCACAGATTGTCCAGAGAAGCTGTGGCTGGCCCATCCCTGGAATTGTCCAAGGCCAGGGTGAACAGGGCTTGGATCAATCCAGTCTAGTGGAAGGTGTCTCTGCCCATGGCAGGGGAGCTGAAGGAGATGGACTTTAAAAACTCTTCCAACCCAAACCATTTTGGGATTCCATGATTCTGTTAGGGCCCAAGGCATTGCCCAGGCACTGTCTCCATCAGCTGATCCCATGTTCCTCCTCCTTCCTCCCACTTTGCTCCTCTGCTCCTTCTGTTTGCAGAAAGAGAAGGGCAGGGGTGGGGGAGGCCAGGCTGCAAACAGTGCAGCAGGAACCACTCTGAGCTCGGCACTAAAACCTCCTGGAGAAGTGCTTGTGCAGGGCTTTTCACCAGAGCATTTTGAGGGAAACCATGAGCTGCTGAGCTGTGGAAAGGCACTGCCTGAGAGGACACGTCGTGATCAACTCCCCAAGCGCAGCTGTAAATCTGAGCTCCACGTCCAAGGCTGATGGAGCTCGTTGGGGTTCAGTGCAGCGTGACAGCGAGTGGGACATGGCCCTGCTGAGCCTGCAAGGTCAGTCACACTGGCAGAACAGGGGGATTCTCCAGCAAGCTGCCAGCTTTCTAGAGAAAAGGGAAAAGTGCCCTGCTCTGACATTGCTTCCCCTGGGACACAGGTTGCAGTGGGGTGGTTTAGCTTTTCCCTCTGACCCTACTTAAAGATGACAATGAGAGGACACCTCTCCTTTTCCTGAGAGGTCCTGCTCCTTTTCCCTGTGCTGGTGGGGAAGGTTGCCTGAGTGCTCCTCAGCCACCTCCTCCCCAGCAGTGGCCCAGGGGGGACACGGTTCCACTTTCTGACCTTAAAAAAGAGACGAGAAGTCCTGGGAGCCACAGGGAAATGAACCATCCAGCACTCGGGGGGCTGGGACACTCCTGCACTTGGGATGTGGGGACACAGGCAGCCCCCAGTGGGAACATCCTTGTGCCCCCAGAGGTGACAGCCCCCCAGCACCCTTCTCTGGAATCCCAGGTGTCCCAGTGGGAAGGAGGGCTCCAGCCCTGCAGATCCCACCACAGGCTCACCCAGGCTGCTCCGCAGGGAAACCCAGAACAGCCCAAATAGGAAACACATTGGGGATTAGTGGGAGAGATAATTCCAGCAGACGGGGCTGGGCTGGCCTTGATTACTGCAAATCACAGCGATCGCTGCCGGTTGCAATCCCAGCAGAAGCAATCCCTCTTTATTGTGCTTTCTTCCTGATTGTGTTTTGCATTTTCCTCCCTCCGTTGTGGAGTTGAAGGGACCTTGACGTGTAGTTTAGGATCAGATCTGGACCTGTGAGGGAATTGCCATAATCTGATTACACAGGAATGTCCCCCGGATCTGAGGCGAGTGACGGCTCTAACTGCACTTGGACTGTCCTAAAACTCTCTTTGTTGTATTAAACAAAGAGAAATATTTCAGTTTAACGTATCTCACTATTATTAGTGAGGTCGGTGCCCTGGTCCTGCTTTGCACTGGGAGGTTCTGGCAGCTGAAGGCACTTTAGGAAAACCACCCTCAGGTGTGGCAGTGATTCTGCCCAGGTGGTACCACAAGCAGGCAATCTGGGCAGCCGTAGCAGCAGGGTGGCAGCTGTGGCAGAAAACACAGCTGCTCTGGTTGGATGTGCTGATGGGCCCGTTGTGCCCAGGGATGGCTCTGCCAGGCTGGAGCTGGACCACGGCGCTGTGTCCAGGTGATGCTGCGAGGAGAGGCTGCAGCAGCTCCCAGCCCTTCCCTCTGCTCTCCCCCCACACTCCTGCCTGTGCTCCCGCTTCCAGACTCTTCAGAGCAAGCACTAACCATCATCTGGGGGTTCTGGTGATTTCTCAAAGGAGCCAAAAACCCTCCAAGCAATTAAGCTGACTCTGGCACAACCTGGTGCTCACTGTGGGGGCTCCCTGGTGCCAGTGCCAGGCCAGCAGCTCCACTCTGGGCAGACTCAGGACAGCAGCACAAATGTTCAGAGAGCCACTGAGGGCTCTTTGCTCTGGCAGAGAGTTGGAGGGAGGGCTGGGGGTGCCAGCTGGGCTGGTGACCCCAAGTGCAGCTGCGGCACTTGCGAACATTCCAAAGTATCCCAAGAGGGTGAGGGTAGGATGTTTCTTCATTTAATTGCAGGATGGTTTCTTTATCTAAAAGTAGGAAAAACGAGCACTGTCCTCCTGGACAAGACAGCCCTTCCCTGGGCATGGGATCAGGTTAGAGAGAGGGCCCTGTGCAGGAGTTCAGTCCCTTTCCTCACTGCCTCGCCGACCTTCCCTTTGTCCATCTTGATCTGTTTAGGATTGCTGTTCATTCACCTCTACACTGCTCTCCCCCACTCCCTGCCTGTCAGATTTCCCTCTCCCTTTATACCTGGAAGATGGAATAGGAAGGTTTTGAGAAGCACTTTCAGAGCCAGCCCTCACCCTTTGTTTCTCCCGTGGCATCTGGTGATAATAACAGTGCAGCAGCCCCAGACCTCCTGGCTTCAATTACTTTACAGGATCAGCTAATCCCAGTTAAAATTACCTTTGTAACTGAAGGATAATTGTAAATCAGGGTCTCTCCTGCACTGTGTGCTGAAAAATCATTGCTGAGTTGCTCCCTGTGCCAAGGCTGCAGAGATCAGTGGATGAGGAACAGGCTCTGGGAGATGCTGTTCCAGAAGTTTCCTTTTCAAAGCAAACTCCAAACAGATGGGCCCTTTTTCCCTACAGCTCTGCAGAGTGGATGGGATTGAAGTAATGGAGAGAAGAGGAGACACTTCACAAGTTTGTTTACCTGGGTAGACCTCCAAGGATTGAACTTCTCCCAGGATTGCTCCAGCCTGACAGACTTGCCATGAGGAGGCAGATGCAGAGACTGGCTCAGGAGAGCTCTGCCAGTGCCACCTTGAGGCTCTGTCAGGGCCATCCTGCCTCAGGATGCTTGGAGCAGTGTCCCCAGGGCTGGTGTGCCACCCCCTGCTCCAGTGGGACAAAACCGGCGCATGGCATGAGGGGGCTGGGTCTGGCACCTCCAGGAGATCTGACAGGACAAGTGATAATGATTTTAGATTAGATATATATTTTTAAATGAGTGTGGTGAGGCCCTGGCACAGGTTGTCCAGAGAAGCTGTGGCTGCACCATCCCTGGAAGTGTCCAAGGCCAGGTTGGCTTGCAGCAACCTGGGCTAGTGGAAGGTGTCCCTGCCCATGGCAGGGGTGGAGTGAGATGAGCTTTAAGGCCCTTCTCAACCCAAAACAATCTAGGATTCCATGAGCTCTTCTCTTGCTGGGGCCTCCCTGGGTTTTCCACCCATTTTGCAGTCTCAGGACATCTCTCTGGTACTTGCACAGAGCAAATCTGCCATTTGCCATGACCAAACACAATTCTTCTTTAGTGGGCAGATAAATCTCTTCTGAACTGCTTTATGTAACCACTGTGTTCTGCTTCATCATTTTGACCTTATAGTAACTTCCATGGCAGTTTCTGCAAATTGTTCCTTTTATATCTGAGATTCCCTGGCTGTAACCCAGCTCTCACTGTGGTCACCTCCTCACTGCCCACCCCTGCTGCCATGACCTGGCATCCATGGTTATTTCACCACCCCCCTCTGAGCAGCAAATCTATTATCCCTGGCAGTTTAGTTGTAAGCCCTGAAGAAGGATCAGACAGACTCTGACGGCTCAAAGATTCAATAAACTTTATTAACTCCATTACAGGCTTAACACACTCATCACAGACTCCAACACAGCCCCAGGTTTTGGGCTTGGTGCATCCCACAGAAAACCCCAGTCTGGCATGGTTTGGCAAAACTCATCCACAACTGCAGATCAGATCTCTAAAAAAGTAATAAATGAGGCAGGTGTATTCCAAGATAAATCATCTGTTCAGGTGCTGCCAAGAATAGCATGGATTTAATCCTGAGCACTGCACAGAACTCTTCCTGAGGTCTTACCAGGGCCTCCCAGCCCAGGGACAGAGATCATTCCAGCATGCCAGACTGTGCCTCTGTGGGGTGGATGTGTGTGCAACCCCACAACTTGCACCAGTTCTCCCAGTGAGGGCAGGGCACGCGGCGTGGGGCTGTTCTGCAGTGCAGTGCAGATCCCCCTGCCGTGTCCCCACGGGTCACCTCCCCTCTGGGGCTGCCTGAGGCCATTCCTGTTTGGTTTGGCAGCTCAGGGTCTCTGGGGGCATCACCAGTGCTCTGTGTCCTCGGGACATCCCAGTACACGCCGTGTCCAGTGCCCTTCTCCAGGGCAGGGCTTCCTCCACGGTGTTACAACCCCTCTGTGATGGGTCCTACTGCTGGGGCAGGAGGGTTTTGAGGGGCTGGGTCCTGGTTTTGCTCAGAAAGCAGTACCCAGTCCCTTGTCACCAATGTAATGCAAGAGGAGAGCACCTCTGCCCCCCTCCCTGTGCGTGGGAGATGCTCCCTTCTCACTCCAATCCAAGGGTTTGCCAGTGCAGAGGAGGGGGGGAGGGGACTTGCCCAGACAATTTCCCTAATTAAAGCAGGGGGTATCTCCAAACAGCACAACCCTCTGGAAATGCAAAGAGCAGCAATGCCATGTGAAGCCTCTAATTGCACTGCGGCTCCAATAAAGGTTCGTGATGTCTGGAGTTCGCCGAGAACTTTCCCAGAGAAAGATGAAAATGGGGAAATAGTGGCATGATCAATGTTGCTATTTGGAACTCCTCAAATTGTTTTTCTTCTGTAAGTGTAGCCCAGCACTCTTGGTGCCATTAGGACTCTCCCCTATTTTTCAGTCTGCTTTATGAAAGCTATTGATCTCCCAGCTGCTGGAGGATCCGTCAGCCCCGGCCGGGGCGGCTCATCCGAGCCCATTACAGGCTGTGCACACTGCGGTGCCGGGATCGATGCGGTCCTGGGCACACTCACACACCAGCCCAAGTGTGGCTTTATTGATCTGTGGGCTCAGAGGCACTTGGGGACACTGGCAGGGGGATGATGGGGCTGAGGGAGCTGCTCGGATCGCTCTGCAAAGCGCCGCTCCGACAGCAGCTTCCTGCTCTCCACTGCTGGGCTCGCCTTAATGATCTTTGATTTGCCTCTTACAGCACATAAACAACTGTGTAAGGCCAGGAACCTGCTCAGAGCGAGGATGAGAGGGAAGGCAGAGGCATTTTCTGATTTCCAGTCACAAACTTGTGATGTTCTGCAGAGGAGTGAGGCCATGTCTGTGCTGGGGACCCTCTGCCCTCACCCGCCCTGTTCCCTCAGCACCCACCACCTGAGGTGTGCAGGTAACTGGTGCGGGGGCAGAGAGGATTGAGAAGATTTCACAAGTTATCTGGGATGGATTTTTATGAGTTTGTTTTAGACACAAGCCCAGGGTGCCCCATGGTCAGTGTGTGTGCCCTGGCAGAGCCAGCATTCCATAGTCCCAGGGCTCAGGGACCGGCCACCCACCCAAGGGTTTTTTTATTCTCTGTTTGGAATCACATCACCAAAGCAAAAAGCTGTTCATGGGCAATTTTCAGTTGAAACCAAGCAGAATTATTCTATTAACCAGGTTACTATGAATAATGCAAGCCTGCTCCAGAGGTGGAGGGGGCAGCTCTTACAAATATCAGGAGGGTTTTGCTAAAGGGTGAAAGTTTGGGTGATGGTGGGTGCAGAGCGCCTGGAGTGCCTGACCTGGAGCCACTGCTGGTGTCAAGCAAGATATTTTCCCTCCACTGCTTGCAGAGATCAAATTCTACAGCTACAGCAGTCAGTTGTCCCCATCTCCATCTTCCTGCCCACGGCATCAGAGCTGGTGAGGAATGTCCCCATCCACCCCGGCACAGCAGCCAGGCTTGCCCAGCCCGGGAGAACCTCATTTCACAAGGTGGCAATGAAAATTTTATGCTCTGAGTTTTCCCTGAATGATTTTAAACCATCTTTTCTCATGACTTCCTAGTAGCTAGTTCAGTAAATTAGAATCTGAATGCAATCAACATCCTTAATTCCGACGCCAGCCCGGGCCGTCGGGGACGCTGTGTCTGAGCAGCTCTGCCTGGCGGAGAAGGTCGAGGGCTGGGAGTCCTTGGAGGCTTTGCCCTTGGAGTGTTGTCAGGGAGGGAAAGAAACACCAGAAAGTAGGACACAGTCCCCCAAGTCGCACAGAAATCCCACCCTGCTCAGCAAACTTTACTTATTTGCCTCATCCGTGTGTTTTCTGTCACGTCTCAGAGCTGTGACTTTGATGATATATGAATAAAGGAGCAGCAGCAGCAGAACCAGCCCCTTCCCATCTGTGGGGCCCAGGAGGAGGGAGAGGGGAGATGCTCAGCACCCACTGCTGGGGCCAGGGGTGCTCTCAGCTCATTCCTGGCAGTGGTCTGGTGTGGAGACCTGGTTCCTCGAGTCTGCTCAGTCTCCTCTCTGCCACGGCACACCCCGACATGCCCCTGCTCCGGGTATCCCTGAGCTCCCAACATTGCCCACTGCTCCGGGTATCCCTGAGCTCCCAACAGTTCCCATTGCTCCAGCTGGCTCCATGCTCCCATCTCCACCTGTACCAAGGGGATGTCTCTGTGGGAAGGTCCCTGGGGGCTCTCAGCCTCCGGGTCCCCCAGCCTGATCCCATGCACTGCAGGGAGGCACCAGGCAGGACCAAGGCCCTGGAGTTTTGTGTTGTGGAGCAGATCAGTCTGTTCAACCACCCATGTCATGAGTTGTGCAGTGCTCAGCGGGGGCTCAGGAGACACCAAGGAGCCAGGGAAGGACACGTTCCTGGGCACAGGACCAGCAGAGCAGCAGCAGGCACAGGCTCAGTGAGGGCCATGTCTCTCCCTGCACACACAGGGCCATGCTGTGTCTGCTGGTGCTGGGGACACTCCATCCAGGTGGCTTTGCCCACATGGAGCTGTGAAAGTCCCCAGATCACAACCCCAAGGAGAAACCTTTGGATGGAGACAACCCCACTCCACGAGGAGAGGGGTGGGAGAGTTCTTCTTTCCAGTTACGAGCTCAGACACTCTGCAGCCGCAGGAGAGTGGGGACGCTTCCCCCCGCCCTGCTGAGCACAGGAGGGATGGGCTCAGCCTTTCATAAATCACAGAGAAGGGCACAGGGAGGTCAGGCCGTGGCTGCCAGCAGCCCACACTCCGTGGCACGGCTGCAGGAGCCTTGGTAAAACTCAGCTTGCACCCAGCACCACCAGGAATGGGACCATAGACGGCAGAGAGACACCCAGGAACCTGCCAGTGGCCATGGACAGGTGATGTCCAGGATCCACCTCGAGCCGTGGGCCAGGCTGGGCATTTCCCTGCAGAGGAGGGAGCCAGCCTGGAGGCAGGAGCTGAATCGTGGCACAGGAGGAGCACAGGGGTCCCCGGGGAGGAGCAGCTCAGCCCTCCCGGGGCTCGTGGATGGGAAAGACAGTGTGGTGGGAACCACGGCCAGGGCTGCTCCACCTCCCAGTCCCCTCTGAGGAAGGAAAGCTGGGATTGTTTCACCCCCACCCCAGAGCTGGAGGTGTGTAAACAGGAAGAGTCGCTCCCTGTGCACCCGGAGCGAGGGAAAAATGAGGTGTTGAAAAGATGACAACTGGCTCTGCCAAGGATTTCACCTGGGCAGGGAGTGGGGAGAGCAGGGTGCGAGGGAAGGGGAAGGGGGGGGGGGAGCTGCAGGAGGAGAGGAGATGCTTGGAAAATTGTAGCTTTTATTTTGGGAGCAGAAAATATTCTCTTCCTGGCATCGAAGGATTTCACTTTCTTCCACCTAGAAAAAGTCAAGGCAGGCCCGTGTGGCTGCTGAGGGTGGAGGGGCAGAGAGCCGGGCAGGATGCGGGAATGAAAAGCGCTCTGTGCGGCTCCGCTCCCCGGGGGCACTCAGGGCTCTGGGAAAGCCCAGAGGGAACCTTTATCATGGAGTGTTTATCGCTGAGGTCACTGCTGCCCTTCTCCACCCGGGCCTCCTTCTCCCTCCCCTGCTTGAGGACCAGGCTCAGGGTTTTCCGAGGAAAGCTGGCCATGTCCCAGGGGCTCCCACTGTCCCCACAGCCCAGGCGTGCTGTGGGTGCCTCTTTTGGGGACAGTGACGCTCGGGACGCCGCTCCATCAGCAGAGCAGTCGGTCACGGCAGGACCGCCGAGGATGCACCGCCGTGCACGGGGCTCAGGCAAAGCCCTTTTTCTCCAAGAGCCATTGCAGAAAACTGACATTTGGCAGGTAAGATCAGTCCCTCCGTCGCACAGAACAAGTCCCCCATCACCATGCAAGGCTCCAGGGAGGGTTTATGCTCCGCCGCTGCTCCCTAGAGATGATGTCCCAACGCACAGGGATTTCTTATCCCACCCACCAGTGCACAAGAGCAGCTGTCCAGGACCGGGTGGCATCAGGGGACACCCCGCTCCTTCACGTTGTTACCACCTGGTGGCACCAAAAAAGTTGTCAGAGGAAGAACTAATGAATTCCAGTCGCAGCCCTCGGCTTGGGAATTTCGGCGCAGTTTTTAGGATCGCTGTGGTTCGCCCTGTGGCTGTTAAACACCGAGTCGTGTTTTATAGCCGGAAGGTTAATGTTCCTGGGCTTCAGCCTCGCAGCAGGGGCTGCAGCTCGGGCTGAACGCTCAAACAAGGGAGGGGGAGGCTTTGCCTGCAGAGCTCAGCCCCCAGCACCCCCTTCCACCCTCCCCACCCTGCTGGCACAGCAATGGCACCACATCTGGCCCAGGGCATGGGGTGACTGCTCAAGAGTGAGGCTCACTGCCTGTGTGATGGCTGGCAGTGACCCTGTGGGATCCAAAATCCTTTAGAGTAATCCCAAATCATTCTGGGGCTGGATTGTCCCCCCTGTTTTGGGCATGGCAGGCATGAGGACCAGGGATAGCCTCTTGGACCAGCTGCATCCCAGCACTGTCAGCAGGAAACCTTTGGGGCTGGGGTGGGTCCATGGAGGGAAACCCATCAGAAATTTCCCCCCAAACCAGGAGGGAGGCCCCCGGGGTGGAACCTCCAGGAGCAGAGGTCAGGTCCCTGCGGGGCTGCATCGCCGGTTGCTGACAGCAGCTGGATCTCTGGGAGCCTGGAATTGACCCTAAAACTGTCCAAACAAACCCCCGTGCACAGCTTTGCTGGGCCATGGACAATCTGTCACGGGCAGCGCAGGGGGAGGGCTGAGTGTGGCCAGAGCTCTGCACAGCTGGGGCGTTCCCCTTCCTCCCAGGAGTGGCTGATGGGGAGAGGGCTCGAGCTCCCCATGTCACAGCATCACACCAACACCCTTGTCCTTCCCACTAAATCCCTTCTGCATCCCCAGGAATGGCATGGACAGGCACCCAGGAGAGGTGAGGGGAGATGGGGGGACTGTGTCTGATGGACCCAAGCAAAGGAGATGGTGTTCTGCTCCTAGCTGTGTGAGTAGGGTCTTAAAACAGACTGGTAAGGCCCTGGCACACATTGTCCAGAGAAGCTGTGGCCTCCTCATCCCTGGAAGTGTTCAAGGCCAGGTAGGACAGGGCTTAGAACAACCTGGCCTAGTGGAAAGTGTAGGTGGAATGAGTGTGGGTGTGGAACAAATTGGGCTTTAAGATCCTTTGCAATCCAAACCATTCTGTGATTCTAAGAGAAGCTGTGTGAGAGCTGGACCCTTGCCTGCACCAGTGAGCATCACCAGTATCCCCAATCATTACCTCTCCACTGGGCCCCCCCCCACACACCCTGGCATGCCCTCTGCAGCTGTGCTGCCCTGCTGTGAGGTGACCCCTGGGCAAGGGCTGCTGCAGGAGGTGATGGGATGGAGCAGGGCAGCAGGACTCACCTGGAGTGTCTCTGCACCACATCCAGCCCTGTGCAAGGCTGCAGGAGCCTCCCATGTCCTGCCTTTGCCAGGGGTATCGCTAAGCAGGAGGTCAGTTGAAGGCAGGACATCCGATGACAGAGCTTAATTGCTTCGGGTTACATTCAAAAAACAGCCTAAATAAAGAGGTGGGGGGAGGTAGCAGCTCTGGATGGTTTGAGAGATTTATGTGTCTCAGCTGCTCCTGATCAGCCCCAGTCACCTCCAGCTCCCCATCGCCTGTTTTCCACCTTCCAGGGTTGCCCCATGTGTTGAAATGTTTGGGTGTCCCCCGAGGGCTGAGCCTTGGCCCTCATTAATCCCCCCTCGCTGACCCGACAACAGGGAGGAAATTTGCCTCAATTAAACATGTAAGGTCTCATTTCCCTTTGAAGTCAGAGCAGCACCAGGGAGCACTGGGGAGGTCTGGAGAATAACCAGAGAAATTGGGCCCAAAGTCTTCAAACTGGGGAATTGCTCACTAGAGATGAGCCTAAGCCCAGGGAGCAGCCTACTGCTGTCTCGTCTCCCTCAGGACAGAGCCCATGTTCTCAAAGCAGTGCTGGAGCAAGGAACATTATGGCAGGGAGGGAGAGCTATGCAGAGGTGCCAGAAGGACTGATGAAAGACCCCTAATCCACTTCAGCTGCTGCCCAAGGGAAGGAAAAACCCCTCTGCTCAAGTTTGGGCTCAGTTCTTCAGGATTGTGTAGATGGCACCTGGCCCCAGCACCTCCAGAGAGGGGGAGTGGAGCCCCCAGGTCCTGCTCTGCCTCGGATGGGTGTCCCAGCCTGAGAGTATCCCTGCAGGGTGTGTGGGTGAGCACGGAGCTGCTCAGCTGCCCGTCCCTGGGAGCTGGCAGTGCAGGGAAGACTCATCCAGCCCGGAGCCACCCAGCCTGTGCGTGCTGCAATGAGACTTGAAAGCACCCAGCCACATTCCCTGCACCTTCTGGCACGGTAGGAATAACAGATCACCAGCTCCTGCCTGTCATCCATCCTGCTTATTTCCTGCGCAGGGCCTGATTTATGCTGCATCTCCTTCCCCTGTGCCATCGGCGTGTGCTGATAGATGGCCCCACTCCCTGCTCTCGCTGTCCCCTTGTGCTGCAACCAGCCATTAATTCTGTGCCAATGTAAACCTGTCTCACCTTCAAGACTTTAATTTTGCAAAAGCATAAACACCTTATAATCCGCCTGTCTTTATCTGGCTCTGGAGCTTCCCCTCCCCTCCCCTCGGCCCAGGGTTATCTGGGGTGAGGATGCAGCAGCAGCAGACGTGGCCAGTGGGGCTGCCCCAGTCCCAGCACGTGGGAGCTGGGAGGAAGAGTCACTCCCCACCCTCATTGTTCCTCTGGAGGACATAACAGCCCTTGCATATTCCTGGAGAGATGCAGGAGGTGCAGCCAGGCCCAATAAGCCATTATATCCCCGAGTCAAGTGCTTGGAGGGCCACTAAGTGATCTAAACTGAGCTTCTGGGCCCTGAACGATGGCCAGACCTTCAGTGCAGGGACAATTCTCACCCTGAATGAATCCTGGCATATCCAGGGTTTTCAGTCCTGATGAAAGACTGAAAATGGAGCTTTGTGAGGACCTGGGAATCAGCCAGTGCCACTGCCCCACCCTGCTGCTCCCCCCTTGCTCTGCTCACAGCCTGGATGGCACTCAGGGGGTCCAGCTGGTGACCAGTCCCCTGGCTGGGAGCTGGGAGCCTTTGGGCAGAACTGCTGCCACTGCCTGGAGACACCTCAGGTTCCTCACAAGGGCTCAGGGTTCCCTCCAGCAGTGGCAATTCCACCATGGCCAGGAAGGACAAGAAAACTCCAACAACGTGGCAAAAATTACCTGTGTATGTCCTGGGGCTGCACAAGGGTTGGATTTGGTGATCTTGGAGGTCTTTTCCAACCTTCCTGTTTAACAATTCAAAGGGACACGTGTGTCACCGCCCTGCTGTCTGCCAATGAATGCCTCGTTTCCAGAGGGAGGGACAGAAGGAGCCGCAGCCTCCGCAGTCCCTGAGCCAGCCCTGCGCCAGAGCTCAGACCTGCAGAGCACAGAGGGATGGACAGAGCCCTGACAGGTCATGCTCAGGGCCATCATTGCCCACCAGCAAGTCTCCAGCAAGTCCTGCAGCATTTTGTCCTTCCCTCCTGAACTTTCCTCTTTCCCCTTTTTGATTCTTGAGTCATTTGTTCTGATCTTTGGCAATTCCTACAGCACATAAAAATCCGTGCCACTCCTCCCTTTGGGGAATGACGTGCATTCAGCTGCGTGGCTGCCATCCATTCAGTGCCAGGTTATTAAAATGAAGATATCTTTCAGCACTACCGACCTGTTAATCAGGGGAATGGCTTCAGAGGGCTTTTGTGGGCTTTGTTAATTTGTGCTGCATTGAGCCACGTTGAGCTGAGCGGAGCATTAGGGACGGGAGAGAAGGGAATAAATCAATGAAGTGGATGGAGGAGTGCTGGGCTGGCTGGCTGTGCTGCGGCTGCCACGCTCTCACTTAAATACTTTACATCCATCAGAGCCTGCAGGTGGAACTCTGGCTCCCAGGCAACAGGTTTTGTCCTCAGGAGCTCAGCGTGTGCTGTGCAGGTTCCTCAGGATGAGGAGCAGGTGGTCCTGCCTCACCTGGCTGCCCCAGCTCCAAGCACCACACAGCCCATCCAGGCTCTGCTCCAGGGGCTCTGTGCAGCTCAAGGCAGAGGCTGCGAGTGCTGGGAGGGGGCTGAGGCCCTGGGCACTCTGTGGCTGCTCAGTGATGACTTCACAGAATCACAGAATCACAGGATGGTTTGGGTTTTTAGGGATCTTAGAGCTCATCTCATTCCAACCCCCTGCCATGGGCAGGGACACCTCCCACTAGCCCAGGTTGCTCCAAGTCCCATCCAACCTGGCCTTGGACACTTCCAGGGATCCAAGGGCAGCCACAACTTCTCTGGGCAACCTGTGCCAGGGCCTTCCCACCCTCACAGGGAGGAATTCCTTCCCGATATCCCATCTAACCCTGTCCTCTGGCAGTGGGAAGCCATTCCCCCTTTCCCTGTCACTCCAGGCCGTTGTCCATGTCCCTCTCCAGCTCTCTTGGAGCCCCTCTGGGCACTGGAAGGGGCTCTAAGATGTCAGGCTACCACGCTGAGACAGGAGAAAACAAACCCACCCCCTTCTCCGAGGTGGCCCATTGCAGGCTGTGGTTGCCCCCAGCTGGGCTGCTCCTCTGTGTGAGCTTCCCCCAGGGAATGCAGCTGCAGGGAGGTCAGATCTGGCCAGTGCCCTGTGGTAATGCCATGGATGGCCTGGGGAGTCCCTGCTCCATGTTCCTCTGGGCACCTCCTCCCTGCACCCATCTCAAAGGAAGCACGGGGAGGGAGCAGGAACTCAACATCATCATTAAAACTCAGCACTGCCCCCCCCCCACCTGTGCCAATACATCTACATTTGGAAATTCATAATTCTACTAATTGGGATTTTCCTTTCATACTAATGGGCTTCTGGCAAATAATAATTCATCAGGCTCCCTTCACAGTGCCAGTGAGGGCGGAGGATCAGGGGGATCCAGCGCAGCCCCTCTGTGCAGGGGTGTGGGTAACATTCTCCTGATCCCTCAGAACGATTTGGAGCAGGTGCCATTCTCTGTCCTCCTTTTGGCTGAGAGGGAGCTCTTGCTTCTGAAGGAGATGTTGCATTTTCATTGGGCTTAATTCTTTAGGAAAAGGAATCATTCATGTCTCCTGCCTTTGAAACCTGCAAGTCTTATCATCTTGTTCTTAATAATGTTCTTTTTTTGCTGGAATGTTTCATAACAGCTTTTAAGTCTTTGCTCTGGTCAGACAATAGGGAGATGGCATCAGCTCCATGTCCGTGAGTGGCCCTCAGGGAATTTTAAGGGAGGGAGATGCTGGAAGTTTGGCACCAAGGAAATGGAATAGGATTGTTACCAAGTCATAATGCTGCTCAGAATGAAATGTCATACAGGGTTATGGAGTGCCTGGGATGGTGGAGTTTGGGTTTTCCTTTACAGGCTGTCCAGGGATTTGAGGAGGCACCAGCTGGGCTTGCAGGGGGAAGTGGCTCTTGCTGTCCCTGATATGGCACCAGCACTGGTCTCACAAGAAGTTAAATCAGTGAATAGCTCAGAAATTTCCCTCTCTTCTGGCCTAAGGACAGAATTACTTCCCATCTAGAACACAAAGATAGCTCAGGGAATAAACCACTGCAAAAGAGCCCTTTCCAAGCAGTTTACTCCTGGTTTCTCACCAACCATTGCACAGACTGCCAAGTGCCCTCGGACATGGAGAAAGAGGTAGAAATGAGGAGTTTTGGTGTTCTCACTGGGCATGAGGTGCCTGGTGTTCGCTGTGGGATCAGAGGGCAGGTTTTACTCTTTGGACAGAAGGGACACCTCTGGCTGTCACCTTCCCTGGGCTGTGGCTTGCAGGTTTCAATGGGGATTTCATCCACCCCTCCCAGGGGCACCAGCTCAGCCCCTGGGGTGAATCCCGGTCACCTCTGGGACCGACCCTTGCAGAGCAACCCAGGAATGCCCCGGTGGGGGGAGCAGGGGAGGTGCCGCTCTGGGGGGGCCGAGGCTGCCGTCAGCTCCTCCTGGGGGCTCTGCTTTTGTTTTCCCTTTGACTGAGGATGCACTGGGTGAACCTCTGAAATTCGATTCGTGTTTTCAGCAGCGAGGAAAGCTCGTGGCGCCTTTGGAGAAGACATCAATAGCTGGCACGCCTGCAGCCCTGCCCTCGGCCTCCTCCCCCTGGCCACAAGAGAGGGAAGGCACAAGCACGAGCTGGGGCTCAGGCTGTGGAAAATGCTCTTTGTCAGAGGAGGAGAAGAGATTTTCATGCATTCTGTGTACATTCCTTCTGGGCTGGCTCTGGCTTTGTATTTCAAAATCTCCTGGTAACTCTTTTTCCGCACTCTGCCTTTCAGCTTTGTGGGTTTTGCCCTTTTTTTTTTCTCCAGCCTGGATTTTCTGGAGTGGTTTGGGGCTTTCCCCTCCTGCCCTCCCCAGCTGTGCCTCATACTCTGATCACCATCAGCTGTTCAGGGGCAGCCCTGGCTCTGGGCACTGCTCCTCCTGCCCACCCCAGAGGAGGAGGTACCTCTGCTGAGAACGATGCACTCCAGACCCCACGGGAGAAACCTCTTCGTTTCCATGGATGTGCCACGAATCCCAACACCTGTTTCAGACAGGGAGAGCCAACCTGGGCTGGTGGTTGAGCAGCAGGAACAGTCCCACCATGGATGCAGAGATGAGTTTGGGTGGAACACAGGGCTGGGGTGATGCTGCTCGTGCCACAGAGCAGGTCAGTGATGGAAAATCCAGCTGAACACAGTGGTCCTTAAGCACGAGGTGAAACCACTTCCTGTGTAACCACTGATCAACCTTCCTTGTCCCAGCTGCAGGGCCTGGGGGCTCATCCTTGTGACTCTTTTGATGGACAGGTGGGGACCCCATGAACTTGGCTTCCTATCCTGTTCTTAATTGAGTTTGGCAAGTACTTTGAAGTTAAAAGCCATCAAATGATATATATATATATTAATATATATTAAAAAAAAAAAGTCAGAATCCTCGATTTTGGCCAACATACCAAAATGATTTTTTTCTTCCTTCCAAAGAAAACTTAACTAGAAATTCCTTCCTGCAGAAAGGCTGTGTTTTAGTGAAATGGTGTTGGGAAGGTGATATAAAACCTTGTTCCCCTCCTCTGCTGAAGAAGGGCAAGGGAAAATATCCCAAAACACCAAAGGCTTTAATGCTTCTGTCAGGGAATCACCAGAGACCATGAGGCAGCCTGGGGACTGCCCAGGGCTTTGTCATTCTGACTCCGGATGCCTCTTTCCCGTTCCCTCTATCCCAGCACAGTCCCAGGCCTGGATTTCCCAGCAGGATTCAGGCCTGTGTGATGCCCATCCACAGTAAAAGGTGCTTTATCCTTTCCAGCACACCTCCTGCACCATTCCCACGTGTCTCAGGGCGCCCTAGGAACGTGTCTGCAGACCGGCTGCTGTCCCTGCGACGTCCCGCTCGGAGGAATCCCACTGCTTCCCAGGCTGAGGGAAAAGAAGTGAAAGGGTCTCCCTTCCCCTCACAGGACTTTGCAGACATGCTGTGTGGGCCCTTGACTCGGTTTCACCCACCCAAATCCTGCCTTTTTGTTTTTCTAAGCGAAGTCTCCCTGCAGATGATGAACGCCAGCCCAGCCCCAGCCATTCCCTTCATGCCATCCACCAGACCGGAACACCAGCTCGCGCTGCAGAGCCCTCTCTGGGCGCTGGCAGCCCACAATTAGCCGTGATGAATGGGAGCCTCCAAACAGAGATACTGACAGATAAGTTGCTCGAGAGGTTTAAAAAATGAACTGTGAGGATTTGGGGTAAAAAATAAGCTGGTGCTTGCCAGAGGGAGGGAAACCCACTCTGGCTTTAACGGCCTCATCATCCGGCCACATCAGTCCTCGCGCCTGCACAGATCCGGAAGGAAATTTTGATCAATCCGTGGCTCTTTTATGAATGCACGTAGTGCACTTAATTTGTAGTTCTCATGCAAAATGCAACCACTGTTTAGTTGGTTTAAAATCCTTATCAGCAGTGAGGCACTGTTTGTTTCTAAACAAGCAGAGGTCAGCGGTGGAGGGAGATTTCTCACTAATTGGAAATTACTGTGTGGGACAGGGCAGGAAGGGAGTCTGCCTTTTAGCCCAAATTGTGTGTAAGAGAGAACCTCATGTTATGAAGTGCAATTATGAAAATGTATTCTCCCCTCAAGCTCTGAAGCACAGAAAAAGGGCTGATAAATGCCGAAGTATTGACTTTGCTTTCCCAGCTGAGGAGCCAGCGGTGGCAGCAGCGGTTTTGCTACAACAAGAGCACTCTTATCCTGGAATCATGGAATCACAGAATGGTTTGGGTTGGAAAGGATCTTAAAGATCATCCAGACCCACCCCCTGCCATGGGCAGGGACACCTTCCACTATCCCAGCTTGCCAAGCCCCGTCCAACCTGGCCTTGGACACTTCCAGGG
>JAWWLV010000158.1:6397705-6461119 GCA_035041135.1 Platyrinchus mystaceus
GGCAGCCACAGCTTCTCTGGGCAACCTGTGCCAGTTCTGTGGTACATCCTTCTCACACAGGGATCATCGTGGCTGGTTCTTCTGGGTGTACTGGGCCCATGTGATAATTTCTACAGCTCAAACCATCTTTTTTACTGCAGAAAACTTGATTCTAAAGTTAATTTTTCTTTTCGACACACTGAGCTCTATTAACTCACCAGCCTTTCGTGAAGCTCATTAGACGTCTGGGGTCTTTCCCTTAAACCTCGAGGCCAAGGGAATAGTCTCATTAAATAAGATGGCAGAATCTCTGCAGAGAAGTTTTGCAGTTCGTGCCAATTAACAAATTCGATGATGGTTTTAGCTTTTCTTTTTCGGGTATCCCAGAGCCCATGGGCCAGGCTTACACTGCAGAGGCTCCTGTGTATCAAGAAAGGGCTGTTCATAACTAGAAGAGCTGCTCTGGGATTGGGAAGAGTTTGAAGCCCCTGGGAAGCTCTGAATGCAGAGGAGTGTGGGCTTGGTGGAGGCCACCCTGCAGAGAAAAAGGGAGCGCTGGCTGCAGGGTGTCCTGGGATGGGAGGACTGAGGCAGGCTGGCTGTCTGATGGCCTCTGCTGGAGATTATCATAAACCCTTTAAAGCAAACAAAGTTCCCTGAAGCTGAAAAGGTACGATTTGAATGCGCTCAGAAAGAGGAGGTTTGAGCAGCACGATCCATTCTGTCTCCGAAATGTCACGAAACATTTATACAGCTGCTCAGTTGGCATTAAAATGTAGGTCTTCTGCAGGAACATGGCAAACAGCTCCAGGTCACTGGGAGAAGTCCAAGACCTCCAACAAAGGGTGGCTTGGGGCCACTGGGGTCCGGCAGCTGGGGCGGGAGCATCGGGACAGCTCCGGGAGCTGATGACCCACAGCCACGGGCAATGCCAGCAAACACCACTCCTGATTTTAGCAGGGCAGCCCACACTGGAAAGTGGTTTCCCTGCACAGTGGGAAGAACTGCTTCCTGAAGGACTGCTTCCCAAAATCCCACATCCAGCCCAGTCAGAACTGAAAAGGATGGAGTAAAGAAACAAAAGGAGAGGGAGGTGCCAATACAGGCAGAGATATTCCCTGTTCCTTTGGTTGTGAGAGCGGGAGCCGAGCTCCCTCGTGAGCACACAGCCTCTCCTGATGGTGGGATCTGGGAAAACACCAACCAGTCGTTTCAGAGGGCTGGTTACATGGGCAGAAGCGTGGAGGCTCTGCCTGCTGGGGATCTCCTCTCTCCACATGTCCTTTTCCTCACAGCCCATCTCACCTCCTCCCCCCTCTCTGCCCTCTCCTGTGTCACATCAGGGGAGGCCGATCCTCACTGCTGACTCGGTACCGCCTGTGCCCTGCGCTGGCTCTGCCCCTGAGCAGCTCTGCTGCGGTGCCCAAGGGCAGCTGCCACCTCAGTAACCATGAGAGGAGGTGGGAGGGGGATGGCCACATCCCTGTCTGCCACCCCTCGGGAGCTGCCCCGTGTGCTCGCTGATAGCCCGGGGCAGGCACCGGTGCTTTCCTTCAGCCAAGTGTCGAGGTCTGTGGCTTTGGTGAATATCCCAGCTTTGATCCTCTCTCCTGGCTGCAGTTCCCTATTTACACAGACAACCACAGCCCTTTGTATCCACACTCATCAGCCCTTCTGAGGTGTTTTCTGATCCCCACGATACGGGTCCCAGTGTCTGTGCCGGGCCGAGCCCACATCTCCACATTTCCCATCCTGCCCCAACACATCCCTCTGAGCTTCTCAGCACTGATTTGGGTTTGTTGATGGTGGCAGCTATCCCAGACAAACCCACTGGGGGATGGAGCTCTCCTCCCTGGGCAAGCACGTCTTTTGTTCCCCAGAAGGCCGGCGTAGGAGGAGACCCACCTCGAGCAGGCTGCGCACGGTGAGCGGCGGGCAGCGCTCCATGAGGACATGCCTCGCTTACTCTGCCGCTCCTTCACGTGCATTAGGGGCTTTTTTTGTTCTGCTTTATTTTTTTTTCTTCTTTCTTTTATCCTCCCAGCCCTTCTGGCAGGGTTTTGAATACACATAATGACTTGGAAGGTGCGTGGAAGGTTCTGGCAGCCGCGGCGCGGGGCGGGAGCGCAGCCAAGGCGCAGGGACGCACGGTGGTTTCATCCCATTTGCAAACTATAAGGCCGCCTTTGAGCGGGGGGGCAGAGCGAGGAACATGTGCTAAACATCATGTCGGGGAGCTTAGCGCATTACGGGGAACAGCGGGCTGGCTACGGGCAAATGGGAACGCTTTGGGATCTGTTAGAGGAAAGGGGAGGCGAGAGCAGTCTCTTTGGATTTAGGGCTGAGTGAGCAGCTCTGGCAGGGCAGGGATGAGGGGCTTCTCGAGGTGTTACAGCCAAGCAAGTGTCAGAGTGGCATAAATCAGAGAGCTCTGCCCCTGTCTGTCAAAGCCTGCAGAGAACTGCTCAGTGTCTGAGGGCACACACAAAGGAGCTCAGACAAATGGTAACGGCACAGAAAAAGAGTCCTTGGGAAAACAAAAACCCAGACACCAACCTGCAGCACATGCTTCAAGGCTCCAAAAACCTTCCTTCAGCCACCTGGGGTGGCACAGAGATGAGCTGCTCCTGCTCAGCACTGCTGTGTCCTCAAGGGGCTCACGTGCCGGGTGTCTCCAACAGCTCCGGAGTAAAGGAGCGACCGGCTCATCAGGCAACAACCCACCCATGGGGTTTGTGTGGCTCCCTTCCTGCCACACAGAGACCACAACATCTAATGGCCTGTGGTGGACCCTGGTGGCTGCTCTCACAACCAAAATACCTGCAGGACTGACAGACTTCATCCATCATCGTGCTCCTTGGGATGGTGGCACGGACGGAAGAGTAAACTTCAGAGCTGGAGTTGTGGGTGCTGACTGATGGGATTGGCCGGGTCAGGTTCCCTGGGATTTGAGAGGCAGGTTCAAAGCTCCAGTTAAAAACTGACATCTCCCCTTCAAAGGAATTCCAGGCTGTCCCTCACTTTCCCCATCCACGGGGCAGGAGAGTGTCATGTCCGGGCTGGGACACCGTGCAGGGCGCTGATGACAGCTGAGGCCAGAGGTGAGTGCCAGGGTCCTGCCAAGACAGAAGAGCTTCTCCATACCTTTTAAAACACTGAGCATCCACAGAATGAAATGCCCAAGTATCAGTTTTGGGAAAGAAAAAAGGATCAAAGCAGCAGAAGGAAAGCTGAGAGTCTTTTGGCAGATGGAGGAGGGTGTTGTCCCTGCCGGGCAGAGGGTGAGCACAAGCTGCCTCACACACCTTGCTGTGACCATCACTCCTGCACCACACAGAGCACCCGCCAGGACAGGCAGAGGGACCAGCTCAGGTGTCAGCAGGAGATTGGGATGGGATGTGGTGGACAAACCTGGCTGCTTCCAGCTTAGTGGCAAAGATGCTGGTCCAACAGCACCGGGAGTGTACAGGCTCAGAGCCTCTTCCAGCCACTCCAGAGCCCAGGTGTACACTGGGAATCTAGTTCTAGGGCTAAACACATCTCCCCTTTCCTGGTCTGGTAGATCTCCCTGGGGATGCTTCATGTCAGGGTGAAGAGAAGAGGGTCTCTGATGGCTGTGACATTCCCTGCTCCAGTCCCCCTGCCCTGCTGAAGCAGTAGCAGGTTCCACACGGATGCTGCATCACCAGAGCTGGAGAGGTGCTTTTCCTGGTGTTTGTGCTCCCCCCAGCACGTGAGCAAAGGGATAGAACCCCAACCTACCAACCAAAGCCCATGGCTCCCCTGTTTCTGGCGGCACCAGCACATCAGCTCAGCAACCTGCTCCAGGCCTGGCAGCCCTGCAGATAAAAATGTTTAATCCCCAGTAACCTGGCAATGGCTGGGTGGTGACATCCATCACCCCACGCAGGGAGAGCTCCTTCCCTCCACATCACTCACGGCCCTAATGGACACAGCAAATAACTCACACCTGACACTTGTGAAACCGGCGCTTCCCCTCTGTGATCTCCCTGGGAGGCCGAGGCAGCAGAGCTGCCATCACTGCTCACCAAACCCCTTTGGCTGTGCCGGGAGGCCTTGGTGCTGCCCCTCCATGCCAGGCCGGTGGCAGGAGCCCCACTCAAACACGGGCAGGGGGACACGGCCAGCATCACCCCCTTTCCAGCAGCAGCTTGCTCTGCTCCACAGCTCCCTCCCCTTCCCTTTTTCCATTTGTTTGTTCATTCCTTCTTTATTCTCTGCAATTGTCCTTAATGGAAACAGCATCTCAGCAGAGTCACCCCGCAGGAAAGCTCGAGCACAGAGGGATTTTTGTAGATGGCTTTAATAAAAACATTGAAGCTCTGTTGTTGTTATAGTGCTGTGTGATCCATTAAGTCTATTAAATACAACAGAGGAAAACTGTGAAAAAAGCCAGAGGAGGCCATGATGTCACAAAAAACAAATGAGCTGGGGCTGCTTTCCTGCTCCTCTGCAGTTCCACAGCTCTGCCCTGTGCCTCGCTGGCCCTGCCAGCCGAGCACAGACCGGCGTTGGCTCGCCTGTCATTCGCCACTTGTGCAGGTGTGTGTGTATCTGGGTTCCCATAAATGTGGACTTTCTAGATACTAATCCAGAGGATATTAAAGCTGAGGATCCAGAAGATCTGCTCTGGGCAGACAGAAGATCCCTGAAGATCCCTGGGCAGACAGAGTCCCCCAGAACATGCGTGTGCTGGGCCGTGCCAGCCCGTGTGCATGCACAGGAGTCTCTGGGGACACGTGTGCTGCTGGCCTGGGTGTCTCACACTGGAACTGGGGCCCAAACCCACTCTCTGTGCCCCTTAAAACACCTCTGTTCCCCTTAAAATGTTCTGTGCCCCATAAAACACTCCCCAGCTGCAGACAGCGATGGACCTGGTGATACATGTCTCCCCTGCCACCTGCCACAGCTCAGCTCCGGCTGCACATTCCAACCTGGAGTCTAAATCAGGCTGGAATCCAGGACACATCCTCCATCCTGCTCAGCACCAAGTGGCTGTGAAGGCCTGGAGGGAGATGTGCAGGGAGAGAAGTTTTCCTCACTGGGCAGCTGGAGCTGGGCTGCACAGGTGAAATGCCCTCTGCCTGGAGGAGAGGAGGTGGGTGAACCAGGAACGGGATGACTAAGAGAAGGCGAGGGCATCATGGCATAGGAACATCATGGCGTGTCATGGATTGCCATGGCGTGGGATTCCCCTGGTGTGGCACACAGGGGTTCAGCTCTCCCACACCACCCAGGCATCCCACCATCACAAAACCCTCCTCAAATACAAAAGCTGGACCTCCCTGAGCTCCAGGTCTGATGTGCCCTCTGGGATGTGCCCTCTGGCAAAGCCGTGGGTGCCTGGGAAGTGCTGGGACATCCTCTGCCTGGGGAGAACACAGATGACATTTGTATTTATCTCTGTATCTCTTGTATGTCTTTGTGCATCCTGGCTAGACCTTGCTCTGCTCTAATCCTTTATTCCTAGAAAAGGGATTTAAGGAAGGCTGAAGGCAGCAGGCAGGGCAGCAGGGATGCTGGAGGTCCGTGCTGTGCTGTTCACCACAGAACAGGAGGAGAAGATGTCCATGAGGACGTGCACAACACGAAGGACTGAACCCTCCCCATCTGCCTCAGCACATGACCAGTGTGCACACAACAGCCTGGGAAGGTGACCCAGAGGCAGATCCTTCCATGGGCCCAAGGCAAACGGTGGGACAGGCTGGAGCCAGCCCCCTGTGGAACACCAGCACGGACCCCCAGCAGCATCAGGGAGCACCACAGCGAGCGGGCATTCCAGCAATTCCCTGCACAAACAGCACAGGATCATCCCTCTCTTCTGTTTATTTGCACAGGATAATTTTTTTGTTGACACTCGAGAACCTCCTTCCTCTGGTCGCCCTAACCAGGGTTCCATAAAATGTTAACCCCTGGTCTCACAGGCACACACCAGAGCCCTGCCAGTGCCAAACTGGGAAATCCAGACAGGCAGCACCAGGAGCCACCACAGAGGCGGCCACACTGCATTTGAGCGTGGGCACGGTGAGCAGGGACCTGCTGCTGCCACGTCCACACTCACCCTCGTGCCCCTGCAGCGTCCCATCCCCTCTGCAGTGATGCTCTGGCTCCCCCATCACTGCCCGGGTTGTCAGAGCTCACTCACCCCCTTGTGCCCCCAACAGAGCCCTCCTGCCCCCCCACCAAAGACCCTTTGCTGATATTTCATCTGTTAGACAAAAATGCGGGCCCCGAACAAAGCACGTGGAGAGCTCAGGATGCTCCAGCCCCAGCCAGATGGGCTTTGTCAAGGGAAAGCACAAGAAATAAGTCACGTACAGGATGATTTTATTCCCTGTGAATCCTCCCACGTTCTGCTGGGCCATGGTTTATACTTCTGGAGTTGCTTAATCACCCCTCTTGGACCTGCCTTCAAAGAAGATGCCTAATCCCTTCTGGAAGCCTCCTAATACCTTTGGCTACCGCCCTGCCTCGTGGCCATGAATTACGGTGGGACTGGCCAGTCCTTCCTCAGTGTCAACCTTTCCGGCCATTTACCATCCATGGTGACTTCAGAAGGGCATAGAATCCCAAAAAATGTTATCCCTGTGCATCCACCACTAAAGGATGCAATACCCACCATTGGAATGGTGTTCAGTGGCTGTGGCACTGGGGAACCAGAGACAATACTTGGGACCAAAGTAGCAGAGGAGGGCTCTGTGTGCTGCTCCAGATAGGAACAACGTGTAATTCTGCTTTTATTGTCCTGGTACACAAGGGAAACATCACTTTCCCAGGAAGTCGTGCCACAATGATTCACAAGTACCAACCTGGGCTGTTCCAGTTAAAAGAAGAAAATTAAACCTCAAAATCGCAGAATGGTTTGGGTTGGGAAGGACCTTAAATCTCATCTCATTCCACCCCCTGCCATGGGCAGGGACACCCTCCACTAAACCAGGTTGCTCCAAGCCCCATCAAACACAAACTCCAGAACCCACCTAAAAATCCACTTTCAGTAGAAATATTGTTATTTCCTGTTCCTTTCTGGGGGCACCTGCAGAGCTTGTAAGGCACCTTGAGCAGACTAATCCTCAGATTAGGACCTCTTAAACCACGAGGCTTTTCCTTTTCCTTCATGGACAAAGTGCAGATGTCTCTGCAGGGCTCTGCCTCAAAGCCAGAGCAGGAGATTCCACTGATTGCAGAATTGGGTCTGAATAAAGGAGTCTGGTCTCGGAATAACAATATTCACAGCGATAGACTGCATTATATAATGTCCTATAATAAAAGATATTACAGCATTACCAGGAGACAGGAATGCAGAGGGAAGGAAGGAGCAGAAGTGACAGTGATAAATCAATCTGGAGAAGAAATACCAAATGCAATATACTCTTTGTCTCCTTTTGTTTGAGGCTCTGATAGATGTTTCCAGGTTCAAATAACGGAGCTGGCAGGAACCCACTCCTGCTCCTGCACTGAGCTGAGTTTATTAACCCACTCTGTAAACAGTCACCTCTGTCATCCCCCCCTCCTCTCTGGCAGCTGTTGGACAGATGTGCAGGACACTGCCAGGCAGGAGGGGCAGTACTTCCAGGTGAGAGAATACACCCTAAAATTGCTCTTGATGATGATAGTGTGGGGTTCTAAAAGTTGTCAATTAGGGAGGAAATGGGAAAAGAGGCGAGAAGGGACAGCGTGGGGGTAGCAAAAGGCTGTGGGTTCAGGGGGCTGGAGCTGGGGGGCAAAGCTCTCCCAAAACACAGAGCAGGGCTCTCTGCAGTGGGGCAGAGAACGCTCCCCATCCCCAAGACTGTTTCACTGCTGTGCTTATAAGACAATTTAACTTTCGAGGCCTCCCTTCAGCAAGGGGCTTAATCACACATCTCATTTCCAACACTTAAGTGAGTCCATTGACTTCAGTGATTTTCTTCAAAGGAACAACAGAGACATTTCAGGCACTGGGCCCTGCTGGATCAGCCCTGGGCTCTCCTCCCAGGGCTCCAAATTGACCACTCGCTTTTATGTAGGACTGGTTTTCTTCCCCATCTTTGATGCTGTTAATTTACTGCTCTTATGACTTTTAACCAGAGGGAACAAGAGGGCTGCGATTATTTTCTTTAAACTCTGGAAATTAGGAAGAAAAAAGGGTGACCTGTGACTCTATCCCAAGGTATGAGGTTGTCATTCCTCATAATGTCTCCTGGAGTTTCACTCAGTCTGTCACACTGCTCTGGACAGGAGTTTTAATATTGGCACAAAGGAAAATGATGGGGTAATTGCCAGTGGTTGGAGCTGCTATCTTAAGTAACATTAATCCAGCATTTCTAGAGTATACCACGTGGATTTGGGGCTTCCTCACACTGCTTTGGGGTGCAGCTCGATGCCTGGAGCGCAGAGGGGCTGGCAGAGGCTGCAAAGCCTCAGCTGTTCCATCTGTGCCAGACAAATGGGCATTTTGGGGACAGCTGAGGGACAGAGCCTGGCTTAGTGACAGCAACTTAACCCTGAGGTCTGTGCCAGTCCTTGGTCCCCGAACACTGTGATGAGTAAGAGATTAACATCCATGACTTTAACAGGCCTTGGCTTTTCTTTTCCTTATTTATTTTTACCAAAAAAAAGAACATTTCTTCTCTTTCTTTTTAATGAGATGGGGGAAAATATGAATGGTTGCAGTGGCTCCTCGTGCCACCAGCAGCACAGGTCCCCAGTGGCGATCTGTTCAGCAGGACAAGGAGCCAGAGCCCAGAGAAACAGGTCCCTTTTGCCCCTGGGCTGTGCTGATGCAGTGGCACCCACGGGCCAGGCTTCCCCGGGGGTGTGGAGGGAGCAGGGGGAAGGAGATGGGCCAGGGAGCCGTGCCCCATGGCAGAGCCAGCCTGGAATACCCTGGGGCTGGGGAGGTAGCAGGGGGAGAAGTGATGGACCAGGATCCTGGCTCTCTGGATTGCAGAAGGCAGGATCACTGCACATACCTCCCAGAACACCTCAGCTCAGCAAGGAGGATGCTCCTCCAGCTCTTCTCCTCCTCTCAGGAGGGAGGGGAGCAAACCTGGCAGGGATTGGTACCCCAGGACCCCTTCTCTCTGTGCCATCCGTCCGCCTCGTGCGGTCTCCAACCACCTTCCCTTCTCCTCTCTGCTCTTTCCTCTTCCTCTCCTGCCATTTGTGTTTCCACTCTGACTTCCCCTCCCTGTCACCTCTACACCCTCCCTCCCCACCTTTATCTGTGGATACCAAGGAAGATTAGACTTTTTTAATTACAGGTCTGTTTGGCCGTGGTGTCTCCCAGCCTGGCCCAGCAGCCGGGCTGGCTCAGATGTTCCTGCGTGCAGCCTTTCTGCTTGGCTGCACTTGTTTATTACTCGTTCATTAGCTTTTTTGCGTTGCTGGAGATCTGAGGCACTCACATGGCAAAGGAGGCTCGAAGTGACAGCAGTGAAAGCCGCTGCTAGTGAGATTATAGCTGCTCGCTGGCGCGGGTGGGAGCGCCGGAGAGGGCAAGGGGAGAGCACTGCCTTTGTGCGCTGCTCAAAGGGCCCTGTCAGTGCGTGTCAGGCAGCCTCCTGGAAAAAAGGAACTTTCCAAAACCCCATGAGAACTGGTTAAATTAACCCTTTCCCTGGTGGCCACCCGCCGAGAGGCTCCAGGCTGAGGCAGGGAGCGGCCTGTGCCGGCTCTGGGCCCCACGATGGGTCGTACGTGTGCCTCGTGCTCAGCACAAACCCTCTCCCAGTCTTATCAATGGGCTTATTTTTATCAAATCAGGACAGAAACTTGGAAATCTTGCAATAAGTCAAGTAGACAATTATAATTCCACCATCAAAACACCCGCCCTTGTCCTTATGGCATTAAATCCCCAAGCTGGCTGCACACACACACAGGACACTCAGAGCCCTCGGCACTGCCCCGGTGGCCCAGCTGGTGCCCATCTCTGCAGCCACCCAACGTGGTCCCTTCACTCCTTCCTGCCCTCATTGCTGTGAGACCTCGTGGGAGCGGAGTGGGAGCTGAGCTGAGCCCTGCTCGTGGCCGGGTGGTCGCTGCAGCTCCGTGGCAGTGGGCAGCAGGGGAGCACGCTTCCACTAAACCCAAATCTTATTTAATTGCAGAGGAATCCCGGACTAATGGAGCAGAAGAAGCTGGGTGGTGAAGAGGCTGAATGGTCTGAATCAGCTGCACCACAGCCATCCCTGGAAGTGTTCAAAAAATATGTGGATGTGGCCTTGACAGTGCTGGGGGAATGGTGGTACTTTATGATCTCAGAGACCTTTTCCAACTGTACAAATTGTGGGATTCCACGGTTCTGTGAATGCCCAAGCTCCACGTGGCCATCCCAGGGACAGCCAGCTGTGCTGCAGTGGTGGATCCATCAGGAGGGTCAGGGTGTCTGCAGGCAGCTCCCGTGGTTCTGTGGGCACTGGGGGAAGAGCCCAGACGAGTTGCCATTCCCCAGAGCCCTGCTCCTGGGAAAGGGGCTCCCTGCTTCTGCTCAGGGGTGTTTACACTGATCCCTGACAGATGGCCTGGGCTGTGGATGTTTATACAGCATCTCCCAGAGGCTCCAGACAGCCCCTGAGCTCCCCACCAGGTCTTCCCTCTCCACTCTCAGCTGGGCTCCCAGGCTCAGAGCTCCACCAGAGGGGCAGGATTGGGACAGGGAGGGGTGCTGCCTTCTAAACACCCCCTGGCTCATCCCTCCCCATCAAACACTGCTGGCAGCATCCCTGGGGGACCCTCAGGTGTCACCACTGCCTTCAAAGTCCCCAGTAACCACTGGCTGATGTAAGTACCTCTAACCCAGGGGAGGGAAGGGGAAGGAAGGCCTGGAGGGTGAGGAACATCCTGAATCTCATCACCACCTTCTCCAAAGGGCCATCCCACAGGGCCAGGCACCAGTGTCACCCTGGGCTGGAGCAGGAGGACACTGGGCCCCATGATTGGCAGCTCTGCCCATGGCCTGGGGAGGGAGCATGGGCAGTGGCTGTGGTGACTCTTGGCATCAGGAGTGACAAAACCCTGCAGAAGCAACATCCCTGTGCTTTGAACAGGTGCCACACGGTGTGGCACGGTCCCACCTGCTGTGAGCAGGTCCTACAGGCTGTGGCAGGGGCCACATTGCATGGCAAGACGTGGTGCCCCAGGGCACAGCGTGGTACCCCGGGGAGTGTCACAGTGCCCCATGGAGTGGTGTGATGTCCCATGGAGTGACATGACATGGTGCATCACGGTGCCATAACCAGGCCACGGCACAGGCAGGAGCAGTTTGGGGTCTCGGGGCTCCCTGCCTGCCACCAGCCCTGGGGCTGCTCCGCCGTGCCCACCACAGTGGTGCCAGACCTTTCCCTCGGGAGGCAGGGGCAGAGGAGCAGGGACGCACTCCAGCCCTGGCATTTCGGCTCCCGAAGCAGAGCCCGCCCACCCCGGCACTGCCAGCTCGGCGCTAACGAAGGCACCCACTGAGGGGCTGGGAGGGGGTTAATTGCTCCCCTCCACCCCCGGAGCGCCCAGGGGCACACGCGTGAGAACGGGTCCCTTGCACAATTTGCATCATTCAGAAAGAAGCACATATTTTTCCCAACTGCTAATGAATATTGCAAATTCCAAGGGCTGGAGGAGATGAGTCCTGCCAGGCCGGATCGCGCTCTGCAGAAACACTTTGTCATTTGCTGTTCCCATCACGGCGCTTTAACAGCCCGACAAAGTCGAGCTCATGATTCTGGACAGCGAATCTCTTCAAAGCCCTCACGGCCCCGGCTCCGCTTTCAGGTCATGGAAATGCCACTGTCACTTCGATGTCGGAATGTCCCCAACACGTTGTCAATAGGGATGTGAAATGCCCCACTCAAGGGGAAGGGAGACAAAAGGAGCGGGGCGGCCGTTGCTCCCAGACAGCTTTCCCGGCGACACAGCGCCCACCAGCCTGGCCCAGAGCCGGGGGGCTCAGCACCTCCCTCAGCACTGCTCAGCACCCACGAGGGCACAGCTCTGCAGGGGCACCCCCAAAAGACAGGCAGGAAAAGGCACTGAGGTGCAGCACAGCCCCGTGTCACCCCACCGGGCACGGGGACAGTCCCAGCACTGCTGCTCTCCATCCATGTGTGTGCTCCTGCCTGTGCCAGCGTGCCACCGTGATTCAGTGGCATTAGGAAATCAGCCCGTGTGCCAGTCTGTGCAGTGGCAGCCTGATGCCAGGGTGATGGGCAGTGTCCTGGAAAGCTGTCTAATGCAGGGGCATGGCACACTAATTGCACGGGTGGGATACAAACATAACCACAGGGATAGGTGCGTTAGCAGCAATAACAACCACACCCTCGGACTGGGAGAACAGTGTCTTCCCCAGTTAGGGAGGTTTTAGGAAAGCTGGGATGGAGCTGGCAGCGCCTTGGAGCTGTTCCATTAGTGCTCACTGGCTCGGCTGCCTCCGTTTTGCTGAGCTAAATAATAATATCGTTCATCTCCGGAGGCAAGAGGCTGCTCTAAGGAGAAGGGACGTGAAGGAAAAAGCTGCTGTCCCTCATGGAAAGGTCAGGGATCCGTGGCTGCAGCGGGGCTGTCCCAGAGCTGCTGTGGGCAGGGATGGGGTGGCATCACCCGCTGTGCCTGCTCTGGGACAGACATTCCCATCCAGGTAACGCTGCTGACACCTGGGTAATATTTACCAATAGCCATAAATGAATCCTTTTTATTTTCATGGTGTCACAAGGTCACATTTTATGGCAAATCATTGTAATAATCACTGTGAGTGCATTACCTGATGTACTCATACAAAGTACAGCGAATTCCAGAGCCCAGCTGAGCCTCAGCACACATGGGGACACACTTCCCACAGCTGGAGGATGCTCCTAGGTTGCCACTAATATTTACTACTCAAGTCTGTAAATATTTAAACAAACTAGGCAAACGCTGATCCAGTGAACCAAAATGTTTTGCTATTGCTGAAGGAAATGAACGAAAAGACCCAAAGGAAAGTGGGTTCATCCTCGTCTTTCTCCCCTTTCTGCACACAGATCCTGGTCTGCTTTGTACATCAGGAATGGAATGGGAAACAGGAGCTGACACCAATAAATGACATATTTACTATTATTGCTCACTAGGAATGATTGTCTCTACCAGGCTGGCAGGAGCCAGGGGCTCTGTCCTTCCTGGTGCTGCTGCAAGGGCTCAGGGAGCACCAGAAAGGGCCGGCGCTGGTGATCATCCACTCCTCGTGCTTTCTCCTTTTTTTTTAATAATTGACACAGTCATTTTCTTCCATACCTCTCTGTGCTTTAATCACCTCCAACACTGGGTGCTTCTCGGATAATTTGGCCTTTTCAATCTCTCTGTTCCCCCGTAGCCTCTGGGCTGAGAACCAAACAAACACTAAAATTAAGGCTTGTTTGAATCCCGGGTATTTTTGGTAGTGCTCTGCACGGCTGCTCCTTATCCCTCTGATCTGTTTTGTAGCAATCACATCTCAGATAGTTTAAACTCCTTCATCCATGAATGCTCTCCCAGGAAAACAGGAGCCAGAGGAGTTCTCTGAAACCCTCAGCATCAGCTTCACCTCCCAGGTTTGAGTAATTTTGTTTGGTGGTTTTAAAACTGTCAGTACAAAATGAACTGCAAAGGGAAGTAGCTTTAGTGGTGAGGGTTAAATAATTAGAAAGTAAAACAAAAATCCAAATTTTTCAATACAATGAAGCAAGAGGGAACTTTGTCATTTCCACCCTGGCCAGGGGGGCCTGCACCCCCAACCTTTTGGGGACACCTTGACACATGGAGCCAGCACCAAATCCTCATGATCTTTATACAAAAAGAAAATATTTCAAACAGCAAACTGCTCCCAGGATAAAATTTTAGGCAGTTTCTCTTTTCAAGGACACCCACAACACCATGGCAGTGGCCTTTCCAGCACGGCTGGGAGAGCTGCAGTCTCTGGCGATGGGGCAGAGTAGAACCTGAACAGGTATTTGTTGGATCATCAAAAGCATTTCTTTGAGTCATTTTCATTTTTAACAGGAAGATTCATAGTACAGTCCTTCATTTCAATTCTAATACAAACAAATTAAGGAAGAAACAGGAGTATTGGTTTCCTGTTTTTTTTATTTTTCTATTATTAAAAGAAAAAACAGACAAAGGATAATAACTGTGCACAGCCTCATGTGAAAAAAAACCCCAACATTTCACATCAATTCTCTTGGACTGAAATCAAACCGAGACAGTTTGTTTTGTGCCGCAGAAAGGCAGCACTGGGGCTCTTGGGTTGGAAGAAGCCCACGTGGGTTCCCAGCAGCAGGAGTGTCCCCACCTGCTTCCGTGATCTGCGGGTTTGTTCACCTTGTGCTTGTGTTGAGTGGCCAAAAGCACGAAAGGACCATAAGAACGTCCCTGACACCCCTCCATGGGTCAGCAGGACATGGCAAATGTGAACAACAATGACTTACTGTTGGAAGTGGCACCCAAACACAGAGAACATGTTCGTGCTGCTGTGCTTGGGGGCCTGACTCACAGGGGTCTGCTGAGGGGTGAGGAAACCCCATCATTCAGCAAGAGCTTCTGCCGTGGTGGTTGGGATGTGCCGTGGTGGTTGGGATGTGCCGTGGTGGTTGGGATGTGCCGGAGCATCCTCGGCAGCACATCCCTCCTCCCCCGGCCGGCCCGGAGCCCCCGGCCTCGGCCCCCCCACCCCCCGAGCCCCCCGTGCACGGCGCCGGCTGCTCCTGCAGCAGAAGTGGGTCAGGGGGGGTCCCACTCCCCACTCTGACATGATCAGCAGCAATGAGGTCGCTGTCGCGCTGCTCCGCTCCCACCGAGCGCTGTCAGGAGCCATCGCTTCCGAGCCAGGGCCGGGCACCCCCTGCCCTGCACCCCCTGCCCCGGGGCGGTGGGGCGGTGGGCTGGGTGGCTGTGGGGTGCTCTCCCCTCGCCAGCGGGAGGCTGTGACATCAAACCGGGGGCCGACCCGAGCCCTTTGCTCGTGCCCCTGCCCGCGGTGTTGCTCCTCCAGCTGAGTGTTTGCCAACCATTCATCTGCTACTTCAGCTCATTATCAACGTGGTGCAGCCAGAACATGCTCTGGGTGGGAGAATTTGGGTCAGTGGGTTTCACAAGCTGTTCCTAGAGATGCCACAGCCCATATTTAGCATTTGGTGTTCTGTGTGGCACCAGCCGCCCATCCCCGTGCCCGGCTCTCCGCGTCCTCCCAGCTCCAGGCAGGTGTCACGGAGCAGCAGGGGGGTCTCAGGGAGCCCCAGGGAGAGCGTGGGGAGAAGGCTGCAAGGGACAGACAGAGATGGGATGTTTCCAGTCTCCTCCTGTTTTCTTTTGCACAAGGCTGAATATTTTATCTGGCTGCGTGCATCGTCCCTGAACTTAAAAATAGCCGTGTTCCTTCCTGGTGGAATGGAGCAGTTTGCTTTTTCTAGATTTTTCACATAGATTTCTTGTTCCCCTCACACCCAGTAATTGCTCCAGGAGACAGGAGGGTGCAGGGAGGGGGCCTGGCCCTGCACACACACTCCCCTCCGTGCTGCACTGCCACGGCTGCACCCACACCGCAGGGACATGGCAGGCTTGGGCACGAGCATGTTTCCCATCTCCTCAGTTGGGTTTGTGCTGATGCTCCAGTCCAGTGGGGCATTCAGCACATGGCACTGATGGGGATGGAGCATCTCAGTCTTGTCCTTGATAACCAGCCACCTCCATGATGGCCCCACAGGGAGTGAACCCACCGGGCTGGCATGGATTGTCGATGGACACACAGCTCCAGGTCATGGATTAACACCCATTGATTAAAAATAAATGGAGTTTTGGAGGTGTCCAGCACAGGGACAGAGTCCATCACAGCCACGGTGCTGACTGTCAGAGTGGAGGCTTCTTCCCTCACACACCAGGCAGCAGTTTGAGCCTCAGTGCTGCGGGCCAGGCTGGGGGTCGGAGAGGAAGATGTAGGATGAGATCTCTGTTTTCTCTCCTCTCTTGGGGAGGTCACTGCTGCCTGCTGGACTGTCCTCCTGGTGGGTTTGTCCAGAGGGAGACAGTAAATAATAAGGACAGAGGGACTTACAGACACAGAATCTCCTTTTCCTGCTCCTGTGCGAGTGTTAGGGATTATCAGAGCACAGGAAGAGGGGACACACCTGAGCTGGTGGGGGGTAGCAGAGCTGTCTCCAGCAGCCACATCCTCTGTGTGTGTCCCCTCCTGGCTCTGGGCAGAGGCTGGGTCAGGTCAGGGCGAGTGAGGAGCTGTCACCCCACACTGCATTTCCAGAGCAGGGGGCACTGGTACATGTGTGCAGCTCCCAGCATTCCCAGGACATCTCCCTGGTCAAGACAGTGGAGCAGTTGGGAGCTGGGAGCAGCTGTCATGCAGAGTGTGGGGCAAAGGGGAGAGTGGTACCACGCTGTCAGGTGCCAAGCAGCACCTTATGGGCTTGTGCACTGCAAGAGCTGTGTCAGAGCTGTGTCAGAGCTGTGTCCAGAGCTGTGTCAGGGCTGTGTCAGAGCTGTGTCAGAGCCGTGTCAGAACTGTGTCCAGAGCTGTGTCAGAGCTGTGTTAGAGCTGTGTCAGAGCTGTGTCAGAGCTGTGTCCAGAGCTGTGTCAGGGCTGTGTGCAAAGCCTCTGGCTGGTGACACAGTGGGAGCAAACTGGCTGTGCTGGTGTGGCCCATCCCCACAGCCCCTGTGCCACACACTCTGCTCTCCAGCCCTGCAGCTTTGGGAGACAGCGGTGGGTGAGGACACACTGATGGGAGCCCTGTGAGGGCCCACACGTGACACCACTCTGGTAACTGGAAGCGACACGTGCCAGACTCAGTCACCCTCTCACCGGCCACACGCACAGCCGCTGCCAGAGCTGCTCTGACATTTCTTGTCCCAGTATTTATTTTAAAGGGATGTGACATTCTAGCTGTGGGAAAGCCTTCTCCTGAGCTGGGAATGCAGGGAGCCTGGGCTGTAGAGATGCCTGTATAAGCAGAGCATCCCCATTCCGTGGAACTCTGAGGTCCTGCCACATCCCGTGCACAGTGGGATGGAGCTGGCGGTGCTGGAGGGGCTGTGCAGCAGCACCACCACTTTAGCTGGACATGGCATGAAGTGACATAAAGGGTCCATGTCCCCTTGCTAAGCCCACCCCTGCACCTCTCTTGACCTAAATGCAGAATTTTTCCCCTCTCATACGGGAGCAGCAGCTCCAGCCTGAGAGCGGAGGGCACAGGAACCTTGACCTCGGCGGGGATGATGGAAGGGCTGGGTGAAGCCCTGGAGCTCCAGCCAGCCCCCTCCCCTGCTCCCCTCCCTGCGGGGATTTCCTCTCGTGTTCCTGGAGTGTTGAACACACGTGAACCTGAGCCCCAAGTGCTCACGGGCTGGTGTGACTGGCTGCGGGGAGCTCACAGAACTCCTCGGACGTGTCGTATGTGGTGAACTTTTCCCCGCCCCGGCTCCCGCATCCTCCCCCCAGTCTCTCCACCATACGGACACAGCTGAGCAGCTACTAGATATTCAGAGCCGTGAAGGTTGATAAACAAAAGTGAGATAGGACATGGCACCAGAAAGACCTCAGCTAATGGAATTTTTAAGCTACTTAATTTGGGGGCTTGTCAACCTTGACAGCAACCCTTTAATAAATGATGTGTTGTAATTCCCACCCAATTCCCTGGGCGCGGGGACCGGAGCGGGGCGGGGGGTGGGATGTGGCGGCTGGACATGCCAGCACTCGGGATGGTGCCGAGCGGGGACTGCGGGTGGCAGCGGGTCCGGCTGAGCCGCAGCTCTGCCCGTGCTCCCCCGGCTGGGAGCGGGTTGGGGACTGGAATGGGGGGACACAGCTATAGCCCGGTACTGGGCGGGGAGTCTCGGGGCTGTGCAGCCGCTGGTGATGCTCTGGAAAGGGGGAGCAGCCTCCGAGGGGACCCCAACGCCGCCCTCCCACGGGACAGAGCCGGCGCTGCCGCCGCTGTGCGCGGGGTCCGCAGCTTCCACGGACCCTACGGACCCTACGGACCCCCGGAGCCGCGGGCCGGCCCGGGGAGGGGGAGGGTGGTAAATCCCCCCCACCCCTCAGTCTCTGTGCTTTCCTCCGGAAAAATCCCGCTGGCAGCTCTCGGTGCCAAGGCGTGCGAGTGCCACCCAGTGTTTGCGCGGGGGGACCCCGCGGGGGGCACAGCCCGGATGGGGGGCTGGGGAAGAGAGGGACTTCCAGAGGATGTCCCAGTGTCCCCCCAGTGTCCCCGTCGAGCCCCCACCAACCCAGAGAACCATCAAGCAAACCCCCAGCCTGCAGTGCCCCCAAAAAGGTGCCAAAGCCCCCACCAGGGCAGAGGGGCAGCTCCAGCGGGGAGCCAGCAGCGGGGGGCTGAGGGAGGCTGTGGGCAGAGCCCCCCAACACTGCAGGGGGAAGACACAGACCCTCACCCCGAGTGATGCAGCAAAGGCATCTGAGCCCACTGCCAGCAGGAACGAGGGTCATGGCTGGGGGGTCACCGGGGGACCCCCTGGTCTCCAGGCTGTGTCCCAGGAAGAAACAAGGACGCATGTAGGGCTACACGTTTGATTGAACACATTTAGCAGAGGATTTGGGGGGTTCTGGCCTCTTCCTCGTCATTTTGTTGTGGCAACTGAAATTTGGCTCCAGAGTCACTCTGCTCCACACCGTGGCCACTCCCAGCCCTGGAAGCCCCTCGTGCCCAGATTCCCCAGCCTGTGAGCTGCAGCACATCTGTCACACTTCGGGCTCACATCTGTCACACACAGACCTGCCCGTCCTCAGCACTGAGGAGACAGAGGGTGGCACAGTGACACCCATCCCCTCCTGTGGGGGTCTTCCTCTTGTTTTGGCCCCTAAAGGCTCCTTGAGGAATGACCCAGTTCGGTTTAACAAAGGTGGTAACAAGGAGCAAAGCTGAAAGCAGGAGGTGCAGCAAAGCCACTGGGCTTTCCCCATGGGTTTCCTGGGAATGGGGCAGGAAGCAGCAAGAAGGGTAGAAAATGGCACTTGTCCCTTGTGAAGGACGACCACAAAGACGAGCATGGAATGCTGGTGGTTGGGAAATGGCAGCAGAATCCACACACACCGAAGCTGCTGAGCCTGGTGGTGAGGCAAAGGTGTCAGGAAAAAAGTGTCCAGGCTGGGAAAGAGCCAGATGGCAGCGGCAGGGAGCAGATGGGAGATGGAAAACAACCTGTGCAGCTGTGAGTGTCAAGGCCCTGGTCCCACGGCTGCATGGAGGGACATCCCACAACCCCAGGAGCTGCCAGGGCCACAGGGCCAGCCAGGAACCTGCCTGGGGCTGGTGAGGCAGCAGCTCCCGGCACGGGCTCGGGGGGTCTCCTGCCCTCAGCTTCAGGCTCCTGCAGCACCTCCAGCTCCAGCAGCTGCCCCACTCTGCCGTGCCTGTCTGCTGGCAGCTGGCTGTCCTTGGAAGGCCTCTTCCCTTTGGACAGTAAAGTGTTCAACTATGACAGTTTGTGAGGAATTGGCCTTGTCTCCCCAAAATTCAGCCGTCACCTTGCAGATCTCCATTCTCATAAGAGAGAGAGGATGGGCTGGAAAAAGGTGCCTGATACACTTGGGAACGGTATCAGGGAATGGCATCAGCCCTTTACCCCAGCTCTGGGATGCAGGATGCAAAGCTGCCCCTTCTGGTGGGTCCTGCTGTGCCTTTAACCCTGAGGCAAAAAGTCTCCAACTAGGAGTATTCAGCAAAATTAGCTGAAAATCCCACCTAGGTGTGAGACGGCTGAAATCACATTTTAAAACAAATTTCTCATTTCCCAAGTCACTTCTGCTGCCTCTAGAAATGTGTGCAGGAGGCCCCAGTCCTGTGGGAAGAGGGGAGTTGCTGAAGAGCCAGAGGAGCAGGCGGGATCAGCAGCATCAGGACCCAAGGCAGGCCATGGGGCTCGGGCTGCCAGGCCAGATGGCTCCGAACGCCAAACACGGGGAGAGATCCTGCCCGGAGCCACCACGGCCAGCTGAGCCGAGCACTCAACTGCCTCTCCGGGGCTTTAGAGCCAGGGAAATTAATTTTTTAAGAGTCCCTCTATGATCTCTGGTCTCTGGTGTTTGGCTGAGCAGTCAGATGGTCTCCAGGCACCCAGCCCTGCGTCCAGATGGTAGGGAGAGGTGGGGAAACCAGAGCCTGCTCCAGACCCTCACTCCTGGTGTTTGCTTTGGGACCCTCACTCCTGGTGTTTGCTTTGGGACCCTCACTCCCAGGTGTTTTCCCTGGAACCCTCATTCCAAAATGTTTCCTCTGGACTCCAGTGTGTGCTTTGCAATCAGCAGCAGCTTTTCCCCCATCCCATGTTGGACACAGAGGTTCTGGAAATGCCCCAGGCAGGGGGCACTGGGAGGCTCAGCCCAGGCACGGGGCTGTCCGTGCCCCGTTCCTGGACAGACAGACAGCTCTCTGGGAATCACCAGCCCCTGCTTTCCCAGCCGCAGCAGGTCAGGGTGCCGAGGAAGCAACACTTCACCAGTCCAAGCAATTACTTGGGATTTTATCATTCAAAATTAAAACCAGAGCCTATAAATAACCAGGATCTCTGTCCTAATAGCTGCATTTCAGCGTATTTTTAATTATCATTTTATGAATGGGTGCATTAGAGGATATTTAAATACCACGTTAGCCGTGCTGGTAATGAGGCAGGATTGTTACAGGCCAGGGCTGGCCATATATTACCCCAGTATATACATATGCTTCGACATCACTTTTAAAAATTAGCTATTTCAAGCGTAAAATTATAATTGGTTTGTCTAATAAAAGGATAAATAAATATCTATTTAACTTCATTACTGTCAAAGGCAGGAGGCTTTTCTCCATTGTCTCCTTAGGGTTTTATGGCAGAAAAGCTAATTAGCTGTAATTGGGTGGATCCAAGGCAGGGGAGGCAGGGGCAGCAGCGGCGCTGGCTGGGAATGGGGCACCAGTGCCTTTCCCGGACTGGTGTCCCTGTCTCTGCGGGGACAGGAGCCCTGTTGGCACCACAGGCAGGCTCTGCCCCAGTGCCCAGCTCGGGGGGCTTTGCTGGTACAGGTGCCCATGCACAGGGGAGGAACCAGGCGCTGGTTTTGGGTCATTTTGGGGTCCACACATGCTCTTTTTTGTGCCTTGATGGTCCCTCTGCCAAACATCCCTCTGTTGTGCCTGGCCTGATGGACACTGGGGTCCCAGTTGCTGGCCAGGACCCCCAGGCTTGGCCAGGACCCCCAGGCTCAGGCATGACTTGTCCCTCCCTACTTTGGGAGGAATCTGCTCAACACCCACATGCAAGTCCCACACCCCCACCTTCAGGGAAAAAGCCTCTCCCCACCCTGTGCCCTGGCCAAGCCAGGTCAGCTTTCTGCACAATACAGGTGCCAGCCAAGACCCTGCAGCCAGCGGAAGGAATGAAAAATGTCCTTTCTGGACAGTTCTTGACCCAAAGGAGGAGTTGCCATGGGCCCTGATGACACCCCACACAGCCCAGGCTGGAGCGCAGCCCCTGCCTGATCCCCCACTGCCGATCCCCCAGGCACTTGGAGCACCCTGGGCTCGCAGGAGTGTCCTGCCTGTGGCAGGGGCTGGAATGAGATGGTCTGTAATGTCCCTTCCAACCCAAACTATTCTATGGTTCTGTTCCCCTCCCTTCCCCAGCTCAGAGCCCAGGATCCTCCCTCCCAGCCATCAGGAGGGGGATGGAGCCCTGTCGGGGGCAGAGAACGTCACGCACAGCGATGCCTTGTGAGTGTTTATAAATCTCCTTTGCATACGTGATTTGACACGAGGAGAGAGAGGAGCAGGCCTGACACCCATAGAAAATCTCCAAGCTGCCAGCAACACCTTTCCTTTTTAAATTTTGTAAAGAAAGGGGAAAAGATGGAATGTCAATAATTGCACGTTCACCCCAATGACGTGTGGGGGGGCCGTGCCTGCATGGGGGCAGCAGCGCCAGGGACATGCTCTGGGTTTGCTTATCAGTTCTGCTTGTTGAGCACGTTCCAGGGCTGGAAGAAACACCAACAGACAGCGTGGAAAATTAATTTTTAATGCCTTTTATTAGTGTTTAAGCCATTCTGAGAGGATGAAATAATCCCTGCTTAGGCAGAGTGGCAAAGATCTCAGAGGGCTGTCAGGAGGCTCAGTCACTCTGCCAGCCAAAACGATCCAAATGTATCTTCCTAGTCTGAAATCCTTGGGAGCCCAGTCCCCCACACACACCCCAAGGTCCTGCATGGCCACTCGAAACAGAAAGTTTTCCTCCTTTGCAAGGGAGCAAAGAGCCTCATCTCTCCCTGCCACCCTCTGTCACAGTGTGTCACCACTTCCACCACCAGCGTGGTGACAAGCAGTGGCACTGGGTGATGCAGACCCTGCATGGAGCGAGATGAATGCTTCCATGTGATCCTTGCAGGTGGGATAAACTGGATCCTCCTCACAAAGGGCACCAGCTCCTAATCCTTTCTGGGACTGAGAACCAAGCGGGATGGCCAGAGCTGTCCCCGTGTCTGCAGGTCCTCTGCCCTGCAGAGCCACCGAGGCAGAAGGAACGGACTGGAAACTGCTTCCATACATCCCCAATGTCCCCAGCAGCTCAGCAGCTCCAGGGTGGGTGGTGGCAGGAAGGAAACTCCATCCCCATCCAATGCTGCCAGTGCAGGTGCTGCTGGAGGGATGGAGCTGGAGAACCAAACCCTGCCGGTGCTGCTCCATTCCCCAGGCCATGGCGAGAGCCTCTTGATGAGGATGGAAAACAAATTCACCAAGGCTGGAGGACAGGATGGGCTGGAAGGGGATCGGAAGCCAGTAATGGGCAGTCAGTCTGGGGCTGCTAGAAATAGGTTTGTTTGCCCAGGGCCGGTGCTCACTGGGTGATCTCGGTGATGCCATCTGGCTCCACCCTCATCACCCCTCCTCATTAGCACAGCGGGTACCTGCCAGGGCCAGGATCCCAGGGACTGTGCCCAATTGTCCCAGGCAGAACCAGCAGCCGTGGCTGGGCACACAGAGCATCCCCTCGCCAGGGTCACACCAACACCACAGCCCTCGGCACCAGCTGGGCTATGATGCATGTCCTGCCTGCCCGAGCCTCAACTTCCACAGGAACATTTCAGCCAGGCCCCAGGGGAGGTGGGAAACTAGTTTTTCTTCCACATTAAAAATTATTGTCTTAGTTCAATGAGGAATTAACATGTTCCACACTCGGGAGCTGAGGGCTGCCCCAGAATCAGAGCTGCAACCCCACAGGAGGGACAGCAAGAGTTCAGAGAATTGAAACCTGTATCGTGGCACACGGTCATGAGAGGGGAGAGTCAGACCTGGACAGTGACCCCTTTTGTTCCTGGAATGTATTCTCTGCTGTCATCCACTTGCCTTTCAGTTCATGTATTAAGCACTAATAATATATTCTCTGCCCAATTCTAACGAATTTTATCTCGGCATGCTCTGGTACATGGGGGTATTGCACACACACACGTGTGTCCCTACATAATGTACAAGTGTGGGTACAGCACACACCTGCCCCAGCTCCTGAGAGATCACCCACGTCACTGGGAGATACAGCAGGGGCAGAGCAATGTGCCCACCTGCCCTGCTATCTCCCCTGTGTGCCCACCTCTGCCCTGCCCACCTTTCCTGGCATCTCCCAGCCTCGGACCGGGGGCCAGAGGAGGCGGAGGTCCCTCCCCAGGAGGAAGGAAGCTCCGAAGAGCCTCTTCACGTGACGAATTTTAACATTTCTCTCCACGTCCAGCCCAAGCACAAATCCCTTCAAAGCCCCAGCCCAGTGCAGCAGAACTAATTTGAAATGTCACTGAGGTCAAGCCCGGCTTCCCCAGCCATTAACCTGCCTCTCAACTCCACACGTCCTATTTATTTACATAGTCGCATATTTATTTAAGCCTCCAGTGATCCCAGCTCTGGGCAGGGATGGTGTTTGTGGAGGAGGAAGCTCCCTGCCTGCAGGGCCCGGAGCTGCTGCTGCTGTGGGGGCTCTTCCCATGAGCCCCGTGTTCAGAGAGTGCTGAGGACAATGAGGGGGGGATCTTCAGAGAACTGGTTGTTCCAACCCAGTTTTTCTGGTTGAGCTTTTATTTGATCCATTCCATTCCAGACACAGCTCAGCTTCCTTTCTCCAGGCAGATCTTCCCCAGGCACAAACCAGGGTAACTGCTCCAGTCAGTGATGCTGGTTCACAGGAGCTCTGCATCCCCTGTACTTCGGCCTTTGCTTCTGCTCCCGAGCATCTGAGACTGTAGGGACTTTGGGAATGCTTCTGCAGGTGCATTTGCTGCAGAAACTTGATTCTATCCATGTTTTATTTCTGGCTTCTCAGTCACTATGAAGGACCAGGAGACCTGGAGAACATTTGGACCCAAACTCCACTAGACTCCATCTGATCCCTGTCACGTCCTTGGCTGTGATATCTACCTGTGGATAAAGCCAGAATCTCTTTTTCCATGCTCCCTGTTGCTCTGTCCTTCAAAGCCCTCCTGCCAGCCCCTTACATGCTCACTCCCCACAGATACAGGCCTTCCTTCCCCCCAGACCATCCCCACTGGCACAGGTGAGCCAGCCTGACCTGCTGGGCACAGGACACACCAGCACTGCCAGTACAGGCACCAGCACAAGCATTTCCATGGGAGAAGAACCTCACAAGAGCACCAGGATCTTCCTAAATGCTTTTCCACTGGGATGTGCCAATTAGGAGGTTAAAACCTCCTTCTGAGACATGCCTGGGACCAGCTGGGACTGCTTATGTGTGAGTGGGTGCAGAGGGGGTCCCTGGGGAAAGGGAGACTCAGATGGATGCTGGGGTTGGTGAGGGGGAGGAAGGCTGGAATGGGGGTTGTCTGGTCTGGTCTGGTCTGGCTGAGCCAGGCTGGGCAGGATTAGAGCATCCCTGATCCCAAGCTGCATCACACCAGGACTGTTCCCCTTACCCTGCCTTATGCCCAGCAGGTGCTTTGTGGAGAAGACAAAGGAGATGGACTGTTCACTGATTCCTCGTGGGTTCCCATCTTCCTGGATGGGATCCCCAGAGTCCAGTAGGCTGGGCCAGCACATCACTGAGGGGGCTTCTCCCTCCTCCTCTCCTGCTGGGCAGCAGCTCGTGTGCCTTGTGAACACAGCCTGACCTTTCTTTTTTTTAAATTCCTGTTCTCATTGCTCCCTTGCATGTTTAATTCCAGGCTGTGGAGCTGGCTAGCCTGTGGTTAAAAAAAAAAATATTTTGAAAGACCTGGCAGGGAATTAAAGGAGTTTGGAGTAACTTGAAATTAGCAGAACGATGTGAGACAGATGTGAAGGCGGGAAGAGGCACTCGCTTGCTGTGTCTCCTCTCTGCTGTTGTTTAAAAGACATTAATTTGATGCTTTTTTCTTAAAAGGAGGCACCTCTAGGTCAGGATAATGAAATCCCATTGCTCTCTTATGATATTCCAGCACCTCCTTCTCTTCTTTCTTCCTCTTCCAGTGTTTCTCTGCTCCCGACCCACAGGGCTGGTGGGCATGGATCTGACTCCCACAGCCTGAGCTGCCTCCAGGGTGCTGAGTAGGGGATGGAAGAGGAAATAAGCAATGAAAAGTGGGGTAATTGTCCCTCTTCCAAGCTGATCTCTGGTGCAGGCCGGGGGGCAGGCGAAGGAGCCTGGTCAGGGTGTGGATGCTCCATCTGCAGCAGCAGCAGCAGCATGGGGAGGTTCATTCCCGGAGGGATGTGCCAGCTGCACAGAGCATCTGCCTCTCCACAGCTGCATCAGCTCCCCTTCCAGGGGTGCCCCTCCACCACCACCTGCCCTCAGAGGAACATGGAGCTGTGAGATCAGGGGGTGTGAGGTGCCTAACAAGGTTAACCTGCTGCTGCTCCTCCTCAACAAGGCTGTGACAGGGCAGGACAGGAGCCTGGAGCTCCTGTGACAGCAAGGAGAGGGATATCAAACCTATGGGAACAAAAGGCAAGACAAAAGGTTTTGAAGCAAAAAGCCTCTTGTCAGCAAAGCTTTCAGTGGACGAGATTCCAGAGCACCTTCCCGAGGTGGTGGCCCAGCTCCCAGAGGCTGGGAAGGAGCCGTGCAGAGGGGCTGGAAACAGCCTCGTGCTGGGCTGGAGAAGGGGTGCTCTGCCTGTGCTCTTCCCTGCAAACCTGTGTCCTTCTCTGTGTCGCCTCCTCCTCCGCACTTTAACCCTCCCTCTCATCCAGGGGCTGCAGCCCTGAGCTCCTGGCAGCCTCAGGTTGGGCTCGGAGGGGACCCCCAGCTCCCAGCCAGCCAGAGGGGCCTGGACAGGGAAGCCCGTGGGTTTGGACACTGGGAATGGCCATGGGGCTGTAGAGGTGGGAACCTGGCGTGGCAGCAGGACCCCCCTCAGCGTCCCTGCTCCTGGATGAGTGTCACACACTTGGCAGGCCAGCTCTGTGGTGCAGGATTCGTGCAGAGCCAGCGCTGTCCGTGGGCGTTTTGCCCATGGATTCATAACATCAGATGCTCCGGTGTGTCCTGGAAGGTCATGCCTCAGGGATCCTCCACCAGCTGTGTTCAAATCCAGCCTGACATCATCCTCAGGACAGCTGAGTGCAGGCTGCCTCTGCCTCGGCCCTTCCAGCTGCTTGGAGGCAAACGTTTCCTGAGGGGGAAGAGCATCCTCCTCCCTGTGTTATAGAGAGCCAGGCACGGGGGAGGCAGATGGGAGGCACAGAGTGGACCTGCAGTGCTGTAACACCTCTCTGATGTGCTCCAGGAGCTGGATGCTCCAGTGGGAGACCAGAGCAGCCGGATCTGAGCCGCTGCTCCAGTGACACTGCTCGGTTTGGAGTCACAGGCTGGGGATGTGCAGGAGCTAATCCGGAAAGGCAAGTGCCTGCCAGCCTCCCCAGTGTTCCCAGAAGTTAATGAAGTCTCGGTGTCTGATCTCTTGCAATCAATTCCACTTCCCATCACTCTGCCAGAGGTGGATATCCATGCTGCTGGGATGTGTTAGCTCCAAGTGACATCCCCACTTCCAACCTTGATCCCGAAGGGGAGCTGGGTGGCACCACTGTGTGCTCGGGGCAGGGCCGGGGAGGGAGGTGATGCTCCTGGATGCCCAGCTCAGGGAAGGTTTTTATTTGAGGTACAATAACCTATGAACTGTTCTCTCTCCCTCCACAAACTCAAATTGCCCTGTGGTTGGGAGAAAACATGCCAAGCTCTCAGGGAAGACGGGTGCAGTGAGGAGCACATGGGGAACACGATGAGCTGTGTCTGGTTACTAAAAGCAGGAGGCCGGACAATTCCTGCTCCCCAGTGCAGGCTGGTGTCCAGAGCCCTGATTCAGGAGAGGGATCTGTGAAACCAGCCACCATCTTGTGTCTGCTGCCTGTTCAGCTGCTGCCCTTCATCCATCTCCTGCTGAGGAAGAATGGGTCAGGCTGCTCCCAGTGTTTTGTGGAGAAAAGGAAAGGGCCAGGGCAGCTGCTGTGTTTGTGGCAGGCAGGAGCAGCCGGAGGCGTTCTGCTGCTCTGTGCTCTGCCCCACGGGGTTCTGCTCCTCATCTGAGTGTGTGTACTACCTGAGAGGTGCCTCAGGGCTTCTGTGCTCCCACATCTCATCTCGCTGTGGTCTCCTTTACAGACAGTGGTGAGGTTCAGGTCTGAGATAGGCAGCAATGAGCCTCACTGTGCACTCCCTGTGCAAAGGAGCCCATCCCAGGGATTCCTGCAGCCCCCCCTTCACAGTTCGTGTGGTGTAAGAGGCTGCAAAACCCTCTTCTCTTTACAGGCACTTGCAGAGCTGCTCTGCAGAGCCTTGATGCCCTGTGACCAGCTCCGGAGGGCCCTGAGTTACCCGTTCCTGCTCACAAGTGGTTTCATGGGAACCCAGCCCAGACCATTTTCCTGTAGCCACAGGGCACACGGCACTGCCTGTGATGGCACATGGAGCTCTGCATGAAGCCCATCAGCTTTAGGGATTTATGAGCCCTTTCCATGCCTCTGGAGCTTGGGGCCAAGCTGAGACAGGAGAAAGGGCCAGCAGGCATAAATTACTGGGAGCTTCACTGGCTCCATGGGGCGGCTCAGGAACCGGCACAGAACTCGGCTCTGCACTCCCCCAGCCAGGGACGAGCAGCCAGGGGCTCCCCCAGCACTGGGTCTGCTCTGGGCCCACACCGGGATAGAAGGAAAGTCTGGGAAGTGTGTCTGTGCAGAAAAATCTCCATCATATGTGCAAGTTGATATATAGATCTAGATATGTGTGTTTATAAAAATGTTCTGCAGAAGCCAATACTTGATCCAGCACAACCTCCAAGTGTTAATCATAATAAATGGGAAAGGGAAATAAATGGTAATAAATGGGAAATGGCTGTTAATAAAGAGGTGTTGTGGTGCCGGTGGGGTGCAAGGTGGTGAGCAGTGGAGCTCCACACTCCAGCCCCCTCCTCTCTGCCTCCTCCCCAGCCCACAGCCCCTCAGGGCTGCCCCACTGCCCCTTCTGCAGTTGTTGCAGGGCCCCCAGCCCGGATCCACACCTGCCCCAGCGTGGGTGGGATGTGCCCCCAGCCCTCCCTATGGTCATGACAGTGAGGGAAGGGTGGCCAAGCTCTGCCAGAGAGCACTTAAACACCTCAATGATTGCCCTGGCTCCTCCAGGACCCTGCTTTCCCCAGCTGCAGCCACACCCCATGGTTCCTAGACACTGTCCAGGGACTGGCTGAGGACCGCTCTGCTGGAATTGCCGTGGCCCCGTGCCAGGGGACTGCACCACACCACTCTGGTTAAACTACAGGAGAGCATGTGGCCTTTGCTGCTCAACCCACGGCAGGGAAACGAAGCCCTGTCTGAGTCCTGGCTTGGCTGTGCCATGGGGAGAGAGGGTTATGGGGGGCAGACAGCCCTTTTGTTAGCAGTGAATATGCAGGAGTCATTCTCGGGCTCCCGCCTGTTCCCCGCTGACGAAACACAACCAGCGCCTTTCACTTGTTCCCGTTTTGGGCCCATAAAACAGGCGTTGACAGAATTATTTGACAGGCTGGAGGCAGAGCCCGGGGCTGACTGGGTGGCCTGGGATGCTGGGCTGTCCTGCCCCAGTCCCTCATGGCTCCCACGGCCCCGCAGCTCCCCTGTTATGGAGCACAAGGGGACAGGTGCCTTGCTCTGTGACAGAGGGACGTGTGATTTTATCACACAGTACAGCATTTTGCCCTGGCAGTTTGTCACCAGCCAGGCTGTTAAAATTCCCTTGAAAAGTGACAGGTTTGTGGCTAATTACTGTTTATAGGATGGTGTTGTGGTGTTGTGGTTTAACCCCAGCCACAACTCAGTCCCATGCAGCCACTCACTCCCTGTGTGCTTGATCCTTCTGCTTGGGAAGGGGATGAGGATGGGAATGGGAAAGGAGAAGGAAACGGGATGGGAACAGGGAAGGGGAAGCTCTGACCACCTTTTCCATACCTCACTGGTGCCAAGTGTCAGCAGGAGCTGTGTGTCAGTCCTACCCCTTCCTCAGTGCTTCATTTCGGGGGAGCAAGAACAGGAGATGGTGTGTGGGAGCTGCAGGGATTGCAGTACCTTTACCTGACTGTTACCTCACATCCCTTCCCACCGTCAGGGAGGGGCAGCAACAAGGCAGCCGAATGGAACAGCATCAGAAGGGGAGCAGACCCTTTGGAGATGTTAGAGCAAGTCAGGAATAAGAGGCACTTGTGGAAATCCAGCATCTCTCTTCGTATATTTGACTACACCAATTCTTAACAAAAGAAAACCCGAGCTCATTACACAGAAACATCAAACCAGCCAAGATAATTATCTCTAATTAGTGCTAATTTAAAAGCGAGGTCTGTTCTAGAGCTGAATTGTTGCATATTTCATTAGTTCATTAGATGCTGAGCAGACAATGCAGATAAGAGGATCTGTTCACTGGGATGATATAAATTTCATCCTCCCTTCACCAGAAAGAGCTTGGGGGTGCATGTTCACAGCACACACCATGTGCTGGGCCAGCGAGCCCAGACAGCCCCCCTGGATCACTCCCTGGTTCATCCTCTGGGCAGGTTCATGGAATGCTGCATTAACTTTGCAGAAATAAAGAGATGGAGAGAAACAAGCAGTTTGTCAGTCAGTGTTGTCATCTCTCTGTCTCTGCAAATATCAATCAAATGATTCCAGGGCTCCTTCAGTGCCTGGATGGGGAGCAAAAACGTTGGGCCCCTCAGATTCACCCCTGGGAAATGGAGAAGCCACCGAAGTGGGGAGCAGGTTCCAGCAAGGATGTGCCTCGGGCTCCTCCATCCTCCCACAGGCAGCAGGGAGGGGGCAGAGGGTCATCCCAGGGGGGAGTGTGTCCCTGTGTCACCTTCAGTGAACCTTTACGCCCTTCTTCTCCATCCCCTGCTCTCTTCTCCCTCCCACAGAACAGTGGAGGTTTCTAATGCAGCATAGTTGGGCATCCTCTTGTGTCAGAGCCATGAGTTCCAGCTCGCCCCTGAAGAGCCTCTGGAGGAGCCAGTGGTGCTGCTGTGTCCACATCTGCCCCTTCCAGCTCCAGCACAAGAGCCCCTGGCTCAGCTCACATCCCTGACCCTTTTACCTCCTGTCACAACCCTGCCTGGCTCAGGGAAGCTGCGACTTAGAAGATGAAGAGCAAAAATGGGCACTTAAGTGGCGATGTGTGAGCAGGAATAAAGGATTTGGCTTTCAGATCTGTTTCAAGATTGCAGGAAAATAACCCTTCCATGGGCAGGATCCTTGTGAGATGGGAAAACAGCCCTTCACACACTGCAGGGTTTTAATCAGATTAACCCAGCTTCATGGCTGTTTCAGCTGTAACTGCTGCTGGAGCCAGGGCCTGGCTCAGTGCAAGGTTTTGTCAAGTGAAAGGCAGGAGAAGTTTAAATTGTCAAAAAGTTCCTGAGCAGGATCACAGTAATTGAAGGAAGTTACTGCAGGTGTTTGAAGCTATAATTAATCTCTGAGAAAGAGAGAAAAGCTCTGAGTTCTTTGAAGGAGCAAACTCGGAAGCTTTAGAGCATTTCAGAAGGGAAAATTGAACAGGGATGAGCTATGCAAAGGAAGGAACATCACTGAGAGGAACAGTTACAGGTGGCAGGTTTGGGAAATGAGGAGAGGAGACAAGCTGGGACTGGGAGACAGTTGGGTACCCCATCCCAGGACCCTGGGGCGAGTGAGCCCAGCAAAGGAGCAGGAGAGGGGAAGGAGTGGCAAAGAGACCAACTGAATCACCCAAAAGGGCCATTTATCAGCATGTTCCAGGCATCAGACCCAAATCCCAGACCTGGTTAGTGAGGTTCCTGGTGCCAAAATGCTGTTTATTTTCCGAACTGCTGCTGAAGAGGCTGTATACGGCCAAGTGAGCACAGACATGACAGTGACAGGAGAGCAGATGTCACTGAGAACAGCACCACAGAGCTCGGGGACAGCACCCAGAAGAATCAATTAGTTAATGGCAGCCATTACGGACGGGGAACAGTGATTTAATGAACGCAAAATTGGCTTATTGATTGCCCAGAAAGCTTCCCACTCCCACTAATGTTCGCCTTGCTAAGCAGGAAGCTCCTTCCTGCCTGGTCCCTGCTCTTCTTCACTGCCAGCTGGGGCAAAGGGCAGGAATTAGGGGAGCAGGAGCTCAGGGAACCAGCACATGCCTGAGCATCCTCTGACATTCCCACAACACCATCCTGAAAGCTGCCTTGTTCCTTCTCCCCCAGGGTTTCCCCATCCTTCCCAACAGATTACCTGGAAAAATGCTGCCTGCTATGCTATGGAGGAATCTCCTTTATAGCTCTGCCAGTCTCACACAGGGTCTCACCTTCACCCTCTCATCTGGGAGCCTTCCAGCAGCTGGTTAAGCAAAACTCTGCACACCCTCCCTCATTTTTACCCCACGAGAACTTTCACATGTACCAGAGCACTTGGTTCCATGGAATTCTGCTTTAAGCACTTGTATTCTGAGGATGGAGTTGGACAAGCTGCCCTCCGAGAAGCCACCGCTGGTGAGAAGGTGCTGATCTTAGGGATGGTCCCTGAGATTTTGGAGAAGTTCTTTCCACAGGCTGGGAACCACTCTCCCAAACCATTCTCCAGCAGCACTCCCTTGCCTCACCTGGTCTGGATTTAGGACAGCTTGAGGTGGGTCTGGGAAGTGCCCACTCCACATCACGGCAGGGGAGGTTGTCTGTGGTTCACATATTATAAGATCTCTCTCTGACCAAGCTCTGACTGGTGAGCTCCTGCTTCCACAGGACACAGCCCTGCCCAGCGGGTCAGTCAGCAAAGCAGCAGAGCCCTGGACTTGATGTTTGCAACCCTAATGTAGAAAAACAACCCCAAAGTAGTTCAAAACGTGGATCTGGCTGGTGCTCTGCCCTCCCTGCAGCCCCCCACGGTTCTGTGTCTCCCCAGCCCCCTTGGGCTCCTCCGGGAGTTCATCCTCCCCCAGGGTATGGTACCGGCCCCCTCTGTACCCTCTGTTATCCCTCACTGTGTCTCCATCAGCTGCCACAAGGAGGAATGTTTGGATTTCATGCTCAATATTCTGAATGCAAGTCAAACATCAAAACCTCAGCAGGGTGCCTGGGAGCATCTGAGGGAGAATATCAGAGGAATCTGTTTCTACAAAGGAAAAGAAACCAACAAAGCCTGTGTTTGGGGATGATTTTTTCATCCTGGGCTGTACATACAAATAATAAGTTTAGACATGGGGTTTTTTTTATTATTATCACCCTTCCTGATATCAATCTCTCCTTTTCATTGTAATAAATATTGATCTGTGCTGTTAGAAAATGACTTCCCCAATCTGCTGCTGATCTCCCTGCAGGTACGGTGGTGGGGACGAGGACACTGGGACTCGTCATGCCCAGGAACGAGCGTCCTGCTTGTCCCCCTCCCTTCCAGCAGCACAGGGGATGGAGCTGTGTGGAGCTGGGCATGCTGAATCTGGGGGGATGGCTAAAACAGCCCCCCGAAAGACAACTTCTCCCCTTCTCTCTCCTGCCATGAGGCAGGACAAACACCTTTAGAAACCACTGATGACAGGTTTTCTTGCCAGAGAATATTTTCTTACTTCAAGGCATCTTCAGGGCAATGGCCTCATTCCTTTGCCGTGTCTGTATCATTCCCAGCACAGCTCTGGGGCCACGTTAATTCTCTTCCATGTGGAATTTGTTTTTTGCCAGCAGAAATATGCTTGGGTTGGTGTAAGAACTGAAATAAAAATAGCTCTCTCCCTCAAAGAGCTCTGTGGTTATCCAGGATGGATCAAACCCTGGAGAAGAGGGAAAGGTACCACCAGGGGCTGGTTTGCAGAGTCAGCTCTCCCTGAGCATCCCAGTGCAGCTGTAACACAGGGGTGGATTTGGAAAGGGGGACAGCTGGGGGAGCCCAGAGAAAAGAGCATTGCTTGGGAAGACAGCACCAGGCAGCCAGCAGGAGGAAGAGGAGGAGAAGGGGATGAAGGCAGTGAGCACTGGGATGAACCTGTGCCCTGCTGGTGAGACACTGCAGATGAGGACCCCGGTCACCACCACCCTCTCTGCCAGTCCAAGCCCCACTGGGCTGGGGATGTGGGTGCAGAAAACACAGTTCCAGCCAGCAAAGCCCTGCACTGGCTCTGCCGAGGGATGGGAGGAGGGAGAGCAGTGGGGGCTTTGGCAACCCAAAGATTTCCAGACTCTGCTTGGCAGAGAACAGGATCTGCCCTCGTATGTCAGAGCTCCCAGACTGAACCATGAGTGCAGCCAAAATCATTTTCATGAGATATCAACAGGATCTCTAGGAATAAAGTGTAACAGGGTTTGCTTCTAATCCAGGGAGCCCTTTTGAGAGCTGGAGCCTCAGCTCAGAGCACCTGCCAGCCCTAGAGCAAACCACAGGCAATTTCTGCCGGGGAACAAACCCACAACCTTCTTGTTTCACACCCTCCCTGTGCTCTCAGGCCCTCCCAGGCTACGCCTGAGCCTGGGGGGCCGTGGGGAGGGAGGGAAAACAATCATGTTGCATTTTAAAAAAGTGATTTTTATCAGAAAGCTGCTATTTATCAGCTTTATTAAAGTGCCATCTCCCAGACTCTGGGGTCATGAGTTAATCTCAGCTTTCATTAACTAAAAACACACGCTTCTCACAGTGGGAGCTGAGAAGTTGGCTGAAGCGAGGAGAACCTGGAAAGGATTTCTGCTTCCCAGGACCCTTTTTTGGGAGAAAATGGCTCTGGAGGCTTTGCAGCTGATGGAACAACGTTGGGCAATCAGCTGTAGCTCCCCAAGCAGCTTTTGGGTGCAGTGCTGGGTGTGGGTTCCTGCCTGGTCCTGCAGCGCCCAAAGGATGGCATGTCCAGCCCTCGGCTGAGCTCCCGGCACCCCGGGCAGACCCGCCCGGCTCTGAACGGATCCACTGGAGGAGGTTTTCCCCCTGTGAGGAGCCCTGTGCCCAGGCAGCATCCCGGCAGGAAGGCAGCCCCATCCCGGGGCCCCCATGGCAGCCCCTCGGCTCCCGGGCAGCTCAGGATTTGTAAGCTGCTGACACGGACATCCTGCGTGGGCGAGGGAGGGTCTGCCGGGGAACAGACCCCTCCAGCAGCCGCCTTCACTCCAGATTTATTGGTGCTGCTCAGGAAAGCGAAACCATGTGCAGCCCGTGTGTGGAGCCGGGAAAGCAGCTCGTGGAGGCAGACGGAAATTTCCTGAAAGGTGAATATGGCAGGGCATTAAGAGACAAATAAATACAAAAGCCTTGCTTTATTCCTCTGTCTCAGCTGTGCTGCAGCTTGCCTAAACCCAGAGAATAGAGGAGCCCAAGAGTTGATGGCAGGTAAAGGACCAGACCGGAGCTCCACATGCCCCAAACACCCCAATGTCCCCACAGTGCCCATGGCCAGAGGCTGCGCAAGGCTGAGACATCCCATCCTGGACATTGATGGGGCAAGCAGCCCAGGGGAGGTATTCCTCCCCAGCCCCAGGGAGTCAGGGGGTGCTTTAGGAGCCGAGGGGGGAAGGTTTATCTCCCCCACATTCCTCTCCTGTTGACTGCCCTGCAGCAGCAGGAATGCTCCCCTGGATCCAGAGCATGGCTACTCCTGAGTGTTCTTACGGGGTTTATCTCCAAGGTGTTCTCTCTGGAAGACACGGGGAAGCCAGATCTCACCTCAGCTCATCTCCCCACAGCAAAACAGCCATCCCTGGCCGAAGGAGCCCCTGGCCCACCAAGCCCCCAGGCACCGCTGCCAGGAGGGTGGGCATGTCCTGGGCCACATCTCAGCCTGGCACAAGGGAGAGCTCGTGGATTCCACCTAGGGACAGTGTTTTTCCTGCACATACCTCTCCCTGCACTCATCCCCACTATCCTGCCTCTCTCCTGCCTGCCACGTTGAGCCCAGATGTCTCCTTTAAAGGGGAACAGCAAAGTTTTGTTTAAAATAACACTATTTAAAAAAAATTACAGCCCTTCCAAGATGGCCAGCAATTAATCAACTCTACGTGCAGGCTCCAAACTTGCACACACATCTGAAAGCAAACTCCACGGAGCAGAGCTCCTCCCGCTCACCTGCCAGCCCCAGCCCTGGGAGTTCGGGTGTCCCTGGCCAGGAGCAGATGGAGCCCCAGTGAGCCAGTGAGCCAGACTCGGGCCCTGGCCCAGGCACCGCTCCAGGACATGCAGAGGGAGGATTCCAAGGTGGGAGCTACTCTGGTCCTGCATTCCTTAGGCACAGCTTTAGATGCTTAACTGAGAAAACGGGGAGAGCGGGATGCTCTGCTTGCACATTTCCCTGTGCTCCGCTGCAGCATGAATTTAAGGTCTGAAAAAAATGAGAATTTGGTCTTTTTCCCTCATGCATCCCTGCCTGCCTCTCCTGTGTTCCCCCTAAAATCAGCCCTGCATGCGCCATGACCGTGGGGGACAGCAGAGCCCAGATCCTGCAGGGCTGCCCCAGAGGCACCCTGCTCCTCATCCTCATCTCCAGGGGTGAAGGCCTGGGCTCAGGGACCCATCTCAGCCCGGGACAGCTTCTCAAGCCCAAACCTCTAAGCAAGTCCCCTCCCCCTGACCTGCTCCCCATTCCCCCAGCCAGGGTTTTAATTTATCAGGAGAATTATTAAAACAGCCATTTCTCAGCTGTCTAACATTTCAAACCCTGCTCCCATTCATCTGATAAATATTTACAGAGCTTGACATTGTCTTCAACTCATTCCCTTCTGCAGCAAACAATCTCAAACACCCGCTTCCCCTCTCCCGCAGCTCATGGAGTGGGACAGCCCACCCCGGCATGGCCAGACCCACATTTCCCCAGGGACACCTTCCACTAGCCCAGCTTGCTCCAAGCCCCATCCAACCTGGCCTTGGACACTTCCAGGGATGAGGCAGCCACAGCTTCTCAGGATAACCTGTGCCAGGATCTCACCACCCTGACTTTGCTGTTTCCCCTCTCAGAGCCCATTTTCTGTGGGGCACAGGAGTTTTGTACTTTTCACGGCTACTTCTGCCACCCAAAATCTGGTTATTCTGCAGGCAAAGCAGAAGGCACAGGAAGCTGCAGGGTTCATTCATGAGACATCATGTAGAAGCCAAAATACACAAGGTTTATCTGGGACCCTGTGACTCGGTTCAGCCCAGCCATGACCCCAAGGAGCCCCTGGGATCTCTTGGCAGTCCTGGATCATGACCAGCCCTCGCCCAAGAACTCACACCCACCTGCCCTTCATCTCCTCAGGCATCACCCCCAGCCAACAGCAGCTCCTGTCACTCCCCCGTGGTAATTAACTTCAGATAACACCCCGACCCCCCCTCACCCTTCCATCCCTCGCCTGGCGCTCGGAGCCTGCTCAGCCCATGAGTGACAGCAAACACGGCGACGGTGGCAGCAAAGCCATCAACTGACACACACGGCTTTAGCTGCAGCTCGGGGTTTGCAGCACTGAAGTGATGTTGATGTCTCATTGCTCTGCTGCACTGATCGTGTTAAACGCCAATTTAAACCCTGATCACAAAAGAGCAGAGCCCGAGATTCCAGCCTGAGGAGCAATGTGTGGCAGGGAAGGGAGATCTGCAGCCTGCCCTTCACTGCAGTGCTGTAGAGAGCAACGAGAAAGGCCTTTTTCTCTCTCCCCTCCCCTCCCCGGGCCAATACAGGCCTGTGCATTAACCCCAAGGGTTTCCCCAGCCTAGATTTAAACAGCTCAAGGTTTCCATGCATCCCTTTAGGGTACTGCTCTGAAGCCTATGGAGCTGCTCTGCTCTATGCAGTATCCCTGGGAGTCATCCTAAATACTTCATTTCTGCCCCCCCTCCTTGTCCTAATTAGAGCTAGCAAAATAATGACAACATTATTTACAAATTATTCAAAGCTAAGGTTTGCACACAGAATTCTGCACAGCTGGAGCACCTTTGCAGGGAGCACATGTGCCACGCAGTGTGTGACACTCGGGTCCAGCTGGAATTCACCTGGACCAGAGCAGGTTCACTGCCCAAGGGCCTTCCCAAGCCATTGCGTGCTCACACCCTTCCAGCCCTCAGACAAACCTCCCGAGACGCCTGTTCCACCCTCTGGAGGCTGGAACATCTACTCAGGCACGGGGTGATGCCCCAGGGTACCACCTTCCCAGAGGGTGATGCCCCAGGGTACCACCCCAGCCAGATGAGGGACACACAGGCTGCTTCTCATGCATCAGGGACAGGACTTTTTGGGAGCTGGTCTGTCCTGGGACATGTTTGGAGCTCTGTCCCCTCTGCCCCGGCCCCTTGATGCTCCCTCCAGCCAAACTGTCCCAGAGGAAGGGTCCCTGCCTGCCTAGGAGCCACCTCCAGGAGGACACTGCCAGCAGAGCTGGAATGCTCCAGAGAGGAATATTGTTGCAGTCGCAGAAAAAAGCCTTCAGAAAAGGCCGAGCAGGATATGAACACTTTGCAATCCCCCACGTGCTGCCCTTGAGTGGAGAGGTCTGTGGAGACTCCAGTTATAAGCCCCCCTTTCAAAGGCTTTTATTACAGACTTAGTCATAAAACTCTGCCTGGGGCGGATTTGGCACTCGGGGCCTCGGCCCGGAAGCCAAACCCTTTTCATTTTTTAATAACATTTCATGAAAATCCATTTGGCCCTTTGTAACTTGGACAGGTGGGAAAACAATAGAGGTTTCCACTTCCAGCCCCTCGCGCTGGCCTGGCTGCTCTCCCAGTGGGTTGGGGGCTGCTCCGTGCCCCGGGACCCCCGGAACCCCACAGCCACGGTGGGGGTGGGACAGGACTGGCTGTGGGGACAGGGACCCTTGGGCAAAGCCCCACGTTATTGAGGGGTATGGGAGAGCTGCACATCCCACCCCGGTCCCCAGGTCCATCTGCTGGGAGGCTGGGATGTTTTATCCATCCTAGAGCTGAGCAGGGGGGATGCTGCTGTCCCCCTATTATCTCACTGCAGGACCAGAGCTCGTGGCACTGACAGCACCAGTGTCTGTGCCCAGCTGGATCCCCACATGTCCCCCCAGCCCTTCCCTCTGAGCTGAGATCTGGACATTCCAACTGCCCATCCCCTTAGAGCCACTCTAGGTCTAGAGCTGCCATCACAAATACATGAGTTGCTGTCAGTGCTGTCAGGAGCCTGTTCTACAGAGAGATGTAAAATCTGAGCCCTCACAGATTGCACCATCCTCTCCCTTGACAGAAGTTCCCATTTGGAATGGGATCAGCAGCTTGGCAAAGATGTGATGGGGGCGAGGGGCTCTCCTGGCACAGCAAAAGCCAAGGTATTTGCTGGAGCATCCGTGCAAACAGCTGTGTGCAACCAACACTGGCTCTTCCCAGAGCTTCTGTTCGACCCCACCTCCCTACATCCTCCTTTCCCAGACATCCCCCCTTCCCTCCTGCCCCTCACCCAGCCCTCAGCCAGCTCCTGGAGATGGGCAGGGTGCCCGGCTGGGCTCATCTCCACACTGCTGCCGACCGCTGAATCCATGTCCCCATCCCAACCCCCCGTCTCGGGCACGGAGCCCCCCGCTCCAGCCCCAGCTCCAGCCCCAGCCCCAGCTCCAGCTCCAGCTCCAGCCCCAGCTCCAGCCCCAGCTCCAGCTCCAGCCCCAGCCCCAGCTCCAGCTCCAGCTCCAGCCCCAGCCCCAGCCCCAGCTCCATCTCCAGCTCCAGCTCCATCTCCAGCTCCAGCCCCAGCCCCAGCCCCAGCTCCATCTCCAGCCCCAGCTCCAGCTCCAGCTCCAGCCCCAGCTCCAGCTCCAGCTCCAGCTCCAGCTCCAGCTCCAGCTCCAGCCCCAGCCCCAGCTCCAGCTCCAGCTCCAGCTCCGGCTCCGGAGCGGTCCCCCCAGGCCGGAGGGAGGGCCGACACCCGGCTCAGAGCCGTGTGCGATGGGGCTCCTGGCGTCGGGCTCTATTTTTACAGCTTGTACCTTAATGCTCGCGAAGTTTAGACAATTGCAAGGGAGCGGCAGCTCTGCGGGGAAGAGCGGGCCGGGTAAAGCACAGGGAGCGGCACGGCGGGGTCTGGGCTGGCCCGGGGACAGCGGGTGGGCACGGGCTGGGGACCAGGGCACGGGCTGTGCCTGCTGCCTGCACCGGAGCAGGGATGCAGCAGCCGCGGGAGCTGCGGAGAGAGGTCTGAGGGCGCAGGGGTGCCCGTGCACCCGGTGCCATGGGCTCAGCACCCTGCAGAGGAGCAGAGAGTGGCCCTGGCCAGGCAGAGGGGAGCAGCCCCCCAACACCAGCCCCACACTGTTCCCCCTGTGTCACCCGAGTCCCCTCCTCTGAGAGCTCCAGGGGCAGTTTAACACCAGATCTGTGTTTGAAAGGTTGGAGTTATGAGTCTGTCAGCATTTCCATTACAGGCCCTGATTAATTTGGGGGTACGGGGTAGGGTTAGGAGTTGTCATTCCAGATGTGAATTTTTGCCTTAATTCCCCTTAAAAAAAAAAAAAAAAAAGGATTTAAATTCTTTAACTTTGTGTTTTCCCTTTCAAAGGAAGGAAAATATGTGCCGTCTGGGTCTGTTTTGTTTTTGCTGCAGAGCTGCAAATGCTGTTTGCCAGGTTCATGGTCTCAAGGGCTTTCACTCAAACCAGGATAGCCTCCATCCTTTATGGGATCACCCCAATTCTATCAGAGGATCCCAACTGGGGGATCCCCCTGGAAACAGCCCAGATGTGTAGGAGAGCCACTGAGCCTTGTGATGCTGAGGCAGAGCAGTGGGTACCTGTTCCCAGAGAACAACATGCACCTGGAAGAGAGTAGGTTTAGATGAGATATTGGGAAGAAATTCTTCCCTTTGAGGGTGCTGAGGCCCTTGAACATGTTGCCCAGAGAAACTGTGGCTGCCCCATCCCTGGAAGTGTCCAAGGCCAGGTGGGATGGGGCTTGGGGCAACCTGGTCTAGTGGAAAGTATCCCTGCCCATGGCAGGGGGTAGAACTGGATGGGCTTTAAGGTCTCTCCCAACCCAAACCATTTTGGGATTGAATGATTCATGCTGTTTGATGGAAGCAGAGTGCAGGGGAGCTGGGAGCATGTGGGCTCTGGCAATAAGGCCAAGGCAGAGATTTCCATTCACTCAGGAAAATGGTCTAAACCCTGTGGAGGGGGGCTCTCTCCAGGCTCCATGCCTTGTGGCTCTCGTGCACATCCGATCCTGCTCCCAGCCATGAGCTGCAGCAGGACTGGGAGGAAGGCTCCTGGCTGCCATCCTGCCCCACTGCCATGGCTTTGCAACCTAATGGAAAGGTGCTGGGCTGAGCATGCAAGAAATGGGCCCAGAGCACTGCAGAGACGAGCCCAGAGGACTCACTGCAGCTGTGTGGTGAGGGCTGTGCCATGGCCAGGGCCCTTTCACTGACATCTTTTTACTCGAGAATCTGCCTGGCAGCTTTTCAGCTCCTTGCAGAGAGGCTCTTGTTGTCGTTGTTGCTGCTGCTGCTGCCAGGAGAAGAGTCACAAATAATCTCCCCATTAAGGCTGACTCGGTATCGAAGTTGGGATCAGCGTTTTCCAGCGAGGACTCTGGCAGGGGCTGAAGGAGCCGCCTCAGGAGTGGAGTGGCTGCATCTGCACCACAGGGGTGGCATTGTGGGGTGTCCAGGCTGGCAGGGAGCGGAGCTGGCAGCAGAGCCTGACACCAGCCAAGCCAGCCCTGGCCTTCCTTGTTCCACTCTCCCACTGCTCAACCCCTTCCTGAGACCTCCGGGATGTACCAGGCTCTTTTTCCAGGGAGGGAGGATGGGCAGGGCTGGCATCTCCCTCTGAGCACCCACCATGTGCACAGGGACTGTCCCCACCGATGGGCAGCTTTCACTGGGGCCCCTTTGTGAGCATCCCAGTGATAGGGAGTTTTCTGTTCACTATTTAAGCAGAGGCTGGTTCTGAAAGACAGGAGGTAACAGCCTCAAGTTGCACCAGAGGGGGTTTAGTTGGATATTTGAAGCGATTTCTTCACCGAAAGGGCTGTCCATCCCTGGCACAGCTGCCCAGAGCAGGAGTGGAGTCCCCATTCCTCAGGGATTTAAAGTCTTAATCTTCACGGTCATATCCATCCCACAGGTGGCTTCTGTGCTCGTGGGGATCCGTGGGGACCCTCCCTGCCACCAGCCCCTCACATCCCACATGTGCTCCTGCCCCATTCACGTGTCACACACCGACTGACTTTCTTCCCAGGGAAATTCATGTTTCCTCACGAGAGGCAATGGATTAATTGCTGACATAAAGAAAAACTGCAGGAAGAGCACAGTTAAAAATCCAAGAGTGATCAAGGGGAAGGAAGGCCTGTGCAAACACGGGGTATCTCTGGCAGATCTGGCGCTGCCCCTCAGCCCGAAGGGCTGCGCCTTGGCCTGTTTGCTGAAGGTCCCGGGAGCAGCAGCCGTGGGAGCTGTGTTCCAGGAGGGAATGCTCATGGAGAGAGGGCTGCTGAGGGGAGAGAGGAGGGAGAGAGGAACTTGCCTTGCCATGGGACTCTGGAGATGTGAGAGTGCCTGTGCCCATACCCACGTACTGCTGTGCCACAGAGGCTGTCCCCCAACTCACTCCGGTCCCTGGTCCCTGTTCCCAGCCCTGATCCCTGATCCTTGATCCCTGACCCCTGTTCCCAGCTTCAGTCCTGGGTGCTGAACACTCCTCTGCCCTGCTCCCCATGCAGATGCTCAGCAGCCTGTACCCCAACTCTCCAGCTCTGCACCCTCTCAAGTGCCAAAGCAACTCACAGGGCAATTTTCACAGCGTTTAAAAACAATTCCTTTAGTCTCTATGATTTGATACAATTTAGGAGCCTGACCATGGGAATGAGAGGTCCTGGTTCCCATCTTCCCCAGCTTCGCACCGCAGCATGTGGCTATAGCTGATGCCACAGTCGATGTGTGCCTGGAAGAGAGGGTCGGCAGAGAAGTGGGAATGGCTCTTGGGATCAGCCCTGGGAGCACAGGGAGCACTGGGCCAAAGGGTTCTTGCTCTGCACTCTGGAAATTAATCTGTGGGCTCTTTGTGGAGGACCAGGGGTGGGATCAGGCGACCTCCTCGCTTTGGGGCCAGCTGCAGAGAGAAGAGGATGAGGTAACTGGACACCAAGGGATGTCGAGGCTTCTTGCCCTCCATGCTCCCCCAGGACCAGGGCACGAGCACAGACCCATGTGGCTTTTCTGATCAGGTCTTGGAAAACCCAGCTGGAAGGAGGTGCTGGGTGCAAGCACAGCCCACTGTGTTTTCCCATCTTTCCTTCCTTTTTTCTGCCGTTTTTCCATGGTTTTGCTGCTGCGGCCCAGAGTGTGGGGAACAGATGGAGGTGGGAAAGGGTGAAGGGGAGGGGGCTTCTGGGTGCAGATGAAATTAGTCATGGAAACGCAGTCAGCATGTGCCTTCGCACGTCAGCCGGCAGTAAGTGTGTGGGTTTATGTTTCCCAAATGAGGTTGGGAAGTGGACAAATAATTGTTTCAGGGTTTGGTTTGAGCTAATTGATTTTTTATTTTTTCCTTGTGAATTCTCACAACGTGGAAAGCTGGAGCAGCGACCATATGAGAGGAATCTCCGTGAGACCATCACTCCAGCCTGGGCAGGTCCATGGAATGAGCAGCTCCTCATGGGATGGGCAGCACAGGGCAGGTCCCTCTGCCACCCTGCACTGCTGGCATGGCAGCGATGCCGCAGGGACCGTGGCGTGTCCTGGTGTGAGAGGGGCCATCTGTCACCCCCAGCTCCCCGGGACTGGGGGTGACTGCCCGGAGAAGCCCATTAATTAGAGGGCAGCCCGGCTGTCGGAGCTGCCGCCGGGCCACGGGCAGAGCGGGAGGAGGAGGAGGCTCCAGCCAGGGAGAGAAAACGGGTCATTTTTCAAAGTGATGAATGGGAGGAAAAGAAAGTGGAAAGGCAGACAAGGGGAAGAGAAGGGAACTGATTTCCAGATAAAGTTTTCAGGACACTTAAATAAACATCTCAGGCAGCAGAGCAGGGGTGGGGGGTGGGGGCCATGTATGAGCTGGGCAGCACTGGGAGCATTTCAGCAGGACACTTCAAATAAACAGCATTTACAAACCTGTGTACTCTCCCTCCCAGGGGTTTTCCTCTGAGTTTCCCTCCTGCAGTTCCCACTGTCTTCAGCTTGACAACATTTCCAGTGTCATTGTATCCCTTTAGCAAGGGGGTTCTGGGCAGGAGGACCTTTGCCATGGTTGTGGGGTCTCTCCTTGTCCAAGCCCTCCTCCCTGGTGTGGAGAAGAGTGGCTGTGGATCCCTTGGACACTTCATCCCTGCAGGAGGAGGAGGTGCAGAGGAGGCAGAGCTATCCCATCCACCAGAGTCTGCTGAGTCCTGCTGCCTCCTCTTTCTCCTTCCAAGAACAAAAGAGCAAAGGGGAGAGAGCAGGAATTGTAGAGCCATTAAAACTAAAAATGAAAGCTCATCAATGAATTAATACAGCATTAAATGTTAATAATTAGGGGATCGTCAACATTTATGGGAACAGATTAAAGCCAAGCTCTGCTCCATTAAGTTGCTCACGTGAACTCTGCTTCCCACCCAGCTCAAGGGAGGAAGAGCCACAATGGCAGAGGAGATTTGCTCCTGAGGGGCTCCTGCTCCGTGCTCTGGGTGCTCTGGCAGCTCCAGCCCTTCCAGCTGCACCCGGGGCATCCCTGGGAGCGGGAATGGCAGAGCCCACACAGGGCCTGTGTCTGCTGCAGCCTGGCAGCTCGAAGGCACACGCTGGGAGGTGGTGAACATGCCAGGTGAGGTGCCATGGCAGCAGGGATGCTCACGGTGGGAATTACACGGTTTGAGCGTCCGAGGGGCGGCAACACCACGATTAATCATCCACACTGAGCCCAGTAGTGTTTATTTGGATTATTTGGGAAATATCTGGAGTCAGGAGAGCTGAGATGAGGTGGCTAAATGTGCCAAACACAAGCAGACCATCCCAGAGCCACAATGGCTGCATCTGCATTTGCCTCCATGCCCATCTCCTGTGGGTCCCTGTCGGGGTCAAAGGGACAGGGTGTTCCTGCCCCACAAAGAATAAATGTGTTTTATTTTTAGCATTTAAGTCATTGTTTCTTGGGAAAAGGTTTCTATTTTTGCCTTGAAGGTATCTTTAATGATCATTTTTTTCCTAAACATTTTTTTAAATGCCAAACCTTTTCTGAAAATATGGTTTTTCACACACTTCCCCTTATTTACCAAAAATATCCACTGAAATTTTTTGGAACAGCAAAAAAAAAAAAAAATCCTTTTTCAGTAAAAGAGTCTTTAAATAAAGAAATGTTGGCATCTCTGAGCTCCCTGTCAGCCTCCTGCCTCCCTCAGACCTGATTTACCTGCTCACTGCTCGCTGCTTCTCCTACAAAAATAGCCACTTCCGAGCTTGTGATGGGATCACAGGAGGAACATGAGGGATCTGTCAGCCATCCCTGCGCTGCTGGGAACACCTCACAGTGATTCTAGTCAGAGCTGGCACCTGGCAAGCAGTGAGAGCATCCCTGGCTCTGTGATGGTTCAGCGGAAGCGGGGCAGCTCTGTCTGAATTCCTGGCCGTGGAGCAGTGCCTGGGGAAGGAGGAAGGTTCCTTACATTGGCACAGCTGGAAAACATCCTGTTTGAGGGCTGAGGCCACGCGGGTGGGAAGCAGGGTGGGATGCTGGAGATGGGCAGCTGGAGGCCGTTTCATGGGAGCTGGTCCTGCCCATGGGGCTGACCCCGTCCTGTCAGGGATGGGAGCAGGCAGGCAGCCCTGCCCCTCGCTGTATCCCTCGGGAAGTGCCCCATCTGCAGCTGGATCATTGCAGGGCTGTACATCCGTGGGCAGGCAGCGGGCAGGGAGCACATCTGGGCCCCCCAAAACCCATCCCAGTGGGATGATGTTGTTGTTGGCTGTGCTGGGGGCTGGGGGTCCTCAGCAGTGGGGGCCCTTTGCAATCGAAAGCTTCCTGCTGGGGACCCTTCAAGGGCAGCCCTTGCAGCAGATCTAATTATACAAACAATTTTGTTCTGCTTCTCCAAATAAACACAGCGAGGTCTGCGGGACACGGCACGATGGGAAATTAGAACGGAGAACACTTGCTAATGGGCTCCTTAGCTGCAGGGGTAAACAGATTATTTGAAAAGGCCCCGGCCCCTCCGACAGATCCGCTCGCTCCGCTCCCCTCTCCTCCCCGCCCCGCACTCCCCCCCGTCGCACCAAATATTAACCAAGCTTGCAATTTAATCAGATCTCTGAACTGTGAAAGGAGACTTCTGGAGATTCGATTTCAAGGCTTTTCCCTGTTAAGATTTGCATTGAGAAAATTAGATTAAAATCCTGCATGTGAAAGGAAAAAGGGTCTGGAAGGGGGGAGCAGGCATGGAATGAACCGGGGAGGAGGAAATGGTACACAGAGGGGACCCCAAATCTGGCTGTCAGCGGGCAGAGTCAAGAGGTGACTGGACATGGAATGAGACAGGGGACCCCCTTCCCTCTCCAGTACCCCAAGTTTGGGCCCAGAACCCTCCCACTGCACCCTCTCTGTCTGGCTTGGAGATGCTTCAGGTCGCCTTACAGAGAAAAGTGGCCTATTTTGAGCTGGGAATGGATGATGCCGGGAATGGGGCTGGGAATGGGGACACCACTGGTATCCAAGGCTGAGGTTCTGTTGAAATGGGAGCACGTGGCCCTGTGCAGGGTGACATGATCCTCTCCCTGGCACCGCTGCCGGCTCCTGGTGCGGGATGTGGCGGCTGAGCCACAGATCCCGGCGCGGCCCCGGCGGTCCCGGCAGGCGCGGGTTGTCCATGGCTCTCCCGCCGTGTACAGTCACTAATGGGCTCTATCAACACCCAGCACCCCGGGACGTTAATTGGAGCCAGAGCCCCGTGAGGGCGGCTTGGCAGGAGCGGCTCTTGGCCCAGACTGTGTTTTCATTTCTGCTCCTTGTAATTTAGGACTGTATCAAACCAAAGAGCTAATTGCAGTGGCTGTCCTGCTCTGCTGGGGGCTCTCCGGGCTCCCCTCCTCTGGGACTGGGGGGTCCTGCAGCACTGGAACTGCCATTGGAGCCTCCATGATGGGAAATCATCCTGTTTGTGTACAAGTTTCCTCAGCCAACTACTCCAATTTTGCCTTCATTTCAGTCACACTGAGATCTTGAAATTAAATTTTCTTTTCCCCAGATTAAGAACCTCCCTTTGACATTTCAACAATGAAATGTGTTGATTTTGCTCTCCAAAACCCTTCCCTTTCAAAGTGTCCTTCAATCCCACTTTTTAAAAACCAGCGCTCCAGAACAAAACAAATGTTTCCCTGCAAGTGAAATGTAACATTTCATTAAACCTGGATCAATTCCTTTGTCGCTTTTTGATTTCCTAAGCCCAAGGCTTTCCAAGTGGCAGCTCTGGCTGAGCCCCTTTGCCCTGGCTGAGGCATCCCAGGGTGGGAAGAGCTGGCAGCAAAAGGTGTTTAGCACCTTAGGGAATGTGGCTTCCCATGGAAGAGCCTGGATGCAAACTGGGAAGGCAAACCCCGGGCAGCTCAGCTTGCTGAGGAAAGATGAAGTTGCACACTGAAATCACAGCTCCATGTGAGTGTGAGTGAAGTGGGACCTCAGCACAGGGTCCCTGACGCACCCACTGCCACGGCAGCATCCTGAGTGAGGCGGGCATCAGCTCTGAGGAGGCACTGCAGTGGCTCAGCACCAGCAGGACGATGCAGGTGAGGATTTGGGAGGTACCAGGACCCTCTGGCTGCCTCCTCTCACTGCCCAAGCCACCCATGTTTAAAGTTTTAAACCTCTTGGAATATTAATACATATTTTTCCTTCAGTTCTTGCCTTTTATTGCAGCAAATTCATCTTCTCTTATCCACTCCTCAGTGCCTGGGGTGATCCCAGTGATGCTGCTCCTGCGCCGTGTCCGTGCTGGGCAGCAGCAACTCCTGCTGCCAGTGGCACTCTCCAAACCTCGGTGTCCCCAGAGGGAGCTGAGCCAAAGGTGATGATCCTCAGGGAGAAAGAAGCCGAAGTAACAATGTTCCCAGAAGACTGTGGGGCAGCAGCATTGCTGATTAGGGGACTGGACCTTCTCCCCCATCCCAGCCACCAAAGCCCCTGTTTCCAGCTTGCAGCCCTCCTCAATCCTGCTCCCATCTGCAGCCCCTCTCCAGCTCTGCCCCAGCACCTCCCCACGTAAGAGATGTCACTGGCCTTGGGCTGTCACCCCTCCTGCCCAGAGAGATCCCTCTGCCACAGCCCATGGAGGGGCAGCTGCCTTGCTGCTCCCGTCCTGGCAAGGCAGGGACAGCCCCCATCTCTGGGTACCCCCCGAGTCACCCCTCGTCCCGTCCCCCATGCCCAGGTGTCGGCTGGAGGGAAACAGAGGTTGGGCACCACCACCCTGGCACTGCCCCCTCCCCACATCCCCTGGGGTGATTCTCATGCCCAGGATGGGTCTGGTCCCATCAGCTGTCCTGCAGCAAACCACCGCCTGAAGGCACCCGGGGGACACACGGGTCAGCAAAATTCAGTGTGAAAGGAACAGAAAAAGGGGGAAAAGGGGCTGAGGGAGGGAAATAGGAGCGGGTAAAGGAACCCCAATGTGCCGGACACTCCGGGGCAGGCGCTGGACCCTCTGCATCTGAGGCAATTGAATCCCAGAGCAGAGCGGTTTCCTCTCCACCTCACCGGGGAGCAGCTTTTATGTTCGACTGAAAAGGTATCCTGCTCAGACAGGCGGAGGCATAATGGGAGAGATCCATTAACCAGGAGGAAACGAGGGCATGTTAAACATGAAATATTCATGGGGGCTCTCACCAGCTTGTTAATGCATTTGTGTTTGCAAAATCCCTCTGGCTGGGGAGCTGGGGAGGGAGGGGGACATGCAGCAGGTCGGGGGGACCCTGGGCACGGAGCGGGCAGGAGAAGGCAGCGGAGAGAGAGGCTGGAGCCGGGACAAAGGCAATTTGTACCTGGTAGGAGAGTGGTTTGGTCATAAAAGACCTGCTCGATATTGCAGAGGGAAATAAGGGCAGCTCCCAGCTTCTCAGTGCATTCCAGCCCTGTCATGGGGATCTCCAGTGTGGGGGTGTCCTGCATCCAGCACGAGCGCTGTGCTCTGGGCATCTCAGGTGCTGCCTCCACTTGCACAGGGTTTCAGGGACAGCAGCATCCCTGTGCACCCCTGAGCCCCTGGAGGCTTCCCAACATTCCTCCAGCTTCACATTACAGGGACCTCATCCCACAAAACTCCCTACCATACATTTACTGGGACATTAGGAGATAGCATCAGTAATTAAAAATAAACTGCAGTTGTCGAAACGGGCGGGCCCCGAGCGTGAGGTGATGGATGAGCCGGGCTGGGGGACGGGACTCGCTAAGCCACAGATTTCATTAACTCGCAATGGGTCTCCAGTCACTTACTGTAAATTAGGGAAGCTCAATTGTATTATCCCTACTATTATTGTTATTGTTCTGTAACACAGTCTCATGGGTGAGTGTCACCAGACCTGCGCTCCTTCATCTCCTGGGCAGAGGTGCAGCAGAGTGTCCTCCCAGCCAGGACAGGTCCCAACAACACCAGATCCCGCATGTCTCTGAGCACTGAGGAAGACCATGGGTTGGGAATTTGCCTCTTCCCAGCTTGGGCAGATTCTCCAGGGCTCAGACTACAGCTGTACATCCTTTCCTTGTCCCTTGTATTGCCATCCTTCTATCTCATCTCACCAGTGTCAACACTCAGCAAAGCTCCCTGGAGGACCCTGTCTCCATCATGCCAGGCTGCCCACCCCTCCTGCCACCCATGTTGGTGACTGTGCTTGGAAGTCAGGACAGTCCCCAGTGTCCCCTGTGGCTCCACTGTGGGGAGAGGAACTGGTTGAAGGGAATCAGGGAGGAGGGAGCCAAAGTGCTCTTCACAGAGCAGAGTAACAGGATGGAGCAACAGCGGGTGAGAAAGGCAAAAGGAAGAGAGAAAAGTGGTGAGGAAAAGTTTTAATGATTTTTATTTTTCCCTCCTAATTAGTGAAAGCAGGAGCAGGGAAGAGAGAAGGATTAAAGTGGCTTTGTCACAGATGTCACTGAAACTGGCTGGTGACTCGAGCGATATCCCATGGACCTGGACTGGAAGGAGTGGAAAAATCACCATGGAATAGAGCTGTAAAAATGCTGGTCGTGCTATTGTAAAAGTCTCTCACTCAGAGGAAGAGGCTGAGGAGGTCGTGGATCCCAGAGGGGAGCAGGGAGGCTGGAGGTTGCCTGGCCAACAACAAGGACCAACAGACCAGGTGACAAACCCTTCACAGTGAGAACTTCTCAAACCTTGAGACCTGGGAGATGGGACCAAAGTGTAAAGGGGAAAATGTTGATACAGATCAGGTTTATGCTGTGCAAATACATCCTTACACCGGTATTTGGGAAATGCAATCACAGCCGTGGCCAAGGAGGGATTAGCAGCAGGTTCAAAGGCAGCTGAGGCTGAATATTTTATCAGAAATTGTGCAGCACCTGCCTGGCTCACTGAGTGTCTTTGTTCCCCGGCCCTCTGCGAGTGGGAGTCCATGGGAGCCCAGTGCCATGCACCAGAAGCATTTCCCAGGCTGGTACTGGGGTTCATTCTGCCAAAACCCCACTGGAATAAAAGCCAGAGAAAAGAAAATAGCCTGTGGGGTCCTGAAGGGCAGAGAGCAGCCCCTCTCCCAGCGTGGGACAGCGGGTGTCCAGCTATGCTGCAGCTCCAGCTGCCCATGGGGCTCTTGGAGACCCCAAATCCAGCCCCAGACAAGCTGAGGGCTCCTTGGGAAGCCCATCCCCACCCACTGCTCATGAGCCTGGCCTTTTCTTCAGACACAGCCACATGCTTGGCCCGACACGAAGTTCTGGGCTATTAATTCGCCTCCCCGTTGCAAACCTCCCAGGGCTTTGCTTTGGGAAGGGGAAGTGAGCTGATTATTCCAAACTGATGTTCGGGGTCATCAGCCGAGCTCCTTCCCGCAGACAGGAACTGCAGCCAGCCCCGGCTCGCTCCGTGAGCTCAGTCCCAGCAGCAGGATGGGCTCGTCCTTAGGGCTCTGACATCACTGCCTGGTTCATCCTGCGCCATCCTGGGCAGCTCCCCACAGCACAAATGAAATTGCTGGAACATTTATTTAAAACTTCTCTTCCTTTTTGATTCCAAATTTCAGGGCAACGAACTCGGGAGCTGCTCGGAGCAGACCCCGGTTAAAGGCATTAACAGTGACGGGGAGTGGGCAGGGAGCTGCAGGCAGAGCAGGAGGGGATGGATGGCTCTCTGTGCACTCCAAAGCTGGAAGTGCTCTGGCCAGGAGAGGTCTGCTCATGGGTCTGCTGTAGTTTGGAGGTGCCAGGGAAGTGCCAAAAGCCTCTGGGCCATCCCTAAGCTTGAGCCTCTGCTGACCCACAGGGGCTGGAGCCCTCATAGCACTCCAGTGTCCCTGTCCAGCCCAAGGCATGTCCCAGTCCCTCCCCTGTGAGAAGCACCACCCTGAGACCTGGGGTGCCCGGACACCTCTGGCTGGACCTCAGATGGGGTTCACTGGGCAGAGCAGCTCCAGATGTGCCCTCAGAGCTCAGCCTGAACTCACACAGGCCCAGTTATTTACTGCAGGGTTTATACTTTATTCTTCTTTCTTTTCCTTCTTTTTCTTTTCTTCCACTGGCATTAAGAGCCTAAAAATAGCCGTGTTTCCCAGCGCAGCCAGCGATGCAAAACCAGGTTACGGGAGCTGCACAACAGCAGCCAGCTCGTTTGCTCTGAAATCAAATTTGTTAAGGCATTAGTCTCTCGCTCTCCCTCTCCTCCCTCTCTCCCTCCTCACAGCCAGCCCAGGCTCTCCCACAGCCATGGCCACAGCGGGGGGATCACAGCGTTGGGGCTGGGGCCGGAGTGAGGGACAGCCACAGCCAGGGCCTGGCACATCCACCCACGGGCACCCTGGGCACAGGGAGCCCCATCGCTGGCTGTGCCCCATCAGCTCCAGCAGAGCTCATCCCTCACCCTCAGTAGGTGAGGGTGTGGATGGAAACGGGTGGGCTCCCTTGGGCTGCAGCAGGGAAGGGCAAGTGGCAGTTCCTGGGCAGAGCAGCTCGGTTCCTGGGCAGAGCAGCTCAGCCCCTGGGCAGAGCCAGGGGTTCCTGCCAGCCCCAGCCGGGGCACGAGGAGGGAATGGCTCCGAGGCAAATGAGCCTGTGGCTGGGCAGAGGCAGAGGGCAGCTGGACCCTCCAGGGAATGGCCGAGGCTGTGGACAAGACTCGCTGTGTGCTCTGACCGCAGGTCGTTACAGAGCACTGGGATCCGTCATGAATTATGAGCCGATATCGATCTCCTTTGCCAGTAAACACAGAGTGACCTTTATTAAAAATACACGAAAAACTCACTTAGGAAAACTCGCTGACTTCTTGCTGCTGACAGATTTACACGAAAAGCTGATCTGTCCCACAACAGCCAGAAATCCGTAGAACGAGGTAGGAGAGGGGAGCAAGACTCCGGCACGGCAAGCACTGTATCCCTGCCAGCTCCTGCTCCGGCACACAGGGACCACCTGCACCCTCACCCGGCAGGACTGCCCGCCTGGGCACCCACCACCACCCTGTTAGACCCCCCTGGGGCAAGGGTGCACATGTCTGCCCTGGGGGAAACCACAGGACACAAGATATTGGTCCCTGATGGATGCAGTTATTTGGGACAGGAGAGGGACTGTGTAAATGTGGGAATTTGCTGGGAGCTGACTGTCATTGGTCAGGTCTCTTGGGACGTTGAACAATTAATTATCTGCTGTACAATGGCACAATCATTCCCCCTGGCCAAAGTTAAACATCCCAGTGCTGCAGAACAGCCCTTGTGTTGGCTCGACATAAACCCCACACGTTCCCTGGGGAATGCTGCTGCTCCTGATGCTTTGTGCATGGATTAGAGAAAGGCAACAGCCGTGGCTCAGAACTGGAAGGAGATGAAGAGCTCTTCACCCCTCAGCTACCACTTGAGCTGTGAGTGACCCCTTGGACCCTCCTGTTGGCAGATTGCTCCAGACCCACACAGACCATCGAGCCCCACCCCTGCACAGGACAGCTCCAAAATCCCACCATGTGCCTGAGAGTGTTGTCCAAATGCTCCATGAACTCTCGGGGCCGTGACCACTTCCCTGGGGAGCCTGTTCCTGTGTCTGACCACTCTCCGGGTGCAGAACCTCCCATGCTGCTCAGGGACAGACCTGGAGGGCTCCAACCAGCTGAGCATCTGTGCAGGGAGGTTCCCCATGAGCCAGCAAGGGCACAACATTCACAAGTGGATCTAACATGAGATTTAATTAATTTATAAATGGAGACACATGGCACAACAAGTCAATGATCTTGGAGGCCTTTTCCAACCAAAAGGATTCTGTAACGCTGTGATCCTACCCGGGGCATCCTCGGGAGCTCCCACCATCCTGGCTCAGGAGCAGGAACCGGTCCCACAAACTGACCTGCAGGTTTCCCCATCTGTTTTTGTAATTCATTTTTCTAGACATCAGTGAGAAGCTGGGCCTGAGGATTTGTGGGGTTTTTTTCAGACAAACAAATAAAACCCAAAAGATAAATGTGTGCGTGGGTTTAACGATCAATCAGTCACTCAATTTGCACTTGTTTTTTACCCAGTGCTGCGGAGAGCTGAGCGTAATAAATATGTACAGAAATGGAAATGATGGATTTGTTCCCAAACCAGCTCAGGTGTTTGGGAGCTGTGGATACCCAGGGCTGTGTTTGCTCCTCACCTCCATGACCTGTGCTGTGCTGGGATCCAAACCAGGATCACAGAGGGACAGGATTTGCATTTTGAGCAAATTTTCCAACTTTGCAAGTCGATTGTGCTCGGCTTCCTGCAGACGCCTCTCGGCAGAACGGCTGTGATGGGAGACAAAAACACCCTTTTCTCTGGAACCCTCAAAATGTTCCATTTTGGAGCAGCCAGAGCAGATGATGGAAGAGAACACATTCTCCAATCAGTGTTGGGGCAGGAGGGCTGGGAGTGAGCGGATGCGACATGGAATGGGATGTGCAGTGGGATTAGATAAACTCCCCAGCTTGTTTAGGCCCATTATGGCACATTATTCATCAAAACACATGGTTGAAATCAACCAGCTCCGGGGCTCGTTAATTTGCTCTGTTTCAGAAAAACCTCAGTCTTTGGGGAAAAAAGTGCCCAAAATATCTGTTTAACAGGCTGAGCCAGGTGGTCCTTGAGTGGAGCCCATCATCCCGGGTTACTGCCTCGCTTACACCCCCGTGGCAACTCAGGAACGGTTTCTCTGAGCCAAGAGGGGTGGGGGGAGCTGGATAACACACTGCCTTGTTAAAACATTTGGGATATTTTCTTGGATGGCAAGTAGGGGTGTCTATAAGCGTGTTTGGAGTGGCTGCACACCACTGCCTCCCTGCACAGTGAATGGGGATGCTTTCCCAGAGTGGGTGAAGGTCACACACCGACCACCCTCCCACACCCCCCAAACCTGTCACTGTGCCGGCAGGGGCAGAGGGACACACGCCAGGTTGATTCCTGAGAGCTGGTGTTGTTTGGGCAGGTTGGACCTCGCTGGAGTTCCTTAGCAACCCAAATGCTGATGCTTTCCCTTCCCAGGAAGTGCAGATACAAAGGGAGCAGCTTCCATCAGCCCGGTCACCATTCCCAGGGCAGCTCCCACTCGGCCACACTGGGACCCTCGGGACGAGTGTGGGACCCACGATGTGCCTTGGCAGTGACTCGTGGGGTCCCAATGCAACCCCCTGACCCACAGATCCTCCTGCTACTGTAAAGGGCAGTCTGCCATGGCTGGAGGGCTTTAGCCAGTTGCCCACCACCCTCCACCCCTGGGAGCAGATAAGCCCCCTTGGGGATCCCAGCAAAGCACCCAGACACCCAGAGCCCTCCCTGAGCTCAGTCCCAAATCCACGATGGTGAACTGAGAACAAATCTTGTGTTTTCCAGGGTTTCTGGCCGCAGCACCAAGGGCATGGCAGCACATGCTAGCTGGAGACATCACTAAGCCCCCGTGTGAACCCCTCCCATCCCTCCTTGGCTCACCAGGGCTGATTTCCACTGGTCAGGAATCCCCAGCCTTTGCATCACCACCGTGAGAAATCTGGTTTTGTCCTGGCATTCTCTCAGCCCAGGGGTGCTCCACTGCCACAGTGTCCCTGTGCCACCACCACAGAGATAAGGGTTCCCAGATTTAATGCCACAGGTTTGGATACTTCTGTTTGTGAACTCACTGCAGACCCCTTTCAGTCATAACATTCGGGATGAACTTGGGCTTCCAAGGGGGACACGGGCTGGGACTGCATGGGAGCCGTGTGGGCTCTGAGCCAGCCCCTTCAGGTCTTGGCAGTGCCTTGATCCACCTTTTTGGAGATGTATGTCCGTGCTGTGAGTGTGGGCAAGGCTGTGGCAGGGTATGTGGCCAGCCTGCACCTCCTGTGTCCCGGTCCTGCCCCCCTCACAGCTCCCGGGGGCCGCGGGACGTGCCGAACCAGCTGGAGCAGCGGCCGTGGGATGGAGCCGGTGATCTGGTTTCAATAAAATCAGCAGATTGTTTCATGGCTGGATGGGAAAGTTGTGAGACTGCAGGATTTGCTCCTCTGGCAGCTGGATCCTGTTTGTCCATTGCAGCAGCTCCCACCCCACCTCTCCAGGACAGGCTTCCCGGAGAGGGGGTCGATGTCCGGAGCCTGACAGGGTTTCTGAGGTATTTGGACAGTGTCCTTAAGGTGCTTCAGCTTTTGGTCAGCCCTGAAGGAGTCAGATGGTTGGAACAGATGAAGTTTGTTGGTCCCTTACAGCTGAAAATATAATATTCTATTTCATTCTTATTCTATTCTTATTCTAGTCTGTTCTATTGTACTCTACCTCATTCCATTCCATGCCATCCCATTCCATTCCCCTCTTGGTGTCTGTGCTGCTCAGAGCAGGTGGAGGCAGCCAAACACTTCGAAATCTTGGAGAGTTTTCTAGGTTTTCTCTGCACGTTTAAATTCCAAAAGCACTGTGATTTCTAAGGAAAAAGCTGAGCCTTTAAAGCTGTAAACAGATGGTTTCCCTCTCCCTGTATAAGAGCAATCTTTAAAAACACTAAAAATTTAACAATCTTATTGTTCTTTGAAGTACTTTGTGAAGCAAGGCCGTTCCAGGGGGCTGTCAGGCAAAGTGGTAATGGCAGGACATATCCAGCCTCCCCAGGTGCCAGCCTGGCCTTCCTCCCTCGCCTGCCTCCGTTACAGTCCCCAAATTGGCCCAACAGGAGTTTCTACTCTGTATTTTAGTGAACTTGAGGCAGTAAAGGAGTAAATGTATAAAGAAAGGGGTGAGCATTCTGTCAGCTCAGTGCAGTGTAACCCCTTCACTTACAGCCCCTTTATCTCCCAAATTCTGGCACGGGCAGAGGCACTGACTCACTCCCAGCGCCTCCATCCCGCAGTGAATCCCAGACCCGAGCCTGCACTCTCAGCGTTCTGTTCCTGCCAGGACAGAAAAAGCACAGAGCAGGACAGAGCAGCTGCGTTTCGCGCCCCATCAGCTAAATTTCGATGAAATCATTTTGATAAATTGTTTAGGAAGGGAAAAAAGCCGGCTATTAATTAACAGCAAATGTACAGTTAATGGGGCTTTTTTCCCTCCTCTGGCACAGCAGTGCCGAGCCGCCTCACGCCCGGCTCTGAGCGCAGCACCCTCGGGGGGCACAGGGAGGTGGGTGCTGGGTGGGGGATCCGAGCAGGGACCTGCAGGGGTGTGACCCCAGGGAGGATGGCTGCTCCCAGCTTCACACCCTACTCCACACACAATGCAGGAGAGTGGGAAAAGCAAACAGCTCCATTCTTCTCCCAGACCTGTGCAGGGCTGCGCTGTCCCGGTCCGTGGCAGCCCCCGGGCTCCGTGCAGTGCCAGCAGGGCAGACGAGCAGTTCCACCGCTCCTCAGCTTTATTGCTTTTAATACATTCTCTTGTCATGTATTTATTTTCTGTACATATCTTGTATATATCTCTGGAATGTTATTGGAGAGGAATGTTGGCCGATATTCCCCAGCAATCAGACGCCGGAGCTGCAGGGGGGCAGGAGCAGGGCAGTGCCCAGAGCCTCAGGGTGCTGGGTGCCCGCAGGTCCTGGCCAGGACCTGGACCAGCCACGCACACAGCAGGGAGCTGGGATGGGGGAAAAGTCTTGATAAATCCTTTTCATTCACAGTGATTATATCAATGTGCCCACAGGGTGTCAAAACACAGGGGAGAGGAGGGAGCAGTCGCTCCTCTCAGACTCTCTGGTCCCACCACACCCTCTGGCAGCACAGCAGGGGGACATCTGCAGTGTCCTGTCCCCAGCCCAAAGCAGCACAGGCAGTGCTTTGGCAAAGAGCTTCAGGCTGGGAGAGCTGGGGTGTCCAGCCTGGAGACCAGAAGGCTCATGGGAGACCTTACATTCCCTTCCAGAGCCTAAAGGGGCTCCAAGAGTGCTGGAGAGGGATTTTGGCTTCCAACTGCCACAGGGCAGGATTAGATGGGATATTGGGAAGGAATTCTTCCCTGTGAGGGTGATGAGGCCCTGGCACAGGTAGCCCAGAGAAGCTGTGGCTGCCCCACCCCTGGAAGTGTTCAGGGCTGTGCCACTTGCTTCACTATGTGGCTAGAGAGAAGAGCCCTGGTAACATTTGGTCCAAATTAATGCTGGTTTGTTTTGACATGCAAATAGCTTTTCATCAGAGGGGGAAAGGTGGAAATAGACACTACTTAGTTCCTACAGTCTAATTTTTTTTAATGAACCAGGCATCTGTGGGGTTTCTTAATATGTATTTCTTTTAATAGGGCGAGTAATTTTTGTGTGGGCTGAATTAGCTCTAAATGAAAGCAAACAAGGCATAATTAGAAACTGGTTCCCTTTTTTCTGGTTTCTTCCTCTCTGGAAGGGCAGTGTTATCACCAGGTGTGCATCTGGGAGGGAGGGGGGTCCAGCAGGGGGGGAGAGGTAAGGGGGGCAGCAGGAGCTGCCAGCACAGTCCCACATGGGATCTGGGCACACACTGGGAACCATCCAATGGCTTTGAGGCTCCTGGAGGAGCAGGATATGGCCCCTCTCCCCATTGCAATTCCCATGGCACTGTGTGTCCCTGTCCCTACACCCAGACAACCCAGCCACTGGAACCTGCCTCTGCCCAGGGGAAGGAGAAGGGCTGGTTTCCAAAGCAGCTCCATGTGTGAATCTGGGAAGCTCCTATTTGGGAAGCGCATGAGTTTCTCATTTAACGTGGTACCACGCTACATTCTTTCTGTGTGAAGAGCCCTCATTTAACTTTAGGCGTGTTTGTACATCTAATTACAACTGGGTCATGTTTAATTGATTTCATACATCCCGGCTGCCGCCCCAGCGCTCCCGCCAGCACCGTGCAGCCACGGTGGCAGAGCTGCGTCCCCACGGCACAGGTACAGGCACAGGGCTGGCTCCCAGCTGCCCCCTCTGCTCTGCCCTCATCCCGCTGGCAGTGCCAGGTGCCAGCAGCCCCCAGCAGCTCCGCCTGCCCGGAGGAGCCGTGGGCAGAGCAGGGCTGGCAGCACCTCAGCAGCCGCTCCGTGGCTTCCCTCCAGCTCCACAGTGCCCACACACGACCACTGTGGGCTGGTCGTTTCCAAAGCCCTCGGGCTGGGGAGAGGGATGGTGCTTTCAGGGCAAGGCAGAAGCTGGAGAGCTCTCTCCATGTCCCTGCCACCCCTGCACGGGCTCTGAGATGGGTCACGGCGCTCCCTGGGCTCCCCATGGCCCTGTGCTCAAAGTCCTGCCCGTCCCTGCTCCTGCACCGCCAGGGCGAGGGGCACACGGGCTCCTCGGGATGGAGGAGCTGCAGGACAGCACAGAGCATCACCAGGGGACAGCCACCACCCCCAGCAGCAGAAAGCCCGAGCCTCAGGGGGCATGTGCCCACCGCCTGTGCCCACCAGCCGGGCCCTGGCCCGTGGCCGCTGCAGCAGCGATGGGCACTGCTCGTCCTTCTTCTGTCACAGCTCTCCCGGGGAGCTGAATCAAACTGTCAGCAAAGAGGGGATGATGATTCAGCTCCCACCAAGGGCTACACTATTACCTAGCAGCTTAATAATGAAAACTGTCATCATTCCTGCAATAAGGAAAGATAAATAAGTTATTAAAAGAAGAGCCTGCCACCCTCCCCGGGCAGGGCACTGTGCCAGAGGATATTAACTGCTGGCCACAGCCTGTCTGTTCAGGGAATGGAGAGGGATACCCTGAGTGCTCAAAGAACTCTTTCTGCTCCAGTCGGCTTGGAAAGAGCTTGTGTGCCTGGCACAGTGAGAGCCATCACTCCTGCTCCAGCCATCACTCCTGCTCCAGCCACCACTCCTGCTCCAGCCACCACTCCTGCTCCAGCCACCACTCCTGCTCCAGCCATCACTCCTGCTCCAGCCACCACTCCTGCTCCAGTCACCACTCCTGCTCCAGCCACCACTCCTGCTCCAGCCATCACTCCCACTCCAGCCACCACTCCTACTCCCACTCCTGCTCTGCCTCAAAGGTGTAAGGATAAATACAGTCCCAGGAATGGAAAGGTGGGTAGGGGAGGACTGAGGCTGAGGAGGGGCCAAAGCAGGCTCTGAAGATCTGGTGAGCCCAGATCTGGAGCAAGGAGCCCATTAACCAGAGCAGTGTCCGTGGGACTCTCCACTGCACTGAGGAGTGACAAACAGGGCATCCTGTGGCAGTTAATGCAGGTGATGCTGTGCAGGGAAGGGGCCAGTGCAGCTTCCATGCTGGATCCCACTCAGCTCCACAGCCAAACTGCTTTCCCCCCCTGCTGGCCCTGCCAAGGTCCCCTGGTTGGGGCTTCACTTTAGAACCTGTCAATATGTGACACGACGAAAGGCACGCCTGATGTGGTGAGAGAAAGTTGTGAAATGGGAAAGGAAGGAGAAAAGAAGAAGTGACCTTCCTTGCCCAGCTGGATTTCACTGGGCAGACACCCTGCCAGGAAGGGGAGGGCAGGAGCCCTGGTGTGGTGCAGACCCCCCAGTGCTACTCTACGGAGCAGGACAGGAAAAATGACCTTCATAACACTTTCCCTCTGAAATCCTCCAACTTCCCACTAATAAACAATGTGGTTGTCAAGGCAGTCCAAGCACTTTATATAAAAATGCTCTTTTCTTCCCCCGAACAGTCAGAACATCTTCCCCAGAGCCTACAGCAACACATTCTCCTTCCTGCCTTCTCCTGGAGGTGAGTCCTCCCTTTGTCCCTTCCCATGTCCTCAGCTGTGCCCTGTTCCCATCGCTGTTGGCTCCTGGGGGCTTAAAAAATAAATCTGTTATTGTGGCACCTCCTCTGTCTGGGCTGCGTTGGTGCCATTTTTAGCCTCAGCACAGCCTCTGGAACCATGTTTTTTAATCTCTGTGTTTACATGCTCCTCCTGGAGCTGCTGAAGTGTTCTGACAAGCCTCTGGAATCAAAGGCTTGGAGCTGCCCCAGGGGCAGGGAGCAAAGAGAAAGAATCACCTGGGCTCCCGGCAGGATGGCCCTGGAGGGCTGCAGGAACATGCCTGGCACAGGCGGGTGGGCTGCGGGCCATGGACCCAGTGCTCCTGCTGGGATGGCCCTGGCAGGGCTGCAGGAACAGGCACAGCCAGGTGGGCTCCGGGCCACGGCCCCACCACCCACGGCGGCGCAGGTCCCGGCACGCCGCGCTCCGCTCCCCGCCCAGCCCACAGACGCCACCGGAGACCACAGGCAAGTTTCCACACTTGGCCAGGAAAGAGCCCATAAAGTTAGTGAACATCTTAAAAATTAAGCATCTAATGATCCCCATCCTGCAGCCAAGGGCTGGGTGCCAGCTTGGCGCTGGCTCCGCACGGTGCCATTCCCGGCATGGCAGACGGCTCGGCCTGGCTCTGCCACTGATCACACAGCACCCTCAGGGTGGGGCTGTGGGGACAGAGCAGGTCCTGGGACACTGCCACCAGTTAGGTGGCATAGGAACACTGGTGAGAAGTGGAGAAAACATCACCTGAGTCCTGACACTCTGGATTGTCCCACCAAAGCCCTGCACTCTTTAACTCCCAGAAACATTTTCCTCCCTGAAAACACATCTTCAGGTCTTGCTGTCACTGGCTCATATTCCCTCACCCACCAAGGGGTGGCTCTCTGGGTAAGGTCAGTCCCTTGCAGCCTCAGGCTAAAGCCAAGGGCCTGTCCATGGTGCCATCTCCTCTGTGCCATGGTGCTACCACCATCACCTCTTTTTGGAGGGACCCGAGGGCCAGGCTGAGGGCAATTTGTCAGAATGTTTCATCCCTCCACACTCTTCTCACTGGTACAACACAGCACCTGTGAGTGGACAGAAAATCTTCAGAGGTACTCAGTCTTGCCATCCCAGCCCACAGCGTGGGATTTCCTCTCACATGCCCCTGGGCAAAGCCAGCCAGGGCTGTACCCCATCTCCAGCCCCCTCTCCCTCCCCTGCTCTGCTCTGGCCGTGCTGTGCCCCAAGGAATCCCCCTGCAGGCGTCCAGGCACTGCCCCTCGCTGCCTGCCCACCCTGACCCCGCTCCACACAGGACCAGGCCCTGCTCCCAGGGTACCTGCCTGTCTTGGTGCTCCTCTGGAGACTCCTTCCCCAAAGCCTCCCTCCTCCTGGACAGCCTTCCGCCATCCCTGCCCTCTACTGCTCTCCTGCCAGCCATAAAAATATATAGAATATAGAACGTTATTTTATGATATACTATAAAAAAAAACCCCAACCTGGAACTAGGAGACACGTGCCAAACCTCAGCAGCACATGCAGGAATGCCTTTGTCCCAGCTGTTGCTGGATTGCCTGAGCTCTTCCCAGCAGAGTTTGAAGGCTTTTCAGGACAGGACCCCTGTTTTCTTGATTTACTGATTTCTTTCCTGGCACGGGGCAGCAGCAGCGGCTGTGGCTGCACAGAGTCAGTGATGCCATCTGTTCTTTGGGTCTCATCTCCTGAGGTGCTGCCCAGGGCTCCCCAAACCAGGCACACAGAGAGCACGGAGAGTGGGTATAGGTGGAGCTGGAAATTGTGAGGAGGGCGAGAGGCAGGGGCCCCCCATTCCCCATGAGGATGCTGCCTGCAGTTATTGCTCCTCAGCTCTTGTTCCTTCATCTGTCACAGCCCTCTCCCTCCTTCCCCAGGGCTGAGTCTCCCTGTGCCCATCCTGAACCCCTCAGCTCTTCCTAGGGTTTCACTGAGGCACTGGTTTCTGCACGGGCAATCTGGGGAACCCATGGGCAGGGAACTGTCTATGTTCCCTATCAGGGGTGACATCAGACCCCTAAATCACCGAGGGATGCCGTCCCACACTGGTACCCACAGCCCAAGACACCGGTACCCACACCCCGAGGTGCCAGCCCCTGGTCCTCCCTCATTTGTTTTCCCCTCCTGGACTGGTGAAACTTCCCAACAGCCCTTCAGCCCCAGCTCCATAAAGCTCCCGATTCATTCCGCAGATATTTCCTGCGCTGGGGCTTTCCGCAGCATCTGCTGGTTTGAAGTGCTCCGTTTATTCGTCCTGGGGGCACCATTACTTTCTGCTTTAGCAGTTCTGCCTGTTCTGAAGTCTCTGCCAGGCTCCATCCACGGGAGAGAAAATTGGTGAAAGAATAATAATGATGATTGTTATAAATATATATTTCATTGCGGCCGCCCTTGGTGCACGTGTTCATCGCTGACGAGGAGACCAGAGGGCGAGGGGGGAACGCTCGGCTCCCAACAGGCTCCCGACAGCAGATGTGTGTCCTCACCCTGCTGCCTCCTCCTCCTCCTCCTTTTGCTCCTCTTCTTCCTCTTCCTCCTCTACCCAAGGCACTTGTCAGGACACCCCCGTCTCTTTTCCCCAGAAGGTCTCTGGTGGGTCAGGGGTCCAGAGGTACTGGACAGCTCTGGAGGTGGGTTCCTGTCGTTCCTGACTGTGGGACATGTCCTGAGCAGGCTGGAGCCACTTCTGAGCTCATCCATCCACTGAGATGGATGGAAAGAACAGCGGCATGGGGAATAGTGGGCAAAGAGCCTTGCACAAGGGGCATGGCAAAGAGGTGCACAGCCATGTCTTCTGGCTTCTGCTTCGGTTTCTCCATGGATTTTTGCTCTTGTCCAGCTGAGTGAAAACATAAAACACTAATAATTTCACCCATAAATGATCCACATCAGCACCAGCGCACATTTCCCCTCTCTTCAGGGGATTATCCAACCAGGGCCTTCGTGAGGGAGTGCAGATGATCTTTCCCCTTGTTTCACCATCTGTGGATGATCCCCTTCCCTCACATCCTCAGCTGCAGCCACTGCAGCCTGAGGATGCTCCAGGCCTGTGTCCCAGCCCTCGTGGCCACTCAAACTCCTCCACTTCCATTTCCTGCTGCAGAGAGTTTCAGGTATTTCCTGTAGACACTTTAAAATTCCTCGAGGGCTTCTCCATTTCACCAACAGTGGGATGGCCTGGAAGCAGGACAGCAGGAGCCGTGCAGAGTGGGGTACCTGGGAAGACTTTGTACAGATCAGCATTCCTTGGCTCATTTTCCACTGGCCTTTCCACTTGGAGCAGCCCTCCCCTCCCTGCAGATCAGACCAGATAGTTGTACATGGGTCCTCCTGGGTCTGAAAATCAGTAAATGCAATTCCATCTGCCGTGAGGATAACGTTACCACTGCCAGATCATCCCTGCTCCTGGGCTGCAGCTCCGACCAGAAACCATCTGTATGGCAGGGGCTGTGCTGGGGACACACAGGGACACATGGAGAGCACAGCCCATCGTGGGTACTGTTACCTACAGATGGAAATTCATCTCTGAGGTACTCAAACTTCCCTAAACTCCTTTGCTGTAACCCTTCCAGGGGACATCTGTTAAATCCCTCCAGGGATGGTGATTCCACCTCTGCCCTGGGGAGCTTCTTGCAATGCCTCACCACCCTTTTGGGGAAGTTTTCCCTAATATTCAACCTGAGCCTCCCCTGGCACAGCCTGAGGCCGTTCCCTCTCCTCCTGTCCCTTGTTCCCTGGGAGCAGAGCCCGA
>JAWWLV010000158.1:6461142-6492000 GCA_035041135.1 Platyrinchus mystaceus
CAGGGAGTTGCAGAGAGTGAGAAGGTCCCCCCTGAGCCTCCTTTTCTCCAGGCTGAGCCCCCCCAGCTCCCTCAGCTACTCCTGGTGCTCCAGACCCTTCCCCAGCTCCCTTGCTGGGCAGGCTCCATCCCCTCAATGTCCTTATTGTCTCTCCAACCCTACATTGGAGCCCAGGAAGGTGGGAGAAAGAGATGGAAATACATCAACCACCAGAGCTTGTGCAAACATAAATGCAAAATCTGGGACTTGTTTTTCCTTATTTGCTAGATTTTCCTTATTTGTTAGATTGGCCATAGTCTCTTCTGGAGCCTCCTCCCAGCTTGGTCAGTGGCAGAGCTCTCCTGTTCCCCCTGGAGTCATGGGATTCTTCCCTGCCTCCCATGCTGCAGCTCCCAGCAGAGCATCCTGCTGTGGCCATCCCAGCCTCACACTTGCCAGCAGAGCCTTCCCAAATGCACCAAGACCTGTCTCCAAATGTAATCAGACATTCCCATGGAAAACCCACAGCTCGGCTCAAGCAGCAGGTCAGGGATGTTGGTTTGGAGCCCAGAGGGACCCACACAGCCCAGAGGGTCTCAGCTTCCCTTGTTTGCTCACAAGGAAGTTGGTTCTTATGGCAATTTGTGCTTCAATAAACGTGAAATAAAATCCATTCTGCCCTTTCCCAGCTGGCGTCATCCCCACTTCCCTCTGTTTATCACATCACATCCATCACCCCGGCAACCGCGGCGGCCCAGGAAGGGATGCTGGTGGCAGGTGGGGCGTGTGCCGGCCTCGCACCCTGAAACAAAGATCCCGCGTTCACACGGGCGTCTCCAGTGAGACAGACCGGAGCCAGGGAGACGGGGAACAAACCCGAGATGGGGGCAAAACAGCTTCGGAAGGGGATGCTCTTGGCAGCAGCGGGCGCTGGCCCCAGGCAGCACCCAGGGAGTGACTCTGGAGGTCTGTCCGTGGGATCTGGGACGTCCATCCCCACGGCCCAGCTCCGGGCCGGACACAAACAGGAACCCCAGCTCGGAGCGGGGAGTCTGCGAGCAGTCTGGGGACCTGGTCCCAGAGCAGATTCCTCTCTGCACCCCCTCGTGGGCTCTTCCTCCGCCTGTGCCTCCCCTGTCCCGTCACACTGCCAGTTCCCCCCTTCACCCTCTCAGTGCGCTCGGGAGTCCATTTCCACTGGATTCTTTCCCTTTAGCCCTGTGTCGGTTGGGTTCCAGAGCTCGTAGTTCCACCGCTCCCCGGAGAGCCCCCGGACCCTCCAGGGCAGCGCAGCCCGCGGGGCTCCCCCTGCTCCGCGTCCATCCCGGAGAGATTCCCGCAGGACCGACAGCCCGGCCCCACGCGCATCCCGCGGTCTCCGCCTGCCCCCGCGCGGCGGCTGCGGGCACGGACCGCACCACGGACGGACACACGGACAGATCCACGGACGGACCGCACCGGGACCCGCACCACGGACGGACACACGGACAGACCCACGGACGGACCGCACCGGGACCCGCACCACGGACGGACACACGGACAGACCCACGGACGGACCCGCACCCGGGCCCGCACCACGGACGGACACACGGACAGACCCACGGACGGACCGCACCGGGACCCGCACCGGCACCTGCACTCACGGACGGACCGACGGACGGACAAACGGACGGACCTGCACCACGACCCGGGGCTCGCGGACAGACTCACAGATGCGCTCACAGACGCACCTGCACCCACGGACGGACCAAGGGACGGACCCGTGCCCACAGACAGACCCACACCCATGAAGGACCCACAGATGGCTTCACAACAGTTTGAGGCAGATGAGGGACATGGGCAGGGAAGAACAGAGGGAAAGAACAGAAGGAAATCCTGAACCACTGGGGGAGATTTACTCAAGAGAGAAGACTGAGATTACTCAGAGGGTGGGGAGGCCCTGGCACAGGTTGCCCAGAGAAGCTGTGGCTGCCCCATCCCTAGGAGTGTCCAAGGCCAGATTGGACAGGGCTTGGAGCAACCTGGGATAGTGAAAGGTGTCCCTGCCTGTGGCAGATGATCTTTAAGGTCCCTTCCCAACCCAAACTATCCTGTGATTCCTTGATTCTATGAGATGGGATGTAATCATCTTCAAAGCCATGAGCTTTGGACTTGTACCAACATGGCATCAGCACAGGTCCTTTAACTTCAGCTATTTGTGCCAGTGGGGATGGGATGGGTCCTGTCTGTGGTGGGAATGGGGTCTCCTGGAGTGTCCAGAGCCAGACTCATCTGGGCTGGCCCTGCAGGCAGCTGCCTTCTCTCCCTGCCCCACACTCTCTGTGGGCACCAGAACCCCACTGCCACGTGCCCAGGAAGGACACAAGGACTGTCCAGCAGCCAACAGAGGGGGTTGAATGCCGGGGGTCCCCAGGGGACCCTTGTGCAAGACTCACGCTGGCACAGTCAGTGAATGAAGATTAAACAGCCCAGGAAAGTTGCTTCACCTCTTATCAGAGTTGCTCTCCCCTCTGCTGCAGTGACTCATGCTCTGCTGAGCCCTTCCCACCTCATCTGGGATGTGTTACAGCCCTGGACCCCACTCCATCTCCTTACAGATGGGGATTCTCATGGAATGTCTGCCTCCTCTTCCTCTTTCTTCTCCTCTCCAGTGTTTCTGTTTCTCAGGTGTCCCCTGCCCACATAACACAGCTGTCCCCTAAACCTGGCTCCCTTTTGCTTGTCCCCAGCTCTGGAGCCAGCACTGGAAAGGGGATAGTCCCCAAAGGCTCCCGTTTTTCCAGAAGTTGTCCCTGCCCACTTCTGCCTGCAGGCCCCACCTCTGCCTGCCTGAGTTGGCTGCAGGTCCTCCCCCAGGCCGGTGTAACTCTGCCCTGGAAGGGGAAGGAGGCAGACATCCAGATTCCAGGGAGTGAGCCCAGACCCACTGGAATCCTCATGACAAGCTGGCAGCTGACATTTCAGAGGGGACGAGTGTGTGTGAGGTTTAATTTATCTGTCTCAGAAGCACACATGTCTCTCAGAGCTGGGGACAGTGGTGACTCAAGGAGGCAGCAGAGCTAAATCAGATGCCAAACACTGATTCCTCTGCACATCCCCAGGGACTGACAGCTGGAGTCACTCTCACCATCTGTCTTCCCACTGCAGCCCCTGGAGAAGGTGCACTCCTCCAGCTAACGATAGAGACAGCAAGAGAACAAATGCGTTCATTTCCAGGCCTATGGATTTTCCACTCAGGGATTGCAGAAACACACTGCATTGGGGAATGTGATTTGCTCATCCCAGTAATGCAGCTCTTGTGCTTTGCTGTGTAACAGGTGACACCAATGGACCAGCTTCTCTCCATCTCCTGCCCAGTGCATCCTTCAGGCAGGTGTGTCTGGGCTTTCTGATCCTTGGAGGAAAAAATGTCGGAAAGACATGATCCTCATGATCTTGTCCTCATCCCAGGGAAGCTTGGAGACCAAGGGGTTGGCCAGAAACTTGGGACACATGATAAAAGCATTTTGTTTCCAGATAGGACAGATCTTCATGAGAATGAGCCCAGAATTAATAAACCATCAACCCGCAGCCAAGTGTGTTGTGTTAACTCAGAAGTAATGAAGTCGTGGTGAATCACCGGGAGTCGGGGACACAGGGGGAGCTCGGAAAAACACTGGATTAGACCAAACCTGGATGAGAACCTCAATTCTTTCTTCATGGCTGAAACTACTTAACAGTTTGTATTCCTCTCATTAGAGCTCCACTGCAAACTCCCAGGAAAGTGGGAGGGGAAAACCGCAGGTACCACGGGAACCAGCCCAGCCCGGGGGCATGCAGGAGCTGGGAGAGGGGGTGGGGGACTCGGGCAGGTCTGGCATCTGGCCTCCTGGCAAAGCCCCCCAAGGGGATCCCAGAGCTCTGCGCTGGCTCTGCAGGGACCTGTCCCCGCAGCGCCTACAGCCGGGGCCGGGGTGATGCTGCTGTGCCGGATAAGCTGCAGGGGAGGGCTGTGGGCTCTGCCAGCCCAACTCACCCTGGAGACAGGGAGGAGGAGGAGGCTGAGGCACCTTCCTGCTCTCCCCAGCTGGTCCCCTCCACAGCAGCTGTTCCCAAAAGGGTTTCCATTCCTCAGTGGCAGAGCACTTACGAAATGTGGGCCCAGATCCCTTTTAGGAGTTTCCACTTCTCTTTGCAGAAGTTTTTCAGGTTGCAGGGTCTGGGATTTTGGGAAGCTAGCTCGGTGGTGGGGTGACATCCAAGCCATAGTTCTCACACTGTGAGGGAGCTATGGTGGGAAAAACCCTTCTCCTCAGCTTTACATATTAATTTATTATGATTTACAGGCTAATCTGGTGCCCCTCCCTGTGCCCTGACAGCCTCAGCACCCACCCACACTTGAATTTCCTTTTTCCATGCAGAGTCTGGCTTAGACCACCAACAGGAGCACCAAGGCCTCCTCCCTCCCTGTCTCAGGGAACCCTCTCTCTCCACGCATCACCCGAAGGTGGCTGGGAGCAAAACCCAGCTCCCAACATTCCTGTGCTTGGGGGGCTCAGCCTCAAACCCCAACCATGGCCCAGCCACAGCTGCTCTCTGCTCTTCTGCCTTTACTCAGCTGTGGCCTTGCCACGCTCTTCCTCAGTCCTTCTTCCCATGCTCATGTTCTGGCAGGTTTTCCTCACCCCAGACCTCTCTTCCTCAGCCCCTGCAGAGGTGCAAAGGTGTCTCTGTTTGCACAGGCACCCCAGGCATGCTGGCATTTCATCTTCCTCCTGTCTTCCCTTCAGGTCTCTGACTTTCTCCTATCTGACCCCCATCCCAGTGGCTCTGCTTCCTGGGCCAACATTCCCACAAGCTCTCCACTGCCAGCTGCTTGGCTCACCTCACACCTTAATCCCCACCTATACCTGTCTGACAACACTTGCCCTTTGCTATTTACACACCCACACTCCCCACACTCCCCACACCGGTATTTAGCTGTGCCATCAGTGGTATCCATGAATCCCTCAGGCACTGCCTGCAGCAGGATCATCCCTAAGGCTGGTGAAAATTCCCAGAGGCTGCTGGACAGAGGGTTCCTGCCCTGATGCCTCAGAAACCCTCTGCCTTTCCTTGGGAAAAGCTCTCAGGCAATCTCAGCACCGTGATGGTTAATCCAGCTTCTTGGGTGTGAAAAACAAGATGGGAGAAGGGATATATCAGCTCTTCCAAGCTGCAAGAGACAGCAAACCTGTTGGATCAAGGGTTCAGACATGCCCCACTCAGACCAGCAATGTTTTATTCAGTGCTGATTTGCAAGTCTCTGCATTCACAACGATATTGAAATGACTCTGGTTTGCAGCAGTGGCAAAGCCAGGCTTAGGCAGGCCGGGAGGGAGCTCATCTGCTCCCAATAGCTCAGCTCTCTTGGCATTTTACACTAGAGCAGAGAATAGTTCTGCAAACAATGAGCTGAAAAGTGACATATCGCCCTCCCTTATTTTCCCATCCATCAGCTGGATTTTGCCTCTTCCCTGATTCCTGAAAGGCTCTCCTTGTAATTACCTTCCCCGGAACACGTGAGCCCCACGGTGCTGTGCGATCCCTGGCCAGAGGCGGATGAGCAGGTCAGTCCGTGGGAAGCTGCCGTGGGCTCTGGTAACTCCTGCCCGCCCTGGCCAAGCCCGGTGCTCCCCCGGCCCCAACATCTCCCTGCAGGTGTGGACATGGATGGGCTGCCAGGAGGGGGCAGGGGCTGGGCACAAGCTCCCCCACAACACTGCCCACCCCGACCCCCGAGGGCTGGTCCCCCGGCAGCTCTGGCAGCTCCCCCGTCCCAGGGGTGTTGTTCAATCCAGATGCACTTTTTATTGGATTTTGTTAAATTAAACGTATGATCCCATATTATCTGACCCAGCTCCAAAGTCTCCCAGGCCCAGGCAAACTCTGCTGCCTCAGCTTTCCATTTCCATGTTTATTTACTGCCTTTCAGATCGCCTGGGCTGCACAGTGCAGCCTCTGATGAATAAATAACCGGTGCCCTTGCAGGCCAGATTGATTAGATGGATTTAATTAATGAGCCCAGCTCCCCTTGAGGACTCTCCCAACTAAAATACCAGAACCAGCCAGTGTGTGACAGCGCCAGGACCCATTGATTTACGGGAATATTAACAAGGGATCACTTAGTGACTTCATCGATGCTGTAACAAGGACACCCCTGAGGATGGGAGAGGCTGTGAGGGGTCAGGTCACGGCTTGTTCATAACAGGGGATTGTTCCCCCCGGCTGCTTGGCCACAAACATCCTGCAAACCATCTGTCCTCCCCATCCAGGCTGGACCTGTGTGGCCAGGGAGACAGGGAGCCAGAGCTGCCAGCTCGCTTCCAACGGGCTTTGGGGGCACACAGGCACGGGAAACAACAGGGAAAAAGGCACAACCCAGAGAGGACACAGTGGGAGTTGCTCCACACCAAGGTCAAACCTGGAGAAATGCAGGAGAGGGGAAGTGAAGCAAGAGCATGAAGCCCGTGCTGGGTCGGGATGGGGGGAGCTGAGCAGGGCCAGGGGGAGCTGAGCAGGGCCAGGGGGAGCTGAGCAGGGCCAGGGGGAGCTGAGCAGGGCCAGGGGGAGCTGCCAGGACCAGCCTGAGCCCCCATGTGCCAAAGGCCACCTCTCTAATGGGGACAGACGTGTGACAGGGTGCTCAGCCCAGCTGCCCCGGCTCCCCAGCTCCCAGAGCCATGGCAGATGGCACCCCCACACAGACCTCTCCCCGCCAGCCTCCACAGCATCCCGAGAAGGTGCCGCATGGGTTTATTAATTAGTTCATTAAATTATTGCTGAAGTTAATTGAGACCCACGTGTTCCCCCCTCCAGCTGCCTCCCAGCCGGCCGTGGCACAGGCAGGAGCTGCTGGTGGGGTCGGGAGCGTGCGGGTAAAGAGCTGCCATGGGGAGTATCCAATGCCAAGTGTGCCGTGCCACCTGCCCTGTCCCTGTGCCACCTGCCCTGTCCTTGTGCCACCTGCCCTGTCCCCCCTCCACCCGGCACAGGCGGCTGCCGGGCTCATCACAGTGACGATTGTCAGGTTTTAATTAGTCTCCAACACGATTCCTGTCACAAACACTCTGCTGGGGGTTATTTGTTTTAATTTGATCAGGGACAGGCACAGAGAGGGGGAAGGTGGAAGGTAATTAAATTTGACTAAAAATCCTGGAATGCCATTAAAGCGGATGTCCTCATTTGCATAATCCTCTCCCCGCGGCGCCCAAAACTGCCACCAGTTTACTGTGGCTGGTTTTCCCCCCAAGAGGACGCTGCCCACCCGCGGAACCTGCCGGCACGGCCGAGGGAGGACGGGGACGTGCGGGGAGACTGGAAGAAGTCCGGTGTGGAAAGGGAAGAATTCCTGGCTTGCTTTTAGCAATTCGAGGGGCTGCAGGGGAAGTTGTTCAAGTACCAACAGCTGGGTTGGGTGGGCAAAAACATCAGCACCTGGGGTGCTCCTGTGCTGGAGCCTCCTGGGAATGGTGCTCTACAGCTCTCCCGAAGTGCTCCAGAGCAGCCTGGTGTGGAAGTTGAGTCCCAGCCCAGGGACCAGGGGAGCAGCAGGGTGCCATGTCCGGCTGGGGACAGGACACCAGGAGCAGAGCAACAGGACAAACACTGCCGGCTGTGCCTGCAGATCCCAGCCTTGGGAATGCCGAAGCTCCCGGAGCTGGGGGTTCAGACCCCGGCACAAGACCAGACAAGCAGCAGGTGGGTGGGGTCGGAACGAGCGTTTCTCTCCTCATTTTGTAGCTGAAGCAGCAACTTTTGGCCCTCGGTGCTTCTTTTGCCTACTTGTGTTTCCCTGTTTAACATGGAGAAAACTCTGTTCTACATTTCCTCCTTGGCTGTTCATAGAGTAATTACCTGGTAATTGTTTCTGCTCGTTGGCAAGTTGGTTCTAATGATGTTTGCTAAAGGTTTGATTATTATTGCAAACGTTGTTTCCACATGTGGAGTTAGCCAGGGGTATTTCTGGGAAAAGCAGGTTTTCCAGGGAGGGACTGTACTTTCTGGAGATATCACAGTCAGAGCCAGAGGTTATGACACTGTTGGGTTTGGGGGTTTTTTTGTTATATTGATAAAATAATGAAGATTATAAACTTTCACCAGGTGACAAACAGGGATTTGATGATAGAAAGTAAAAATCCTGGAAAGAAACACAGAGAGGAAGAGGGGACAGGGGTGTTGGGAGAGCAGAGACAAGGAGGGACATCTGCTTGCTGTCCCTAGGATATGTTTACAGCCAAGTAGAGCCCTCTGGCTGTTTAAAGCAGGAGCAACCTGCCAGAAATAAAACCTTGGAATGAAGGAAGGAGAGAAACAATGCAGAGATGAAGCTTCCAGGTGCTGGGAAAGCCAAGGGTCATCAGTGTCCATCCAGGTGCTGTTGGAGTAGGAGAGGCTCTGGCAATATAAATACAACACAAAGAAAGGACTAAAGAGAGCCAGGACTGAAGAGGCTGAGCCACCACAGGAGCCCTGGAGGGGAAAAAGGGTCGTGAGGAAACTGTTGGAAGCTTTTAGCAGCTGAGGATGGCGAGACCAAGGTGGTGAAGGTGAAATGCTACCAACTCCCAGCTGGGCTCCAGAGGAGACTGTTTCTCTCCCTGCAGTGTGATGGCAGGGCGGGCTCAGGGCGGCAGGAGCTGCTGTGCCACTTGTGCCAGGAGCACACACACCTCTGTCAGGTGACGGGGCATGTTCCTTCCCTGAAAGGAGGAACAGATTCGTTTGTCATGGCCCCCAGCAGGAACAGGATGTCATAAAAACAGATTGCACTTGTGAGCAGGGTGTGCTGTCACCCTGGCCGTGCCTCAGCGCTGAGCGCGGCAGCCGTGTGTGCTGAGGGTGGACCGGCCGGGGATGGGGGGGATGGGATCCCCTCATGGGGATGGGGGGGATGGGATTCCCTCATGGGGATGGGGGGGATGGGATCCCCTCATGGCTTCTGCAACACAGCGAGGGATCCACAGGGCTTTGGATCCCAGTTAAAAACCATGGGACTGCCGTGTTGGCTGTAACTAAAAGGAGAGCTGGAGCATCCTCTGAGCACCTTTCCCAAATGTTCTTGTAGTTGTGCTGCCTAAAACACATCCTGTCTCCAAAGAAAGCCTTGGTCTCCTATTTCTTCCAGTCCCCATGTCCTTCCCCTTCCCACAGGGACCATCTGGCTTCACTTACTTACAGGTTCTGATCAGATTTATGCAATCTCTGTTTCGAGAACGACTCTGCCATGTTACTATTTTACTTTCAAAGCACTAATTAAAGCAGTGTTTTCTCCCATTTGCCCTCTTCATCTCCTTTCTGCCTGGAGGAAGGATCCCCTCCTGTATCTGAGGACAGAAAAGGAATGCAGGGCCCAGCCGAGGTGCCACCAGCTGGGAGCTGCAGATGGGTAATCTGTGTTCTGGAGTGGGCTGATCCCTCAGGATTCCTGCTGGGACCACTCACCATCCCACAGGAGGCCACGTGGCAGGCCCCTCTCTGATCCCAGCCTGAGGAGCCGTGTCCATCAGGGTGCTGGGACAGGGCTGGGTGTGCTGCACGGGCTCACAACACTTTCTTTTATGAGAAAATGAACACTTTTGCCCCAAACATCCTGTGGCTGGGGTCAGGCAGTGAGGATGCCTGAATTCCCATCTTGTCCTTGGACCAGATGATGTCTGTTCCACGGGGATGCTGGGACCAGTGTGCCTGTTTGCATGACTGCCATCCCAGGCAGGCAGCATGGGTTTCTTCCAGAGGGGGAAAAAGTACCAGGGAAGCCAGGCCTGGGTGAGAACCAAGGGATTATCCCACTGGAAAACAAAGCAAAAGGGAAAAGCTGGCTTGGTTTGCTCAAACATAACACTACCAAGGGATGTGGCTGTGGGGGAGCTGGGGCTGCCCAGCACTGACTGCAGAGCTCTGCCATGGAGGGTGCACCTTGAAATCCCGGGATATAAATCTCTGCTACACGGTTGCACAAGCCCTTGCTGAGCCCCTGGGTCTGTATTGTAACCTATTGCTGGTCTGCACCGCCCGGGCATTGAGCCCGTGTGGGGAGGTGTCCAACACGGCATCTGGGGCTTGGAGGGAGGCGTGATCCCAGGATCTGGACAAGGACTGCTGCCAAAGGGTGGGAAACCTTTGGCCCATTAACAAAGCTCACATTAAGGAATACAAATGTGGTGTAAAGATGCTGTGACAGCGATTGTACTGGGCATCTTTTCATTAGTATTATTAGTTTGGGGTTTTTTAATTATTAAACTTTCATATCTCAACCCACAAGGTAAGAGCTTCTCTTTTCTTTCCCATTCTCCTCCCCTTGCTGGGGTTGTGGGAGAGAGTGGCTCTGTGGTGCTGAGCTGATGGCTGGGGTTAAAATCACAATGTGAGTGCAGGAAGGGAAACCAGTTCACTCCTGTTCCCTGAGAAAGTTATTCCAGCCCACTGAAAGCCCCCCAGCATGAGGATAGTGCTTAAATCCCCTGGGACAAGAGGGTCTCTCCTGGCTGGGGCTGATTTAGGGCAAGGGAAGCATCGTGCCCCTGTAGAGGGAGAAGTTGCGGAGCTGTGGGGGCCCCATCCTGGTGCAGGTGTGATACAGAGTGATGGGAACTCCTGGAGGTACATGTTGGATAGGTGGTGGGGGTCATGTAGGTACTGGGTAGCTGATGGGGCCAGGTAGATTCCACCAGCCAAGACCCCTGGGTGCTGAGAGCTGTGGTTGAGCAACTCCATTAGAGATCCTTCTTCCTGGGCTGTGATAACGATCTGAGGACCCCAAGGATGAGCAGACAGACAAGCTGGACAGGCATCACTCCTGGGGTGGGGATGGCCCACACAGCTGTCTGTGAGGGCTACAGCTTCTCTTTGAAATGAGAAAAAAAATCAGTAATTTTCCCCAGATACACATTTTCAAGTATGTGTAATGAAAGACAACTGTGTGTCTTCCTCTCCCTAATTGGGCTGTTTGCACTCTAAATACAGTACAGCTCCTACCTGACTGGCTAGTAAGGAATGATTTTCTCTCCTTTTATCTCCAGTTAAGCTGAACTGAGCCTGGCATCTCCGCTCTGCAGTCATTTCCCAATGTAGAGGTTTGCTAAGTTGTGGGGGTTGGCTTTTAGAAGGCTTGAAAAGATTAATCTCAAATAATGTGCAAGGGAAAAAATGTGGATCTGTGTTAATGGGACTTGGAGGATTTCAATAAAGAATTGATTTTTAAATGTTAGTTTGTGCTAATCAGGGGTTAGAGGAAAACACTCTTGGACTGACTGAGCAGAGGTGGATTTGGGAGCATGGCTGGGGTATGTGAGCCCAGAAGCCCTGGTGTGCTTCCAGCTGGCTTTGCAGAGGCTTTTGGGTGTTATTTAGTGTCTGTCCCCAGTGCAGAACTGTGTAGTGGGGAGAGCCCCTTTGTTCAACTACGCTGGGGACTTTGGACCCGGGCATGGATGTGTGGCAGGACAGGGTTCCCTGTGGAAGTGCCCAGACAGCCCTCACCCCTCTGCCAGCAGGATGCCTGGGTGGGTCACAGGGTGCTGCCATCCTGCTGGGACCATGTAGGATGAGGTGCCAGCTCTACCCTCTGTCCTGGACTGGGGAGGGTTCCCTCTGCAGCCAGGTGCTCAACCCTGGCCATGGGCATCACCAGGCTCGGGCTGGATTCTCGACGAGCCGGGGCTGCCCATCAGTCTCTGCCCCCTCTTTGCTAACAGCCGGAGGAGTCCTGCTGCTGCTCATCCCACACTTAGCTCATGCTCAGAGAGGCATTTCTTCCTCTCCAGGCTTGAACCTCACAGCCTTCATCACCATCATGTTCTACATCACTGCTTCCAAAACAGCGGAGAGGAGTGTCTGCTCCGGGGATGGTGCCAGCACAGAGTGGTTCTTCATCATCATCACTGATGCTTGACTGATGCTGGATGCTCCTCTTCCTCCTCAGGCTGCTCTCCCTACAGCAGATGGCAATGCCAGGTGAGCCCCAACCCCTAGAAAGGCCCTGGAGCACACTTGGATGTGGGAGCTGCTGGGTTTGGGTCCCTTCACCCACACATGGGCAGCCCCAAGGACATGCATTGCTCAGCCCTGGGCTGCTCCAGTGCTGTTGGACCTCTGAGCACGAGGGTTTCTTCATCAGCCAGCAGATCTCGTTAGTATTTTATTAATTACACGGATGGGAAGAGCAGCCCCCATCCAAGTCAAACAATTGTTGAAGTTTTATATGATACAAAAGTCCATTAAATACAAAATATCCGGCTCTAAGTGAGCATCACCTGGTGCTGAGCTCTGCCACCAGTTATATATTAATATTCCACCTGTACAAGTATTTATAGATAGAAAAAAAGAAAAACTTTAAAAAAATATCAGGAGAAAATTCACTCCCCCAAATGTTAGTTATATTTATATATATATATGTATACATAAAATACATATATATAAAAACACAGAGGCTGATTTGTGCTTTTTTCACCAACAGACAGATGGGACATGTTAGGGCCAAACTGACACTGGGGGTCCCCAGCACGTGGGTCATGTTGCCTTCCAGTTGGAACAATGTCTGGGAATTCGAGTCCCTTCCTGAATGGAGAAACCAGGTCATGTCCCATGTGCTGACAGCTTCGGTGGACAGATTCTCCATGGAGGGAAGGGAGGGATGGGAAGGGGACTGGAGGTCTTTGTGGAAGGGAGAAGGCATGGACTCTGCCCCTGTGGCTGCCTGAAGAGGCAATTCCCAGACAGCTCCATCTCCCACCACCCCTGGCGGCCAGGAGGGAACAGAGCTGTGACACAGGGGTGACCCAGCCTGGGCAGCCACGCTCTGCTGCACTGTCCTCATGGTGCCTTCAGCCCCGGGCACTACCATGGAGCAGCTAGTGCTGCTCTGCCCTTCTCCCCTCTCAGGGCATGGCCCTGAACCCTGATGGCAGCAAAGAATGGGGAGCTGCTGTTCTGGGGCATCTCTCCCTCCCTCCCTTGGTCCTCCCTTCCAGGCATTGCCCCTTCCCCTTGTAGCCCACTCAGGGACAGCTGCTCTGGGGCTCCAGACATGTCCTGCCACATCCAAACAATGGTTAAGAGGGATGGGCTTGGCTTGGAACATTGTTCATCCAGCCCCACTGAAACCAAGAGCATGAGAGGGCTTTTGGCCAAGGAAGAGCGAGGCCCAGGAGTACAGGACTGCTTCGTCCATGAATTCAGCACCACAGCTGCAACAGGTTCCCTCTGCCCCTCGACAGGGGCTGGCACTTGAACTGTACCTATGTATCTATGGGGAGGCTCCCTCCTCCCAGAACAGCAGCCTCTTCCACTACCAAACTGACTCCCTGGCTGTCCCTGACAGGTGACACCACAAACACACTCCACCCCTCGCTGCCCACCCTCCACTTCCCGACACAGCTCTGCGACCTGCAGACACGGCCCCGTCCTCTCTGCTCGATCCTACTGTGTCCTCCCACCTCGCTCCACACTCCTTCACCCTCACCATTGCTCCCAGCCGGTGTTGGGGGACTCAGCTCCTGCCACAGGCTGCCTTCCTGGGGTCACCCCACAGCCCCTCTTCCATCCGCTCCCCCATCCCTGTGGGACAGGGGCTGCATGGCTTTTCCTCTGTGGACCCTCTGCCCTGCAGCGCTTCAGGGCTGGTGGGACAGGGACTGCCCAGCCTGGGGTGAAAGGACGTTTATAAAATATGTGCCTCTGCCTCCCCCTCCACGGCACTGCCCACGCTGTGCTCCCTGCCGAGAGCCCCAGTCCACATCCACGGCGAGTCCACGCTGGACAGGACAGAGCATCTTCCTGGCGCCTCAGATCTTCGTCTCAGGGCCACTGGGACTCAGGGCTGGGAAAGAGTCACGGATCCTCGCCAGCTCCATGGCACAGAGGTGGCCAAAGACCCTGTTGTACCACTCGGGAGACCGGCCCCTGAAGAAGGGAAGAGGTGGGAGAGGGATGAGCGGGCAGGAGGGATGCTGGCACCTGCACGGAGCAGCACGGTGCCCCTTGCTGGGGACAGGCACTCCCACGGGGAGGGAGAAGGAGGTGATGAGTGAGCACCGTGTGCCAGGACAGGGACCTGCCTCCCCTGTCTGCAAAGTGGGGGAATATCTGCCACCCAACCAGGCTGCCCCTTCCACCAGCCCACCCTCGCACCCCTGAACCCCAGCACGGCTCAGCAGCGCCAAGGCCATGTTCCAGACCCACAGGGAACCCCAGGTGCTCTGCAGAAGCTTCCAGGGACTTGCTGCCACCATGGGAGGAACTGCCAGCACTGACTGACCTGGTGACTCCTTGTCCAGTCCCCACCCGGCAGGCAAACCCGGCCCCAGCGCCCCTCCCCTTGGGACAGGCAGGGACCGAGGTGCAGGAGCCAGGCCAGGCCCACGGAGGGGTGGGCAGCTCTGGTGCCCCACCATGACCTGGTGGCACCCAGGGCCCCGTTACCTGAGGTCGGCCCTGCAGATGTGGGTCACTCGGGAGCGGCCCATGGCGCTGGGCTCGATGAGGTACTGGGACTTCAGCACGACGGCCTTGACGCCTCCCTCCACCGGCACCTTGTCGTGCTCCACCGACAGGGCCATGAGCAGGCAGGCTCCCCGCGGCAGGTCCGTGCGCCAGCACCTGCGGGACGGGCAGGGTCACCCTGTGCCTGCCAGGGGTCCACAGCGGCATCAGAGGGGCGGGGAACCCCTCACAGGGGAGGGGGAGATGGGGCTGGAGCAGGTGGGATCCACCAGACCAAGACCAAACCCTCCTGGGGTCCCCGCCCGCCCTCACCGGAGCACCATGCAGTCCCTGCGCGGGTGGGGGGCCATGCTGTCCGTCACGTAGTGATACACCTCCATGTCCTGGTCCAAGGCCTCCACCACCTTGCCCTGCAGCAGGTCCTCGTCCCACAGGTGACGCTCCCGCAGCACCCGGTGCAGCACCGTGGCAGGAGGGGCCTCGACGTCCGTGGAGACCTTCCACAGGCGCAGAGGGTTCCCGTCCCCAACCTGAGGGGACAACGGGAGGGTCAGGCAGGCTGACTGGGGATGGGATGGGGTCTGCTTTGGCTGCTGGAGGAGCACTGGATGGCAGCAGCCAGCTTCTCTGCTAATGTGGTGGGCTTTCTGCCAGGACTGCTGGGCACAGAGCAGCCTCCATCCCTCAGTCCCCTCTCTGGCCAGGGAAAGGGTTGCTGATGCCACCTTGCACAAGAGAACAAGCACCGAGGGGTTGCCAGCAGGTCTGTAGGTCCCTGGAGATCCCCATGGTCAGCCCATACACATTTTCCCCATGTCCCCAAGTCCCTCCACACAGTGGCATTTACCTTTTTGCAGGACAGCTCTGTGTTCAGGGGCCCCGGGGTGCTCAGCCACCCCTTGAATTTCTCTGATGACTCTTTGAGCAGGTTCTGGACGCTCTGCTCGAAGTAGGAGTGTAGATCCTTGCTCTCCCCCTGGCATACCAAGTCAGTCAGGGGGTGTGGATAAGCATCTGCAGCCATATAGGAGCTGCTCAGCTGCAGCAAGATGTCGTGGGAGACCTGTGAACCAAGAGCACACATCTTCAGCGAGCCAAATGAATCCTGCAGGGACTTTGTGAGTGTCCTGGGCAGCTAAAGAACAACAATTCATACCACCATGGAGCGGGGAGGATGGACATAGCCACCCTTGGACATACAGCCTGCACCACCAGGAGATGAAACAGGGCTCTGCCCCTGGGGTCACCAGCCAGTGGCAGCTGCCCCACTTAGGGATGGGTGCCCTCATCTCACCCCAGGACTGGCACCCACCAGTGAGGTCACACCTCCCATGGGCAGTGCTGGGCTGGACACCACTGCCACCCACCTGGAAGAGCTTCTTGCAGTCGGTGATCATGTGGGAGAGCCCCTGCGTCGCAGCCATGTTCTCGTTAAGGTCCTTCTGGTCCGGCTTCCCCATGGTGCCCCTCTTGTGTATGGCCCTGTGGGGGGACAGGTGGTGCTGGGACCAGAGGGCACCGCACACCTCTAGCCCCCCATGGCTCTGATTTATGGCACAGAGCGGGGACCCCCAGTCTGCAGGGCAGAGCGATGGGCTGTGCCAAGAGCATCCATGTCCCACCATCACCTCACCCCGCAGCGGGCAGGGAGGGGTGATGGGGAGGTGCCCTTACCTGGGTGAGGTGCTTTCCTTCTTGGACACGTTGAGGTGGAAGATGGAGGGGGCCAGGCACACGGCCAGGTTCCCAGCGGTCATCTGGTTCTCCTCGGCCGAGGCGATGTCGCTCAGGAAGTAGAGCAGGGTCTGCAGCACCTCGCGGTTCTCGTCGGGCATGAGGATGATGGCGGCCTGCACCGCCTGCAGCCGCTGCTCCTTGGACACGACTGCGGGCACGGGGCAGCGCCGGCGTCAGCGCGGCCGTGCCCGCGGCCACCACCCACGGGAACAGAGGGACCCCTCCTCCCTGGCAGAGCCCGAGCTCCCCAGCCCTTACACTGGTAGATCTGCAGGAAGGTGTCCGTCAGCTTGCTGGTGAAGATGGGCTCGGGCAGGTCGCGGAAGTACTGCTTCAGCAGGTCGGCCACGTCGTACGCCGACTGCCCCGCGTAGCTGACGTTGTCAGGGCTGGTCTCGTTCATGTGCCGGAGCGCCTGGATCCGGGACTTTACCCCTGACTTACGGAAAATGCCAACCTGCGGGGGCAGGGGGGGTGAGCGGGCACCAGCCTGGGTGGGCACCCATGGGACAGGCAAAGACACCGTCACCCAGAGAGCTCCTCCCCCAGACCCAGAGGAGAAACTGAGGGATGGCCAAGGGGACACCAGTGGGTGTGGGGTTCCCACAAACAATCCCACCATCCCACTTCACCACACACCACAGGAGGTGAACAAAGGGACCCCCAAAGCTATTTTTTTTGTCCCCAAATCCCAGCACTGCTGCCCAGCGGTCGCAGCATCACCTGGTCCAGGCACTGGCTGCGCAGGTAGCGCATGGCCTGCTGGATGCTCTGGGGCAGGGGCTGCCCCGTGCGCTGCACGTTGACAATGGGTGGCACCCCAAAAACCATCTTGTCCCTGTAGTCGGGGACTTTACTCCTCTTCATGAACTTGGGGACTGTCCTGCAGAGTAGAACAGAGAAAAATCAGTGCAATAATCAGTGCTCTCAGCAACCCCTCGCAGGGGGAATGGGACCCAGGGAACACACAAGCAAACACACAAACACACACACACACTTCTGCCATGTTTGGAATACAAGCATGGCATCTTTCCAGCAGGAATGGCAGCATCTTTTATTAAGCCAAAATGCTTTGATACTTGGCTGTCATACTGTCCCACTGTCTTATGCTGCTGCAGCGTTTTTAATGCCCCACGAGCATCTGCAACCCCCATGGCTGCAGATGATGCCAGGAGTCCCCTGGATGCAGACAATGCCAGAAGCCTGGGGGTCAGCCCCAGCTCACACTTGACAGAGCAAAGCCATCCCTTGTTTTGGCTCTTCCCCCTCCCTCTCTACCCCCCAAAGCTGCCCTGGGCTGGGGGCAATGCCTGGCACAGCACAAGATGCAGCTTGTGGGCACCACCCTGATCCCCTCCCTGCCAGCTCACCACGTCCAGGCTTGCTTGTGGGGCACCGAGTACTTCTCCATGATGGCAGTGAGCCGGAGCAGGGAGCACTTCTGGAGCAGGTTGAGCTGGGCTGAGGACTGGCGGTTGATCTCCAGTGAGGCTGAGTTCAGGCTGGGCCGGTGCGAGTTCTGGAAGCTGTGCCAACGCAGTTTTCTGGATGGAAAAAGTGGATGTGAGAGCTGGTGAGCCCAGGGAAGAGCCTGTCCCTGCCCAGGGCACCCCTGGCTGTGGGAAAAGGCAAGAAAAGCCACAGAACTCAGCAAAGGCAGGAGTCCTCCAGGGGAAAGCACCCGGGGGCTCTGGCACAGGGGAGGCCTCCTGCATTTAAGCTTAGTTTTAGTTAGTAAGAAACCTTTTAATGATGGGCCTGTGCAGATGGAGAGGGCTGCAGCGCTGGCAGTGTTGTCCTGCAGCCACCAGAGTGCACCAGCGCCCCGCGCTGCACTCCCTGCCTGCAGCTCCTCCAGCAGCATCTCCCTCCCTCCACAAGCTCCTGCCTCTTGGCAACAGGCAATCATCCAACCCCCGAGGACGGGATCGGGGTGCTGCTCCTCTGAGCCATGGGCTGTGCACCCCTCCCTGCTACCCCATCCCTGGAAGTGTTCAAGGCCAGGCTGGACAGGGCTTGGAGCAACCCCGTCTAGAGGAAGGTGTCCCTGGCCATAGCAGGGGGGTCGAAAGAGATGGTCTCTGTCCCTTCCCACCCACATCATCCCAGGATTCTGTGATACCTGCAGGGCCTCGTGAGCGATGCTCCCACCCCCGAATCCCGGCGCTCCCGCGTCTCAATCTCTTCAGCCTCGTTGAGGGAGTTCCCCGTGCTGTCAAAGTCACTGGCAGAGGTGCCTACGTCCGACATGGATCGCTCTTCGAAGTGCAGGTTAGAGGGTTCCCCTCCTGAGTCCGACTCCTCGTCATCCTCCTCTTCCTCGCCCCCTTCCTCCCCATCCAGGCCAGGGGCGATGGCTTTACACCAAAGCTCCACCTTCTGCTGCAGCCCCCACATGTGCTGCAGAATGTCGTCGAGGTTCTCATAGGTGACCTCCCCGTCCTTGCAGAAATCCTCGCTGCTGCCGAAGTCCGGCACGTTGTCGTAGACGCTGAGCCGGCTGCCCAGGGAGCTGCAGGAGCCGCGGCGCCGGCGGGCAAAGCCGCGGGGGGACGACGAGCCCTCCGTGCTGCTGCTGCTGCCGCCCGCTCCCAGCCCCGCGGCCACGCTCCCCGGGTCCCAGTGGGACAGGGAACTGCCGCCCAAGGGGCACAAGCTCTCGATGGAGAGGGATTTGGGGAAGGTGCCAGGCTTGTGGTCACAGGGGATGTAGACCAGGCAGTCCCCACGGCAAGCCCGCCGGCGCTGGCACACGGAGGCGGCAGCCCAGGTGCTGCTGGCTGTGGCGGCCCTGTCAAAGTCCTCCAGGGAGACTCCGCTGCAGTTCGTGTCAGAGCCCTCCTTGGTGCCCGCAGCGCCCAGCGGGCGGTTAGTCCTGTACGACACCGAGAAGAAGTGTTTTTTGCTGTGGAAAGAGGCAGGTATCCCTCTTTTAGAGGAGTTGGTCCTGGTGGCTGCGAGGTCCCCATTACTCTTCAGGGGGCCCCATCCTGGTGGGAGAGTTTTGCTGCTGTGCAGGGCCACCCTCCTGTCTGGGCTGGCTTTCTCCTTGTCCTTCCTCCGCAGGGACTCGATCCGCTTCAGGAAGCTGCGAGACCGTCGTTTCTTCGGCTTCTCCTTGGAGCCCTCTCTGTGGCTCAGGGGCTGCTCCAGTGAGGAGTGCTCGCTCCGGCTGCAGCTGGTGGCGCTGGCGGCGGCACAGAGTGGGGACAGGGGTTCGGATGGCGCGGCTGCAGTGCCCAGCGTGCCGTGCGTGCCACCCACACTGCCCACGCTGCCCGTGCTGTGCAGGGATGCGGCCTCCAGGTTGGTGCTGAGGTCCGTGAGGACGCTCTCACGGCTGGACACCGGCCGCATGCTGCAGCTCAGGGCCTCCGAGCCCTGCGAGAGGACGTCGGCCGACCCTACCCGGGACCACCTCTTGCTGTCCCTCTGGAAAGCCCACCGGTTGCTGATGGCACACAGGTCTTCCTCCTCGGAGTCTTCATTCTGTGAGTGGTTGAGAACAGGGGATGATCAATCGGTTGGAGCCACGGAGGGTCAGTGTGTCCCCCCTGTCCAGGGGACAAGCACCCCAGAGAGGGACACAGCCACCGGCACAGTCCCAGGTGTGTTCACCCTTTAAACCAGCTCCAGTCCCATCTGGCAGCAGAGGGCTCCAGGAACCACTCTGTACCCAGGATCATCATGGAGCTCCCCAGGACACTGCCCCACCACCGAGCACGTGATCCCCCACACCCCCCAGTCCCCTCACTCACCCTGAGCGCCCAGGACCTACCTGTTTACGCTGAAAGTGAACATCCAGCTTCATGGAGGCACAAGTGTTCAGGGTCATCAGCCTCCTGCAAGAAACAGAGAGGCTTTGCCGTGGTCCCAGCCCTGGTCCTGGCCCTGCTGCTGTCACAGGGCTGGCTTTGGCTTCTTTTCACTTTCCTGCCTTAGAGCCCTGGCCATGCCTGTCACCTGTCACCTGTCACTCGCAGCTGTGGCTCCAGGGGCCAGAGGGACACCCAGCTACTGAGGGGACGATGCCAGCAGATGGTAGCCCAAGCCAGGCCACACACATGCCAGCAGCTGGGGCCACTGGTCCTGTGAGTGAGCAGGGATGACCTGCTCCAAGTCATTAGAGCAAAACCAGCTAAAAAGCTCCTGTGGCTGGACCAGGGAATGACTAAAGGACCCAAAAAAGGCCCAAAAGCTCAGACAGGGCAGGACAGGCAGAGACCTCCCATCACCTCCCACCCTGCTGCACCCAGGAAGCGGTGTGGAGATCCCCTCCTGCCCAGCACAGCTGCCTCTCTGTCAGAAAAACAAGTAACAGACCCTGTTCCCACCCCTTGTCTGCTCTGGGTGGGAAGGAGGCGCGGAGTCAGTGCGGGGGCACGGCTGTGATGACGTGTCCCAAGAGCCAAGGCGAGGCTGAGTCACCCACTGAACCGGTGACACACGGCCCATCTGGACACACAGACTATCCCGTCAGTCCCTCCCTTTGGGTGTCAGCTTTTGTCCTGGCAGAGTCCCCCCGGCACACACTGCTCCCTGCACAGCACACCCGGTGGCAGCTCCCTCAGCTCTTCCCAGCCCCGCAGAGCCAGCAGCACCCTGTCCTGGTGGAAAACATGTGGCTGGGCTGTGCTGCCTGGCACCAGGACAACCAACATCACACAGAGTATCGTCACACAGAGCCAGAGAATGCTTGGAAAAGAAGAAACCCCGGCTCAGAGCAGCTGACAATGTGGTGAGCCAGGGATGGAGGGTCCCACCGGCACAGACCCACCCACGCTCAGCAAACCCCCGTGTGAGACACCAGCTCCAGCCCCACCAGGAGCCCCTGCAGTTCCTCATCACAGGGCCCCTCTGATGCACAGACCTGGCTTCCACACCAGGCTTTAGTTCTGGCTTTAGATCTCCGAGGTGTTATACAGCATCCTCACAACTTAGCCTTGGCAGTGCTGGACAGTGGTTGGATTTAATGATCTTAAAGGTCATTTACAACCTAAATGATTTTGTGAGTCCCTGGTGAAGGTGCCCTGGGCAGACATGGCTCCCTGCCCTGGGGATCACTGCCACAGGATGCCATCTGGGGCGGTGGGAGGGGGCAAGGGAGCAGGGCAGCAGGGACAACACACCTCTGCTTGGTTTGACAGCTCAGCTCTGTCCAACACAATTTTAACCAAGCTCTAGTTACCCAAGCTAGTAACCAGTAACTAGTAACCAGTCTAGTTACCCAAGCTTGAAATTAAAGCACAGCCCAAAAGACCCACAAAGAGAAGAATTATTCCTGGAAAATGTTTCTGTTCTCTAGCAGCTCTGCATGTTCATAAAAATGCTATTGTTTCCCTGGAACCACCCAACACCAGCAATGCTGCCCAATCCACCCGACACATCCAGAGTCCTCACTGCAGAGGGAGCAACAGCAGCAGAGCAGGCTGTGAGCCCGGCTGAGGTACGAGGTGGGCACCCCACAGCACCCACCATCCCATCAGCCCAGGACAGCTGCCCCAGCCCTTGCCTGGAGCACATCCCCATGCTGGTTCCATGGCCTGTGCAGGGATGTGAGGGAGCATTACCTGCACAGGGATTTGAGGGAATCCTGGTCCAGGAAGCTGTGGTCCTTCTTCACAGCGCCGATGTCGAGAGGGAACAAGGAGTCTGGGAAGCAAAGTGAGAGGGACATCAGCGGCCGCTCCCAAGCCAGCTGCTCCATCAGGCAGCAGTAGGCATGGGAGGAGGGAAAGGCTGCGAGGAGCAAGAGAAGGAGAGAGCTGAGTGGCTGGAGACCACCCAGAGGTGGTGCATGCCCAGGGTCCCTGGGAACAGCTCCCAGGTGCGTTAGGTGAGGGTGACGAGGTGCCTGACAGCATCCATCCAGTTCCCTGCTCTGCTGGGATCATGCATGTGGGATCTGGACCCTCAACCCCAAGGGTCTCAACCCAGCTGTTCATTAAGCCATGGAGTGCAATCACCAAGGGAAGGGAAAAAGAGGGAAACACTTGGAGGATGTGGGAAGTTCTGTGGAGAGAGGCTGGAAAGGGGTCGGTTCATTCACGGACTGCAGTGGCAGCTCCTCAGTGCCCAGCTGTGAGCACTCTGGGGCCAGTACCTGGGGCTGGGGGTCTCCCAGCAGGAACCCAGCCCGTCCTTGCACGTGGGGCCTGCCCCCCAAAATAGACACCAGCAGCAAACAGGCAGCCCATAAAGCCATCCCCGGGGGCTGCTGCTGCGGGGCCGCTGGAAGTGCCCGGCAAACAATAGCCATGGCTGCGGATCCCGCTTCCCGCTATTGTCCGGCCAGCCGGGCCGGCTGCAGCCGCCGCTCCCCACACCGACCCCCCGGCCAGGACCAGGGTCCCGCTGTGGGGCCCAAGTAAACACAGCTGAGCCTGAGGCGAGGCCCACGGGCACAGCCACCCTGTGACCCGCCCTGGGCACCCGGCACAGGCGCTGGGAGCGGGGACGCTGCGGGTCTGTCCCTGCCCCACACCTGGGAGCCGCGCGGGCCGGATCTGCGCCGGGCTGGGCTCACTGAGCACTCGGGAAGGGCAAGCTGGAGCAGGGCAGGGGCCGCAGGATGGTCAGCAGGGAGGGAGGGAAGGAGGAAAGGAGGGAGAATGTGTTTGCTCTCAGTGTTACCTACCCTGGCTGCCCCTGCACTCCCACCCACAGCAAACACTCACTGAACCGCTCCCGAGCTGATGGCTCTCCAAAGCCTGGTTACCCTTGGCTGGAGCAGCCCCCCTGGGACTCCTTGTAGCCCTGCCTGAAGGGGAAAAGTTCAGGAATGCAGGAAAGTTAATTGTGGCTGGCTCTCCAGGCCACAGCCAAGGGCACGGCCAAGTTTTACACACGATCATATAATCAGTGAATAATCCTCTCCATCCCCTCCTGTTCCTGGAGCTGTGGGCGCTCTCCCTGCAGCTCTCCTTGGAATCTGGATGAGATATGGGCTCTGAGCCCAGGTGCAGAGCAGGGGTCAGTGGGAGGAGGCAGCTCTCACCTTCGTACAGCTGGGCATACTGGGGGAATCCCGCCGCCCGCAGCCAGTCACAGGCTTTCTTGGCTTCGATTTCTGGAAGAAAGCAAAGAAACGGCTTGAGCATCCCAGTGGCAGCAGCAACGCTCCCTGGAGCACGGCCCACTTCCCCCAGACGCCCGGCACCAAGTCCCTGTTCCATGTGCACAGAGCAGAGGAGATGCCCAGGTGTGGAAACGGGAGCCGGGGGTCCCGCGGGCAGCAATGCCGGGCACAGAGAGGGGGCTCGGGCAGACACAGCTCAGCTGCACCTCTCCAACAGCACCAGGCAAAGATCAGGAAGTGACAGGAATGACAGGGCCACAAGACACAATTTTAACCTTCCAGTGAAATGTTTTGTTTCTGAACCCACCAAGCCAAATACAGTTCTTGGCCAGGCAGGAGAGGAAGATCTTTATTTGTAATAATGAGTTCAGAGCTCATCAAAGCTCAGGGCTGGTCACTTCTGCAAACATCCTCCAGAAAATCCTGCCAAAGGAGGCCTTCCTCCCCACCTTCTTCCCACTGCCTGGCCCTCCCCGCCTCCTCTTTCAAGCTGGTGTTTGTCCCCATGGGCACCAAACCCCTGATGCGGTTCTGCCCCCCTCACCCAGCCCATTCCCACCCCTCACACAGACATCAGCCATCGCCCGGATGAACTCATCCAGCAAGCAGCACTATTTCCTGGGAAATTCCTCAAATTTAGAGAACTTGAAGGAAAATAGCTCAAAACTCCTGCAGCCACGGTAAGTCATTGCTAGATGTTGGCACGGCTGGTCCAATGGCTTTTTTACTGCTGAGGGTGACAATCTTTGACCTCAAGGGTAGAAAATGCCTTGGCATCTTCAGGGTCTGTCCCATCTCTCCCAGAGGCACCACTAGGCACAGGGCTGAGGCCAGACCCACCCAGCACTGTAACACCCCGATTCCATCCCATCCACCACTGCCTCGACCCAGAGCTCTGGCTCCATTTTGCATTCCCCAGTCCAAATCTACAGCAGGGGAAAAAAAAAGCTCTAAACAAGCAGCTCAATTCAGGACAGGACCAAGCCAAAACCCTGGACCCAAATACTTGGGAAGTTTTGGGAAGAAGTTTTGGAATGAGCATCTGCATCTAGGTCCAAACCACACAGCTGTCCTTGGCCGTGCTGCGAGCCCGGCCAAAACCCAGGGCTGACCCCTCCGACAGGGCTCAGCCCCAGCAATCCCAGGGGAGAACTCAGCCCTGGTGCTGTCCTGGGGCAGCTGCTCCGTGTGGAGCACTGTATCCCTCCCAAAGACTCTCACACTCCCTGGGGACGGCACCCTGTGCCTGTGGCCGTCCAGCAGGAGGGCACCAAGACTGATGGTCCCCGTGAATCTCTCTGGCCGTGCCAGCTCTGGAAGCAGATCCTTGCCATACCCATGGGGTGGGCAGGACTCAGGGACAGGCACTGCCCACACCCCAGCCAATGGACCTGCCAGCCTTTGCTCCCCATCTCTGCTCCCCCTTTGCTCCCACTGGAAGTTCCATGGGGCCACCCCAGCCAGTGGCAGAGCCCCATGGCTCTGGGTGCCCCCAGCTACGAGCAGAAACACCAGCCTCCCACCTGCCATTGCCCCATGGATCCTGCCCCAGGGATGGGTCTGGCATCTCCCATGGAGGGGCCGGCAGAGGGAAGGGCAGCAGGAGCAGAGTCAGCCGAGCTTACCCGTGCCCGCGGCGGGGCTGAGCTGGTAGAAGAGCATGGCTGGGCACCGACGGGGACACGCCGGAGCCCGGGGACACCCAGCGTGGCCACGGCCGCGGGGCCGGGAGCAGCCGGAGCCGCCGGGACAGGATGTTCCACGTGGGACTGGGCTCGGCCGCCCATCGCTCCGCTGGAAACGCGGAGTCAGAGCACGACATTTCCTTCCCCTCTGCCGCCTCCCCCGCGCAGGGGCTGGCGGGGGGCCAGGGCCCCGCACCTCCCCCTCTCCCCCCTCTTTGGGAGCCAAGTTCCAGGCTGTGCCTGCTGCGGCAAGTCCTGCATCCCCCCAGAGCCCCTCGAACAGCGAGTAGCCCCCCATGGGCAGGGGTGCTCTGCGCAGCCTGGGCTGAACCCTCCCCACGTTGAAGCGCTGGCACAGAAAAAGTTTCCAAGTGTCCTGTCCCAGAGGGAGCCAGCAGCCAGCTTCCTCCTCCTCCCGCCCTTCCCACGGACGTGCTTTCCCAGGGAGGCGCAGGAAAGGTCGGGCAGGCAAACGCTCCTGCCGTGGGGGCACGGCCGGACACTGGGCACAGGATTACCCATTTCAGCCGTGTTCCCAGCCCTCCCTGCCACCTCCTGGGAGCCTCACTGCCAGGGCAGGGTGATGGGATCTGAGCCCAGAACTCATCCCTGGCTGCAGCCTCCCATGGGAATCCAGCCTGACCCCAGGGAACGTGCCTGGAGACCCTCCACGGCCTCAGCCTGAGCCCTGGCAGCAGCGACAGAAATGGGTTTCCAGTGGGAACATGGGGATTCTCTGATGTCTAATACAGGCTCATCAAACACTACACCCATTCTCAGCAGGGCACTAAGAGGGTCTTGTTGCCTCCTCTGGTCAGCAAACGATTTCCAGGAGCTTGTAGCAACTCAGTATCTTTGAGATCTGCAGTTTAAATGGGCCGGAAATTATCCCATTCATGTTGCATCGCGGGAGGAGCAGGCACAGGCAGACAGGCAGGGAAACACGCCCAGCAGAGCCCACACATCCCTCAGAAACAAGGGGATAAATCCCACCAGCTTCCTGACTGCAGGCAGGGAAGATAGACCAATGATCTCAATATGCCCCATGCTCCCTAGGAAGCTCTCCATGGGAGATGAGCCCTGGGGAAACACCCGGACAGCCCCACAGGGTGAACCAGCACCAATGCCCTCACTGGAAAAGGCTCACAATGGTGCACAACCCCCATGAGCCACCAGAGAATCCCCCCAGGCGAAGGCTCTGCCCTTTTCTGGCACCTGCTGAGGCTGGATGGCATTTCCCAAGCAAAAGGCACCCACAGGTGCTCTCCCCTGCCCTGCACCCAGCAAGGGGCACAGGCTTTGTGATGCCCAGGGGCCACTGTGGGCCATCAGAAATGCCCTGAGTGGGTCCAGCTCCCCCAGCCTGTGTCACTCACCTGGACCCCCCAAGATGAGGAACCCACAACCTCCAGCACCCCTCAGCACACCAGGGCAAGGGGCAGAAAGTAAAAATGAAGGAAGAGAAGAGGCTCCCATTGTCCCAGAAGAAAGGGATAAAAACCAACCTGGAAGTGGTAAAAAAAGACAAAATTCCCCAATCCCCTTCCTGCCGTCACTGCACAGCAGCATTTCCCTGGACATAACCCACAGACAGCTCCAGCAGGAATGGTTCTGGCTGTGGGGTGTCTGGAGTCTGACAACTCTGCCCTGAGTGCTTCTGGGATTCCATCCACCCCGCCCTGCTCTGGAACAGGTGTGGACAGGGAAAAGCCCAGGACCATAAAACTCTAAAACCAGCAACCAGGAACACCAGAGCCAGGAGAGTTACAGGCAGGGAAGCCACTTCCCAGAACCCTGGCTCTGCACTTTCCCTTTAACAATCAAAACTAAGAAGGGAGAAATCCCAGCCCAGGCTCCCAGCTTCCCACAGCAAGGCTCCAAATCCCCACAAAACATCCCACACAGCCAATTAGTGTCTGAGGAGAAAACCCTGCCACGAAATCGCCCGCACATTACCTCATGGAAAGCTGGAAACAGCTGCCCGGCACTGCGGGGGAAGCTCCAACTCCAGCACCAGTGGGGGAAAATTGCTGTTTTTTCTTTCTTTTTGGTGAGATTTCTTTCCATCGCACCTGAAACTAAATCTCTGCCTACAACAGGGACTTCTCTCCCCAGCTGGAAGCAGAAGTTCTCGCCTGATTTTTACAAGAATGACAGAAACTCCCAACGCCTCTCCCAAACCAGCGGCATGTGCCTTCACTGCTTGAAAACGTGAGGAGCTGAAGCAGGTTTCCCATGAGAAAGGTGTATGTATCCTACTGCTGCTGAAGGTACTGGGGCCAGCATGGGCAGGGAAAGAGGGACTGACTCTGCCTGCAGCACCCAGTGCTGTGCCTGCAGAAATCAGGGTTGCCTCCCTGAGGGGCATTACTCAAACACAGCCAAGAGCCAAACCCGGACCCTCCGTGCCCACTGGAGACACCCGTCCCCTCCCAGTGTGCTTGGGAGGAAACCTCACACTGGCCCCTGGGTACTGGGCATGGCTGGGGCTCCATGTCCACCAAGCTGGGCTCTCGGAGCAGGAGGCAGACAGAGCTTCACACAGCCACGGACATTCCCCATCCACGGGCATCTCCTGTCCATGGGCATCCCCCATCCACGGGCACCCCTCATCCCTGGGCAGCTTGGCACGGGGCACCAATGAACACCAGTTATCTGCTTCCAGCTCCCAGCACCATCCAGCAAAGTGCAGAGACTTCAGAGCCACCAGCACGGACACAGACAGGGCACACGGGCAGGAATGAGGAATGAGGAATGCTGTTGGATGTTCTCCCAGACATGGCATGTTTCCATAATTAACCTTCACGCAGTAAATAGGTCTCATAAGTTTTGGGAACTGCTCCTTTCTATGTCACCAAACAGGAATCTATGTCACCAACCCGAAGCATCACCTCTAGCCCTGAAATACCTGGTCCAAGGGCAACACTCCCTGGGGCTGGCAGCTGGCAGGGGGGACAGCACTGCAGGGGCACCAGAGCCCTGTGCCACCCAGCTTCAGTCCCAGACAGCTGCTGTGTGGTGCAGATGAACGCTAGGGACATCCAGGGGTAAAAACATTTCCAGAGGCAGCACAGAAATTGCTGGATGGTGTCTGTGTGGGCGTCAGTACCCGAGCACCGGCTGGTACAACCTGGGCAGGAATCCCTCAGGCCACCATGGGGCAGGGAGACTGGAGCCATTGTGTTTCTGGATCAGATCTGATCAGAATCCAAGCAGGATGGGTGTGGAGGCCCCCAGCAGCACCACTGCAGCCCCCAGAGCGCTCCCCCCACCTTATCTCTGCCCCGCTCGCCCCTCGGCTCAGCTCCAGGGCTGCCTGTAACCGCCCTTATCGGCTGGAGGGATGAGGCAGCTCTGGTTTCCTCTCCTCAAACGAGCCCAACAGCAGCCTCGGGTCTGCTTATTGTGTTCTGAAAGCTCAAACCAGCCCTTTGCACCCAAAGCCCCAGAGCCTGGTGCTGCGAGGTGCAGGAAGGCAGCTACATCAGCCCCAAACACCTGAGGCTTAGGATGATGGAATGGTTTAGGCTGGGAAAGCCCTCTAAGACCATCAAGTTCAGCACTGCCAAGGCCACCACTAACCCACGTCCCTTCTTCACACCAACACACCTGCAGAGACCCCGCAGGGCAGGGTCCAACAGCGGATGCCACGCTCAGAGACACAGGGAAGGATCCTTCCAGGAGGGAAGGATCCAGAGGGCTGTGGGACACACCATTTGGTGGATTCGGTAGCAGGATGCAGTGGTGAGGCAGAGATGGCACTGCCATGATGGCTATGGGAGTGTTGCACAGGATATTACAGATTCTTGCTCCCACAGGACACCTCCTTCCATCCCTCGGCTCCAGAGAGCCCAGGAGCAGGAGTGCTGTGGGAGCTCAGGGGTTACACATCCCCCTCGAGCACTGCAGCTGCAGAGCAGATGTCTGGGGGGAACAAGGGATGGAAAGAGAGAGGAACAGGAACAAAGGGCCAGGAAGGTGAGGACCCTTATCTGTCCTTGCCTTCTCCACCTGCGTTTCTGCAGCTGCTCTGACCCCAGAGGAACAGCCAAGAGGGCAGGACCATCCCCCTGTGCCGGGGAGTGCAGCAGCAACAGCCCCCCACATCCAAGGGAAAGCCCAGGAGGAACCTGGGTTTCTATGTCTGAAAAGGCAACAGCAAAGCAATCTCATGGCAGAGAGGGTCCCTGGCTCCAGCCCACCCCGTGCACCACCCCAAGAAGGTCTCCATTAGTGCTGGCACAGCCACTGGCCGCCTCTCTCAGATCAATCCTTGGGGCGAATTCCTGTCTTGCCTTTGGCACTGGTTCGCTATTCCCTTCCTGGCTGGTGTTCACTGAGCCCAGAAAGAAATCCAGAAGAGAATCCCAGAATACTTTGGTTTGGAAGGGACCTAGAAATCATCTAGACCCCTGCCATGGCCAGGGGCTCTTTCCACTAGACCAGGTTGATTCAAGCCCTGTCCAAACTGGCCTTGGACACTTCCAGGGATGGAACACCCACAAGGAGCAAGATCAAAACAGCTACTCAGATGCTGAAAAAAATAATCTATCTTGCCTATCCTGTATCCCACCCTTTCTAAAATTGCCCTGCTGTTTTCCTGTTGACCATCCCATGGATCTCACACACACTTTGTTTGGACTAGTGGACGCCGTCCCGCCTGGGGCAGCCAGTGGTGCCAGAGCTTCGGCACAGATCCCCCACTGCAGGTACTGGCCTAACCCCACCTCCCCTGTGAGGAGGGACTGCATCCCACATTTCTTAACATGGACAACATCAAAAGTCCAGTTTTCACTGCTTGGAAGAGCGCTAGACCCAGCACAGACAGCATAACCCCCCACAGCCTGTCCTGCCTCTGGCATGGCTGAGGTCACACCGGGAGCACTGCACCTCAGTGCTGCTTTCAGCATAGCACTCACACCACAGGCAGCACGAGACCCAACACCAGCCACCACCAAAGGCCAAGGAAGACCAAGGCAAAGGAAAACACCAACAGTTCTGCTAAAAAAACAGAACCAGCAGCAGCTCTGGCTTTGCAGGGAGCTCTCTGTTCCAGTCGCAGCACCCACAGCAGATGTGCATTTGCATCTCCTGCTTCAGCTGCTCTCCTGCATCCCACCCCAGGGAGCAACCCTTAGCTCCTACTGCTAAATCCAGACACCAAAAAACAGTTACTCACTTAATACATGAGGGAATTCCCTCCAACTGTTATGCATTTATTTAGCACAAACACGTGTGTGTTACCAGAGGAACTCACGGAGCAGCATTCCCTCGTGGTCTTGCTGCAGCTTTTTCCATGCTGGACAGAATCACAAACCCAGCTGAGGAATGCTCAGGCTCTGGTGGCTTTGGTGGGAACCCTGCAAGCCCCCGGGGACAGGGAGCCCAAAGCACAGCTGCCACACCTGGCCAGTGGGCACTGCCACAGCCCTGGAGCAGAAATGTGCCCTTGCAGGAAGAAACAGGCACTGAATTCCCAGCAGAGGCACAAAGGGTTACTTTGGGGCTCTCTTCTTCCCTTTTTAAAGGCTGCAATACAAAAATAACTCCAAATCAAGTGTTTCCCAGCTCTGTGCAATAACCTGCCTCCTTCCTCTGCCTTCCCAATTACTGCCGTGTGACTCCAAAGCCACCTCCCTCTGCCCGTGGCCACTGGCCACCAGCCTTGGCATTGGTTTATCAACTGGTCCCTGCCATCCAGGGGAAGCAACAGGTGCCTGCACATGCTCTTCACTGGCAAAATTCAGGGTTTTAACCCCAGGGAGTTCTGGGTGCACAGCCAAGCACAAGGCCCCCCTCAGCCCACTGCTGGCACAGCGGAGGCGCTGGGACAGAACCCCCTGTCCGTGCAGGGACAGCTCCAGACACTCCTCCAGACAGAGCCACACATCACAGCATAAAACAACAAAAAAACCCAAA
>JAWWLV010000158.1:6492100-6533594 GCA_035041135.1 Platyrinchus mystaceus
GGGGCATTTTCCTCCCCACACCACAGCTCCAAAGTCTGTTCCCTTCTCATTCCCTCCTCTCCTCCTTCTTAATACTGCTTTTAAGTCAGTGAACTGGTGTCAGCAGGTGATGCCACATCTCACAGCACAGCAGGTACCGGCACCATCATGCTCCTGGTCATGCCAGCTGCCATCCCACCACCCTCACTGCCTGGCAGGAGGTGGGGGTCAGGCTCACAGAAAGGCATTTTGGCTCGGGCTCAGGAAAAAAACCAGAGATCAAGAGGAGCTGGCACACAGCACTCACTGTGCTCTCACCGGCTCAGCTGCCTCTGTCAGAAATAAACCCAAATATTACCAAGGCTGCACCTTCCCTGGGGAGCAGGAGGGGGAGGAAAAGCCCCACACAGTGTGATGGTGTGATGTGCTCTGTCACTTCCATTGGCCCCTCATCCCTCTCCCACACAGCCGCAGCCCCGGTGCCAGCGCCGCGTCCCGTGGGGCTCCCTGCACACCCCCTGCAGCCCCGCTCCAGGCACACGCAGGGCAGCAGCTACAGATCACTTCAGGGGGAAAAAAAGGTAAAGGAAAATCTGTTTGTCAAGAAAAGATAAAAAACCCCTCAACTTAAAAACAACACAACCAACACCTCTGAACCCTTCCCTCACCCCGCTGTGCGAAAGCCAGAGCTAACCACCCTGCTGCAGAGGAAATGCTGCTTCCAAGAAATCTCTGACAAGAGAAAAGGTCATTTTACAGCCTTTCCCACCTCCCCTGAGAGCGTTTGCTGGCTGGAGCCTCCCAATCCAAACACAGAGCCTGGACACGAGCAGACTCACCATGGCAGGAGCTGTTAATCCCGGCTTTGTTCATTGGAAACCGTGGATTAAATGCAGAAAAAAGTATCAGCATGACCCCCGGCCTCCTTCATCCCCTCCTTGGCCACCCAGCACTGTCCGCCGGTGGTTCGAGACCTTCCCCCAGGCGCCCCACGGGAGAGCTCCGACCTTCCCCCGCGGTGCCGATCCGACCCGATCCGCGGTGTCCCCGCAGCTGCCGCGCTCCCGGCACGAGCAGACAGGACACCCCGGGCGCGCAGGCTGAGCCGAGGCGGGGGTGGGAGCGGCGGGCAGGGCTCCATCCGGAGCGCCGGGGAACGCGGAGCCTCTCCCAGCGCCGGGACACCCGGGGCTGTCCTGCCCTGCCCGGGGTGCCCGGTCCAGCCCGGCGAGCTGCAGCTTTCAATTCCAGCTGGAAAAAATGAGGGACTGAGAGTGAAGCTTCCCGCGGGGCGGCATCGTGCCAGCTCCAGGCGCTGGGAGCGTGGCACTGCCCTGCGGTACTCCAGGAGGGAGGAGAGGGATGGGCACCCCAAAGCCCCCTTTTCTATCCCATCAGACATGGACTACTCAAGCCACTGACTGTGATCTCCAGCTGAGGCTCCTCTCAGCTGCCAGCCCCTGCCCAGGAACGCAGCTTTGTGCCAGGGATGAGAGGGCCGGGGAAAGGGAAAGCCAAGGCTGATCCATCATAAATTTCCCAGTCCCTCAGGGTACCAAAGGGGACTAAATGCTCAAAAAGATGGTTCAGGGATAACCCCAGGGGTGCCTGCAACCCAAGATATCCAGACCTAATTGCCCAATTCCCTACAGAGTCCCGGTTTATGCTCAGCCCAGTTTGCTCCACCTGCCCTGGGAGTGCTCCTTCTCCGTGCAGCAGGACTCTGCTCACCTCGTGGCAGCCCAAAGCAGAGGGGTCAGCACAGTCCAAGTGAGAAGCTGTGGTTGACCCTCCACAATGAAAAGCACATTTCCTGCAACTGCACTTCCCAAGCTGGTGCTTTGGCACAAATCATTCCCAGAACGAGCTGTGGGATCTCCTCAGCTGAGCATCATCTCGTCTTGTTTCTGACTCCCAGTGAGAAACATGATAGTTCTCTCATCCCTGTTCAGGGATACAGCATTGGAAAACATCCTACCCACCCCTCAGCTTCCTTACCCTGGCAGGTCAGACAGAAGAGAGCAGGAAGAGGCAGGACACGGACCCGAGGGCCACTGTGGTGCCTTCTGCCTTTTCCAAACACAGGCCCCTCCAGACCATGCTGTCCCAACAGGCAATGGAAGCTCAGACAACAGCCCCAGTGTCATCACAAAAAGGTGGGAGACAGTGAAACCTGAGGACAAGGGTGGAGGGAAACAGCACAGACCTCAGGTTAGGGAGGTCACCAAGCCAAACAGGAGCCCACAATCTGCCTTGCTCTTTTTTCCCTTTCTCCCCACTGGAAGGAGACACTATTGAGGCTGGATTTGAAGCTCAAGGCTGGGACAGCAGGACAACAGCCTTTTGGAGAAGTCTTAAAGGATGTCATAGTTTTGCAAGGAGACAAAGGAACATTTCAAAAAAATACAGAAGTCTCCTTGCCAGGAATGTGGAGAATGTCAGGGAATATTAAAAAACAGGATACAAAAGCTGGCCTCAAGCGATGTTAGAGATTCATACACTGGCCTGACAGTCAAGATGCTGAATCCCAGTGGAAGACCAATCATAGGAATGGTAGGCAGTTTATATGGTCCCATCTGTCTGTCTCCCATCAGTGAGCTCTGCCAGCCATCCCTGTGCCCCTTCCCACAGCCAAGCCCACCCTGCACCAGGACACAGGTCAAAACAGAGGCCTTCAGATAAAACACAGCATTTCTGAGGAGCTGAGGCAAGCAAAGCCTGCCAGGACACGGTGAAGAGCCATGGGTCAGGGAGGATCTGAGGATGCACAAAGGGAACTGGGCTGATCTGTGGCTGAGGGTCATGAATCCCAGACCTTTGCTATAAACAATGAGGAAAAGAGATGGTTCAAACGATTTTTCTTCAGTCTGGTTAATTAACTAAGCACTTCCCGGCCTTCCGAGGGATTTACAGGCACAGGAGCTCCCACCCCCTCACACAGCTATTCCGGCTCTTGGGAAGTTATGACGCCGAAGGCATCGGAGCCGGAGCAGTGGCTGCCAACAGCAGGGTCAGGAGCAGAGGAACAGCTCGTGGGGTCAGGCCAAGGAGAAGCCCAGGGGTCAGGAGGCAGCAGGAAGACCCAATTCCACACACCAACCGCTTGCAATAGAAAACAGAGGCCAGTTATTGGCAGAGCAGTGCCTTTGGCAGGAACGGGCATGTTTGTTCCAGCTTCCCTTCCATGTGAAACCCCCTCTGTAAGGAAAAGATTTGTCACAGCAAGACCCACGTGGGGTTTTCTTGCCCAGCCCTGACAGCACAATGGCTCTGCTGGAGCTCACAGCCAGACAAGGTGAGGACGGAGCAGCTGCTCGAGGGAAGCAGATCCCCTCCTGATGGTGGGATGATGCCAGGGCTGGCAAAGGCTCCAGCCCACGTCCACTGCTTTCCAGGGGTGATACAAGGAACACTTTGCCCTAATGACAGTCATTCTGGAATACTCACCATGATCACACAGGGAGGAACCTCTCCAACCAAACCTCCACCGCAGTGGCCATGCACGGCAGGGAAGCCCCTCTCTCCCCACAGCTTCAGGGTAGGAGGGAGGAGTGCTGTCCCAGAGCTCTTTGGCTAATGGAAAACCAGCCAGGAGGAGCCTCCACAGGGCTTGAAGCCTGTCTGTCCATGCATCACAGAGTGAGGGACCCTGGCAGATCCTGCACCTCAGAGGGGCTGCCCACCCCAGAGACACCCAGGGCTGTCTCAGTCTAACACGTGGCACAGCAGTATTTTACATGTGTAAGTGTCCCAAGCAGTCAGTGTTGTGTCCTTCAGAACAACACTAAAATGCTCATCTCTTCCCAAGTAAGAGTTCCTTCCCAGTCCCACCAGTATGCAATGGTTGCCCCACTGGTGTTTCTGAGGAAGCCTTTGCCTCAGCAAAGCTCTCCCTCAGTGCTGCAGACCGACATGTTTGTGGTCTATCAATCAGCTCACACCCTTCTAGAACTCTACCATGTCTATTTTTATGAGCCACTAATTTTTGACTCACATGTGTGTTTTTGGAAGGGACCCAAGGCCCAGCACAGCTCAGCAACCTCAGCATCTTCAGGGACGAGCAGCTCCTGCCCCCACCCCCACGGCCGCGCGCTGACCAGCCCCATCCCAGACAGCCCCTGCCTTTGCCCACAGCCCAGTCCCAGTGCCCAGACAGGTGGCCGCTCACCCACTGCCCGCCTGAGTGAGCCCCAGCCACGGGCACTGGGCTGGGAACGCTGCCCTGCCCTGCCCGGCACGGGACAGGGGACAGTGACCCGTGACGGCCGCGCACAAGGACTCGCCGCTCTTCCCGCCGGCTGCTCACCCAGCGTTTCATTCCCACCTGCCCACAGGACTGCGGAGCGTCACGAGGTGCCTCTGGGCCGAGAGCACCGAGCGGGGCCAGAGGAGCTGATCTTTGCTCTCCCTGGGTCTCCAGAGAATTCCCGGAGAAAGCCGTGGGACACAGCATCTCCTCCCACTGTGCCCATTCCCACCCCAGATCCCAGCAGAGCTGGAGATGAAGGGGAGCAGTGCTGGAAAAACAGGGAAAGCACTGACAAAGCCATTCAGTGCCTTGATGAGCCGAGGAACCCGGCCAAGAAACACGAGCCCTCAATAATCCGTGGAACACAGCCTTACACAACACCGAGACACATCCCTCCGTGCTGCCAGGAGCCCTTCACGGCACAGCTCCTGCTCAAGGAGCGGCACGAACCCTCTGAGAGCAGGTAACTCCCACGTGAAGCAGCCAGGCAGGTAACTGGTTCTGCCAGCACAGGTGAAGAGCAGACCAAGGACAGTCAAGATCTCCACAGGCACTGGCAGTAAGGAGAGACTGGGATCTCTGAGGATTCAGGTCCCATCTCAAGCCAGCACCAGACACTTGGGGGATCTGAACCTGCCAAGACAGATGTTCTTAACACACCACATTTCCTCTTCTCTATGAAAACCACAGATGAAATATCAGTGAACCTTATCAAACATGAATCATTGAAACTCCTGATCTTGTTATCCCCTGCCTTCTCTAATGTCTGTGCCCATAGGAACAGAGACATGAGGAGGACCTGGGGGACCTCAGCCCACCCCTCAAACCAGGAAGAGCCATCCCAAAGCAGAAGGAGAGCAGGGGCCAAGGTGGGGCTGCCTCAGTGCCACAAAGGGCTTGTGCAGATTTGTGTCTCTGAGAAGGGCAGGAAGGAAAAGCGTCAAACCACAGAGCTCAGCCAAGGGCCCAGCGCCGCTTCCGGACACAGTTCTGCAGAACTCCATTACTGAGCCAACAGCTGCAGCTCCCCAGCCTGTAACAGCGTTCACAGGAACAAAAAATTAATTAAAAAACAATCCTTGCTGCTCAAGCAGGTGGGAAAGCCGTGGAGAGCAGGAGAGGAGAGGCAGCAGCACAGTGTGGCTGCAGAAGCAGTAGGACAGGGGTGCCAAGGCTCTGGGGACAGTGTGACCCCCAGCATGGCTTCTTCCATCAGAGGGAGAGGTCTGGGCTCCTCTCACTGGTTCTTTTGTGCTGAGCTCACCACACCAACCAGCACCATCTACTGCCCCTTCCCTGTCTCCTGCCACCCGGACACCAGCCATCAGACCAGAGCTACCTTTGTCCTGGCCAGAACACAACGATCCCCGTTTGCAGGTGATGTTTGCAGGAGAGGTGCTGCCAGCAGTGCCCTGGTGTCACTGCTCTGTGCTGTGTCCCAGTTCCGGTTCAGCAGCAGGACTCTGGTCACAGCCTCACGCTCTGAATCCCTTATTAAACACCTGGGATCCCGGGGTGAATGTCATCAAGGAGGGCATTTGGAGAACACACCTGGGTGATTACAAATAGAAATGGCATCAACTGGTTTCCCCCAGACAGAACCTTGTGGGAAGAGTGGACACAGACTGGAAAACTTGAGCATCCGTGGCTGGAGCAGCAGGGAGCAGAGCCCACACCCTGCCAGCAGGCTCAGTGCCTCTAACCAAGGCAGCCCCAGGGAGCCTCCCCAGCCCTTTCAGAGGCTGTGTACAGAACACCAGTGCTCCCAGTCCAGCCATTCCATGGCTGGGACCCCCAGTCCCCGGGCTGCTGGAGCGGAGCGACACCCCAGCACTGCCGGGGCCAGGAGCCAAGGTGGAACAATGGGAACCATTTACAGGGCAGGAAGCTGCATCTGCTGGATGAAACGCTATCTTCAAACAAGACGTGTTTGGATAACTCCAGTTTCATAACTCGCCTCTTCCGATGTTAGGAAATCACGGTAATAAAAAGAAAACAAAATGGAGGAGAAGAAAGCTGGCATGGGGAACAAGGGGGGAACAGCTCGAGCCCCAGTGCTGCCTGGGGAAGCCCAGCCTGTGGTGTCAGGGCCCAGCTGCAGCCCCTGCACCAGCATCAAGGTCTGATCAAACATCCACGGGAGTTAAATGTGCACTATAGACAGCGGGGGCACAGTGAACTTTGATGATCTGGTATATTACCACGTTTATTTGATTGTTTGTCTTTTCAAGGGAAATCAAAGCCATCCTGGGGGAGGGAAAAGAGTCAGACTGAGAAGTAGGATGTGGGATCCAGCAGCTCTTCTCTTCAACACCTTAAAGGTAATGGAAGGGGTGGTCTGAAAGCATCCTGCACACCCTGCAGATGCCAGCTCAGCCTCACCATGGGGCAGCAGTGCCGGGGGCTCACACGGGACCCCTGGGACTCCTCTCCTCCTGCTGTGACAGCCGGCCATTCCCGCGGCTCCCGCAGCTGCCACCTCACAATTCGGGACAAGGAGCCAAAAGCTGAGGTCACCCGGCTCGGCCACGGACCCTCCCCAGCACCCACCTCCTCTCCCCACCCTCCCCAGGCCAAATATAAACTTGCTTACAGGAAATGCCTTAAAGAAAAGGCACCTCCCTGCGTCCTGAAGAAAATAAACTGTCTCTGGACATGAAGGAAATGGCTTTTAAAAAAAAATTACACTGCAAAGCAACTTTAACCCCTTCAGTCCCTGCTGCAAACGCAGCCCCCACGTGCCTCAGGGAATTTCAAGGTGTCTGGGCTCCAGTCTAGAGACATGAGAGGAGCCTCCTGCCAGAGGCAGGTCCTGCAGCATCACCAGGTCCTGAGCAAAAATGGCACAACATCCAGAATCCAAACACAAACTCTCTGTCTGGCAAGGAAAGCACAGGACTCTCAAAAAGGGCTCATAGGTGGGGACCCACGCTTGGTTCCACAAAAGCCCTGACTCCATTCCCAGAGCCATGGGGCAGAGCAGGAACTCACACAGCTGTTGGCACTGCTGGAGGTCCTGCACTGTGGCCAGGGGTGCCAGGGGGCTGCACTTGTGCTCCCCTCCCCATCCCCACCCCTTCTTCGAGGGCCCTGAGTGGGGGGCATCAGTGCCCCCTCCCCTGTGAGGGTCCCTCAGGTGTGCTGGGATCTCCAGCAGCTGGAAATGTGGCTCCCCAGCTTCCCAAAGAGGGCAGGGAGGGGGTACCCCAGTGATGCAGCCTCCCACATCCCCCCACAGCCCCTGCTCTGCAGCTGCTCCAGCCCAGAAGGGCAACATATGGAGGCTTAAGAAGCACAAACATTGCCCTGACACCAAAGTCCCAACACAAGGCACAAAAAAGAAAAAAGATAAGAAGTCCAGGAAATCCAGGATGTGGAGAGGCAGCTGCCTCAGAATGGTCAAGGACAGCCCAAAGCCAACAGCCAGTGTGGAGAGGGGAGAGCTCACCCTCCCCAGTCCCTCCACGGGCACCACATGGGCACAAGCACTGCCAGGGCTGCTGGAGAGGAACCTCCAAGGGCCAGGACAATAAACTCAGTGCCAGGATCCAGCAGCATCCCTGTGCACTCCCAGGTCACAGCTGCAGAGAAGGTGATTCCATTCTCGCAGAGGAGGATGCTGAGGCAGAGCCTCTCCTGAAGGCAGGAGCAAGGCCACGGGCACAACCAGAGCTCTTCCCATGTCACTGGCCCCCAACGCCTCTTTAAAAGTCCTCTTAAAAACTGGGCACTCGGGGCTTTCAGCCTTGGGCAGAATGTGGTTTGATCACAACTCAGCTGCTGAGAAACACCCCCGGTGCCGGCTGTGGTTTGGGATTTCTCGGAGCAGCAGCGGCGCGGGCAGGGACGTGTGGAGGTGTGAGGCCAGGCGTGGGAAAGGGAAGTGTGGGGTCAGCTGCCACTTGGCTGGGAAATGAGTGTCCATCTGGAGCAGCAGCCAGGACTCAGAGTTCAGCAGGAGATCACGCCTGCCCTGAGAAGGGAGACAATTTCAGCCCTGTCCCTGATTTTTCATGTTGTGTACAGAGGTTCCCAGCACAACCAGCCCTGGTCCCCGTGGAGCAGAGCCTGCCCGAGCTGCAGTTATCCCAGCGAGGGGAAACAAGTGCCTGGGGCAGCTCCAGAGCAGAGGGATGCTCCTGCCATGGCCAAACAGTGTCCAGAGAGCAGAGCTGTTCCTCTGGCCTTTTGGAGACGAGCTGTACAGGGAAAGCCAGAGATCAAGGAGGCATTTTGGTACCTACAGCCTCTGGAGATGCCCACAGGGAAGGTGCTGTGGGAGAGGAGACCATGCACAGGTCCAACAGATGCTGGCAGTTCCAAGGATGGACATCTCCACCTTCAGCAGCTGAATTCCTCAACAACGTCTGCTGGACAAACCAGTGGCACTCCCCAGCACTTCCAGTGCCACCCTGTCCTGGGGAACAGCAGTTAACTCCTCCATACATTTGGTTTTGGTTTTTAGAAGCTCATTATTTTTAGCTAAGGAGAGGACCACTGCTTCCTACATCCTTGCTGCTTTCAAGACAGCAGCACTACAGCTCCTAGGACTTCATCTCAGGAGAAATCCCACAGCCCACCAGCATGGTACTCCTGGTGCATGTCCATGCCCAGGGATCTTGTGCCAGTGGCTCTCGCCAGGGAACAGCCATCCTGGGATTTGCTCAGGAAGGTGTCCAAGGGCCTTGGGGCCATTCTCTGCCTGGGAAAACAGAGCTGGAACACCGGCTCTGGCTGCCCAGACGTCCTGCTCTTGCCCAATGACACTGATGAAACGAGGTCAAGTGTTCTCTGTGTCACTGCTGTGGGCACTGTCCCACAGCCTCGTGACACCTCTGCCCACCACTGCCCGTGGCCAGTTCCAGTTTCACCAGGAGCAGCAGAGGGAACCAGCCCCAGCTGATCCTCGTGAGCCCCCCAGAACAAATCTGGAACTGCTCCCCCTCCCTCCCAGCCCAGCCTTCAGCCCAGCAATCACAGCAAAGCCTCCTGTTCACTCTTTTTACTTCCTATTTCTTTTTTCCTTTAAGTTCCAGCTTTCTTGTCCTCTCTGCCTGCAGGGCAGGAAATCCCCCACCTCACCCAGGCTGGGCTGCACTGGGCCCCTCAGGTTCAGGGCCGGGACACCCCAGGAGGAGCTGCCAGCTCCTTCTCCCAGTTAAGCAATGGCTTGGCCAAGCCTTGGCTGCAGCGCCCATGGAAATCCAGAAGTTCTCCACACCAGAAGCCAGCTGTCCCAGGACATGTCCAGACGGCCTCAGCAGCCTCGTCCCCCTGCAGCCCCCCGGGCTGTGACACTGCCCACTCCTGCCCTGGCACTGGACCAGGCTGAGCAGGGACCCCCAGCCTGCACTGCGGGGTCGGGGGCTCTGTCCCTCACACACAGGGTGTGATGCCAGGCCTGGCCAGTGGGTTTTGGTAACCCCTTGTCCAATTCCCGACAGACCAGGATGGCTCGGTGGGACCTGTGACACGGACACAAAAGGGACAGCAGAACAAGGCCATGGGGCAGCAAAGGAACTCAAGCTGGACATGGCAGGGGGATGGAACTGGATGGTCTTTAAGGTCTCTTCCAACCCGAACCAGCCTAGTATTCCATGAGCCTCCAGTGCAATGGGAAAGGAACCGGCTGAGCCACAGGGAAGGTCCCCTGAGCTGTTCAAGCTGCTCCCAGCACCAGCCGTTATTACTCTGCCCGTAACTGGAAGGGGGTGACAAGTGCCCTGTGCTGATAAGGGCTCAGCAAACAGCCCCACACAGGGCCAGCACGCCCAGGCAATGATTAACCAAGCGGAGGGAAGAGCAGTGGACTGGGTAGACGGCCACCCACAGATGTCACAGCACCCAGAGACGGACACACGGGGACCCAGCAGCAGTCACATCCCACGGGCTCAGGGCTGGCACTTCGAGGGGAGCACCGGGCACAGAGGGAGGGGCACAGAGCAGGGCAGAGTGAGGCCAGTGCAGCTCCACGCCGGTAACGAGCCCTCGCTCGGAACGTGCAGGTAATGTGCCCAATTAATCAGAAAGCAAACAGACAACAAAACCCACAAGTCATCGCGCCCAGCACCAGAAAAATAATCTCTTGCTGGAAATGCAGGGACAGACCCTGCCTCCTTAAATCCCCACGCCCACCCCTGCAGCCTGGAAAGGTTCACATCTTTCCGAGGTGCCTCTTGGAACAGCAGGAACCAAAGGGCCATTGCAGCTCAATCATTAACCAGGAGGGAGACCCCCGGCCTCGCTGGAATGTGCAGCCGCTGCCGGTCCCCTCTGGAGCTCGGAGCTCAGCACAAAGGTTCATGGACGCTCCTCAGCCCTGACCACCGTTCCCTGGAGGCTCCAGCAGCTTTCCAGCACAGCTTTCCAGCACAGCTTTCCTCCAGCCCTAAATCCCACCAAACACTTCCATCACACATCCCAGCAGGGCTGGAAGAGCATGTGCATGAAGGGAAGTCGAGAAACAAGAAAACCTGACTGCCAGGCAGACATTCCCATGCTCACCTCACCTGGGCAGTGCCACCAGCACCCATGGTTTGGGGGGCTGCTACTCGCCATGGCTCCTCTCGCCTTGAAGGCAGGACTGGCATGGGCACAGCATGAGATGGAAGGCCTGGCAAGAGAAATGGCATCCCGGCTTTTACAGCCCCCACACTTCTCCTAAAGCCTTTTTTACACGCACAAAATTAGTTCAGCTTTCATCCCTGGGCTCTGGCAATCCATGTCACTAAATCCAGAGGGATTGAGCAACATCCCTGCTCTGGAGCTGAGGGCGGGAAGGAGATCCCCATGTTAAGTGATGCTCTGCTGGGCTGGGGAGATGAGCATTGGCACAGGGTAGGGGTCCTGCTGTACCACGGGACCCCCAGCTCCCCACACAGTCAGGGTGGCAGTGATCACATCAGAGGCATTCCCTGCCCTGCAGCCCTGCTGCCTGAATTTGGCAGGGCAGAAAAGGGCAAGGCAAAAAAACTCCCACAGACACCAAATGCAAAAGCCCACACCAAGGGCAAAGGCAAGTCCCAAACCCCTGTGACAGGCAAACTGTCTCAGGCTCTTCACAGAGCGATCAGTTGAAGGAGGAAGACTCAGTTCTCCTCTGTGCTGGGGATGATTTACCCTGCTCCCCAGGAAAGCAAAGCCAGGGAATTGCCTGGCTCCAGCCACTCCCCGTGGCTCCCCATGGCAGAAGCACAGAGGGGCCAGGCACCCTCAGCACTCCCCACACCCCTTGGTGCCAGCCAACTTCCCAGATTGTTCCTTTGGCCCAAAGTGCGCAGCAACCTCTGCATGCCCTCGGGGAAAGGGCAACCTTTTGTTCCTGCACTCAACTTCAATTGACTTTGAGAACCTTCAAATCTTTTTGAAATTAGTACAAAACTGAGGGGAAGTACTGACGTGCCCTTGGGCACAACCACATTTTGTTCTCTTTCGAAACTGGGCCTGCACGCGCTGGGGTTTGGGCACTGGAGGCGATGCAGACAAGGAATGCTCAGAGGAAGCATGACTGGATTTATGCAGCCGGTCTTTTATCAGAAAAGGATTTCTCGGAGGAAGTGCGACCACATGGCGTGAACGTGAGCTGCTCTTCAGAAGCAGCTTTGATACCTGCGCTGGGGCTTGGTGTTTTGCCACATACGGAAAATGCTGACAAGTTTTTGGGATACGGCTGGGAGCCGATTTTTCCCCTGCAAGAACAGAGGGAGGCTGACGGGGTCTGAGCAGATCTGTGGCCCCCACTGCTGCTGGCACACGTGTGCGGAGAGCAGTGACGGGCGGCTGCACAGCCACCTCCCCAGCTGGGCTTCAGTTAGAGTGCAAACAGAAAAAGGCACAGCCACTGATAAGAGTTCACGTATGCACATGGAAAAGAACGTGGATTTCTGCCAATAACTCATGATATGTGCTCCGACACCCCGGGACTGTACAAAGGCCTTTAGTAGAAGAGGCTCTGTTGCCCTCAGCACACAGAGCTGTTCCAGAACACAAACCACAAATCCAAACACACAAAGAGCTGGTGTTTGAGCTCACCACGATCAAACAGCCCCTGGGGAAGCAGCCTCCTCCAGAGCAGCATTGGGTCACAACGTGACAAACGACACACACATGGCAAACCCATCTGTCCCTACCAATGACAAAGGGCTCCAAAGGAGTTGATCCACTGGGAACACGTGCCCATGGCACTGAAAGCCAGGACACAGAGCCCAGCCTTCCCCACCACAGCTCGAGGGCCTGATTTGACGTCAGCACAGTTTTTCCAAGAACTCACTGACTCTCTGGATCAGATGGCAAATCTGTGCTTTCCCAGCCACCAGGTTAATCCCCACTAATGCCAGGTAGAGGAGGGTGAGGAGGAGCCCTGAGAAATGCCAGGCAGCTTAAACCCCTCAGCCAGCCCCTCAGGTCCCTCGCTAGCTCTGCTGGCAGCACTCGGGTCAGCGCGGTAGAGCGGGAGCCGAACACGCTGAACCGCCCGCTCCGACAGCAGCAGCAGATCCTCATCCCACACACTGCCATGACTCAGCCTGGCAATGACAGAGGGGATCCAGTTACAGCTCGAGCATGTCAGGAGACAAGTACCAGCTCCAAGCTTCTCATCATCCCCAGCTGCAGCAACAGCCACCTCGAAGGGCTCCATGTCCATCCATACACGGACACCAGTGCAGGACCACCCACATCCCACCTGGAGCCATTCTGGTGCTGCTGGGGGCAGCAGGGGCTGAGCAGTGCCCTCCAGAGCCACAGGTGAATCACAGAACTATTCAGGTTGGAAAAGCCCTCTGAGACCACCGAGCCAAACAGTTCCCCCAGCACTGCCAAGGCCACCACTGACCATATCCTTAAGTACCACATCCACATGGCTGTTAAATCCCTTCAGGGACAGTGACTCCACCACTGCCTTGGGCAGTCTGTGCCAGGGCTGGACAATCCTTTCCAGGAAGAAATTGTTCTTAATATCCAACTAAATCTCCCTTGGCACAACTTGAAGTCACTGTATCTCTCTGTCACCTCCCGTCTACTTACTCTGTTACACACAGAGTTGCAAGTTATTTCAGGAAGGGACTCTCTCTCACACGTGTGTGCCAACGTTCCAGGCACAGCACAGCCCGAGACCAGGAACAAAGCCCGGAGGTTTAGCAGATTGCTGGATGCTCTCTACGGAAATCCGCCCCCTCCTCTCCCCTCAAACCCCCGCACACAACCGCAGGTTCCTGATTTACCTTCAGGCTGTGCCTCGTCCAGCCGCGGTCTGTTTCAGGGAGAAGGCGGATGATGGGTGCTGGAGGAGGACGGAGGGTGCAGGGGCAGGACCCCCGGTGCCCGGGCCGCCGCGGACAGCGGGCGGGCTCGGGCAGTGCCAGCCGAGCTCCGGCTGTTGTCGGTGTGAGCGCGGCCGCGGCAGGTGCGGATCCCACCGCCGGGATCCGCCCTGCCCACTCCCGGGATCCGCCCTGCCCACTCCCGGGATCCGCCTCCCCGTCCCGGGGATCGCCCGCCCCGGGACCGCCCCGCTCCGCTCCCGGAGCTCCGGGGGCTGCGCTCGAACCGACCGGCGGACAGAGGAGGGACGTGAGATGGTCCGAGGGCTGGAACCCCTCTGCCATGGAGCCAGGCTGGGAGAGCTTGGGGGTGTGCAGTCTGGAGAAGAGAAGGCTCCAAGGAGACCTGGGAGCCCCTTCCAGAGTCTAAAGGGACTCCAGTAGAGCTGGAGAGGGACTTGGGACAAGGGTCTGGAGTGCTAGGACAGGGGGGAATGGCAGGGTTAGATAGAAGATTGGGAAGAAATCCTTCCCTGTGAGGGTGGGGAGGCCCTGGCACAGATGGTCCAGAGAAGCTGTGACTGCCCCATGCCTGGAAGTGTCCAAGGCCAGGGCTTGGAGCAACCTGGGCTAGTGGAAGATGTTCCTGCCCATGGCAGGGGGTGGATTGAAATGAGCTTTAAGGTCCCTTCCCACCCAAACCAGGCTGTGTTTCTGTGACACATGTGAAGTCCAGTCTGACTCCAGACCCGTCCGTGTCCCACACTGCCCCAGCTCCCCATTCCCTCCACTCAGCCACCCCTCTCCCTCTGCTCCCAGACTGGCAGCAGCAACTGCAGGGTCTGGTCTGGCCCGTGGGCTGGAGCCGGCGGCTGTGACACCAACAGCTGCCACCTCCCTGCCAGGTTGAGCCCACACAGGGGTCCCTCAGGCTGTTCCCCCCACGAAGAGGAGTCCCAGGACAGTTTCTGGACAGATGCCTGGCTGTCCCCAGCTCTCCTGTCCATCAGACACAGCGGATAGAAGAGCCAGGGTGGCAGCAGCAGCGAGGCACTGAGGAGCAGGGCTGCTCTCAAGGTTTTGTGTCCCCAGAAATCCCCCTCACTCTGCAGAGGATTTACCTGCTCCATAGCTACTCCTCCAACAGCACAGGGTGAGGAGGACCCTCTTCATGGCGCACACACACCTCACAACCTGGCTCTGGACCCCAGACCTGTGTCACACCAGAGGGGACCAGCCACAGGTGATTTGCAAGAGGGTGAGGGAGAAAAGGGTAGGCAGAGTTTGGAATAGGAGGCTAAAAGGGGGGGAAAAAGCATTTAAAGTGGACTTGAAGGAGGAATTTTGGTGTGAGAAATGGGAGGCAAAAAGGCTGAAGGTTAGCAAGCACCAGCCTGAGCATGGAGGGAGAGGCAGAGCATGAGATGGAGGCAACAGGACCTTGGGCAGGAGGCCTGAGACGAGCACTGGGAACAGACACAGGGCAAGAAAAGGAAGGTGGCAATTTGAGGGGGAGGGAATCATCAGAAAAGCAGGAGAGAGACCAGGTACATTGCAGGGATGCCACCAAACAGCTTTTCTCTTGAAATCACTGCTTGGAGGGATGCCCAAGCTCCCAAAGTTGGAGGATCAAGTTAAAAACCAGGATTTTTCCCCCATTGTTTTCATAGTCTGAGAGGCTTTTGATGCACATCTCCGTCCTTTCTTCCCGAGCTCCTGACCCTCCTCCCACCGAGCTCCTGCCTGCCTCTACCCCCTCACTGCCCAGCCCCTCACTGTGGAGGGAAGGGGCTCCAGCACAGGCTGCTCAATGCAGCCCTTGTTGGCTGCAAAGTCCTCGTGCAGCTCTGTGTGTGGGAGCCCCCCGTCAGCTGGAGCCCAGGGGAGGGCAGAGGGATGGCAGGGGGGTGACAGCAGGCAGCCAGTGCCCCCCCAGGGTCAGCCCCAGCGAAGGGAGCAGCTGTTGATCCAGGGGGATCAGTGGAAAGTCTCTCAGGCAAGCAGCGATGGGCTGTGAGCCCCCATGGGCAGACGAGGGGTCGGGGGGGCTTGGGGTGTCAGGACCCAGCCAAGCCTTGACCCCCACAAGTACCAACCCCCACAGAGCACAGGTCCCTGGCTCCTGGGGAGGGGACAGAAAGGGACAAAGGGTGAGCAAAGGCCCTGAAATGTGATGGGTGCAGGGCCGACTCCCAGGCCAGCACCCAGGGGACGGCCAGGATGGACATTTCACTGGGGTAGTCCCAGCACGGCGACAGCCAGTGGAAAAGTGCTGGGCTCAGAGGATTTCAAGCATTTTTCCGCTCATTCCTTGTGTGAAGCAGGAACAGGGAGGGTGTGGGGCAGAGAGCAGGAAATCTCCCGGGGATGCTGAGCTGGAAAGAGGCGGCGGCGAGGGCAGAGCAGAGCGGCCGGTCCCACAGCGAGCCCGCGGGCACTCACGTGCACCGGGTCACCCATGCGTGACCCCTTCACGGTCCTTTTGGGTCCCCCCAACACATCACCCCCCCAGGGTCCTTGCACACCCCCTGACGTGTGACTCTCCCACACGGTTCTTGTGGACCCCCCTTACGCGAGACCCCCACGGTCCCTCCCGGTCCTCCCCAAGTTTGACCCCACCCATGGCCCTTTTGGGTCCCCCTGTGACCCCCCTTGTCCTTGTGCCCCTGGCAGCGGAGCAGGACAGGGCGTCCTCTGGTGGCTCTGACACGCAACACCCCATGCCAAATGAAAAGCCCTTGGAAAAGCCAAACCAAGGAAACGGCGTAAAAAAGGGACAAAAAAACTACTCTGAATCCATGGCAAAAGCACCTGCACTCCAACTGAGCACCCCCGGCAGAAGGTGAACCCACACACCCCCGGTGGACACATCCTGCACTCCCTGCCATGGCCATTCACTGCTGCTCTTTTCCAACAACCAAAATAAACACAGAGAAAAAAAGTTACAGTTTTCTTTCATGTGTACAAATACAAAGACACTGTACTGGGGTATGTGTGTCACACACAGCTGCTCAGGGACTCCTGCTCTGCTAATGCATTATCCACAGCTCCTACTTTTCCACTCCTGTGGACAGAGACCAGGAGAAACTTGTGGTATTTTCACACGAAGCAGCTTCACCTGGGTGTCACCCCCTGGCAGAGCTGGCCCAGCCTGCAGTGGCTGTCCTCGACTGCCCTGGGGTGCCCCATTTATTTCTCTGTCTGGCTTCCAGATGCAGAACACTTGTTGGCTTTTCCCAATTCACAGCCATAAAAACAGCACCCAGGTGCTGCCACCACAGCCCTTCCAACCTCTGGGTACCCAGCAAACACCACAAGGAGCCCCAGGCCCACAGGACATCTCTGACACCCCTGCAAGTGGTGAATCTGCAGCGCAGAGAACCCAGAAACTGCCTCTACCTCATCTGCCTGGAGCTTCCAGGGCCATGGGGATGTTCCAGCGCCAGCCTCAACCCTGAGCCTCACACCAGCGGGAAGCCAGCTCCAGCCGAGAGGAGGAGGATGGCTTCAATATCCTTGTTTAGGAGTGGAAAATGGCACTGAAATGGCAGCTGGAGCCATGTCACCAGCTGCACAAGTACAGCAGGAGGGATCTCACCAGCACCAAATTCCCTGGCTTCCAAGGGAGGAGGGTGAGAGGGAGGAAAAGAGAATCTCAGAGACACACACAACAGCATCATTCATGGGAACTGAGTTTGTGCAACAAGGGTCCTGTGTCTGGCCCAGAGCTCCGGGTAATTAAAACAGCAGCCACAGATCTCTGAGAAACAGCAGGAATTTATCCAAGGAATCCGGATTATGTGGCCACTGCTGAAGCAGGGCAGAAAGTCCCCAGCTGCTGCAAGGCAAAACGCTGGAGAGAGATGAGCAACCAGCTCCATGACCCAACTGTTCCTGCCTTACCCACACGTGCCAGAGCCTCCTCCTGCCACATCGTGGGGATGGGGGGATTGGCCCTCCCTCCACACAGTCCCACCGAGGGGACAGGGAGGACCTTGGCCCCAGCTCACATGTGGACTTTGCTGCAGCAGGCAGAGGTGATGACATCGTGCCTGCACTTGGGGGCACACAGGGGGAAAATGAGGGGCTCACGGCTGCTCCGGGGGCACATGGCAAACCGAGCAGTCTGTGGTGCCAAAGGTAACAGCACTGCTTTGCAGCTCTAAGAACAGGGTTTTCCATTCTGGTCCGGCCTTGGAAGCATGCCCAGGGTTTCCAACACAAGTGAAAAGAGGCAGGATGCTGAGCAATCTCTTGAAAATCTTACCAGCACAGTTGTCTTCTGGGAGCAGCCATGGACCCTCCGGGACACCCCCAGAGAGGATCCGTGTGCTCCCTGTTCTCACGTGGATCATCCCAAAACAGCCTCCTGTCCCTCTGTCCCCTGTCCCGTGGGGCCAACAGCCCCTGGCTACAACTCACCCCATATACCAGCACTGAGGGGAGCAATGTCACTGCCACAGGTCTGGCACTGGGAGCTCTGTGGAAAACTCTGCTTCCCCCTTGCCTACAGCAAACTAACCTGATCTCCTCATCCCTGAGGAATAACACCTGTCCACCCAGCCTGTTTTGGGCCATTCCTGAAGGGATCATTTGTCAGCAGGAGGAAAGAGTCTCCAACGTGAGTCCTGGGGCAGGTATGAGATGGAATTCTTCACTGAGCACTGCAGCTGACAGAGCCCAGAGCCACAGCATTTCCTCTTTCACACAACCCAAAAGAAATGGCTTTCAAGGTGTTACCCACACCCTGTTATCACAGGCATCTCTACAAGCCACATCAAGCCAAGTTTAGCACTGGAGTTCCAAATGAACAAAACCTCCTGAGCATTTTCACAGCCTTGACAAGATGACTGATACAAGCATCATCAAGACATGATCAAATACAAAATAATGTCCTTTCTTTGATGAAAAGTGGAGGTTCTTTTCACTTGACGGCCTCTTGGGTGGGTGATATGCTTCACCAGTCGGCCCAGGACAGTCACCCCTTGGCTTTGGGAGTGGGATCACCCACACTCAGACACGGTGGGCAGCCGGGCATGGCCCAGAACACCAGCAAGATCGCTCGGGTTTGGAAGGAAAGCAGAGCCTGAGCCCCCAGCCGCGTGCCCTGCCCTTTGCATCCCACCGCGCTGATTCGCACAGAGCCCGCCCTGCACCAGCCCCGCAGCTCTTCCCGTCGCTGAGCAGCAAACGCGACCTCCTCGCTCTCCGCAGCCCCGCACCGGGCTCACCCGCCCCGCAGCCCCGAGCCCCGCACTCACCTGCCCGCCCGCGCCGTCCCGCACGGAGCCGCAGCCGCAGGGAGCGCCCGGAGCTCCAGCGCGGAGCCGCGGCCCCGACCCCGGCCCGGCCACCCATCGCTCGGCTCCGGCGGGACGGGCGAGAGCGGCGGCTCCTCCCCCGCCGGGATGCCCGGACGGGACCGGGGCCGCCCGCGGGGAACGCCCGCTCCCCTTCCGCCCGTTCCCCCAGCCCCGGCGGAGCCTCCCCAGCCGCTCCTCCGCCCGAGGAAGCCGATCTCCCGCAGCATCCCCGGGACGCGCTGCCGGGGACCCCGCTCAGCCCCCGGGCCGGGGTCAGGCGTCACCGGGGGCCCAGGGCAAGGTGATGCTGAGCCACGGGATCCACCTGCATCCTCCCAAAACTGAGTCACCCCCGCTCTGGTCCCACACCGCTCCTGGGCGCGATCTCGCTGCCGCCTCCGCTCCCGGGGGCGGACGGGTGTTCAAAGCCCTGCGGACACTCCGGGCAGGGCTCAGAGCCTCTTCATTAAGGAATTAACGTGATCAGACTGGCCTGCGAACACCTCTCACCGCTTTTTCCCCGTTTGACCTCTCATGCTTTGAAAACAAACCCCCGTGAGCATCACACAGTCCCAAGAGGCTCCCACAGCCCCCTGCCTGCTCCTTTACACCACGTTCTCCCCAGAAGGACAGAGGGGCAATTTCAGACGCAGGAAACATTATCTTCCTGTGCATGTTTAAGGAGCTTGCACATCAAAGCTCCAACCAAAGCAAAACCATTGCCCAGCTGAAACTTTCTGCCAGTTTTCAGTGTATTCTCTCATTATCATTTCAGGGAAGTGACCACACTTGGAACTTCTCTCTCAGCCCCTTCCATCTCATGCAAACCACCCCAAGGATGCAGCTAGAACTTTACAGTCGGTCTCAATCTCTCCTTGCTGACAAAGGAAAAACTTGGCAACACTGTGGGCACCAGGTGGCCAAAGGGGCCTTTTCCCAGCTTATTCCCTGCACTTCCCACATGCCACACAGCTCACCAGCAGAGAAAAACCTTCTCTCTAACCCAGGCTCTTCCTTTCTGGCCTTCAAAGAAAATTTCCCAACCCCTGAGTGGATCCTGCTGTCCAGAGAGGGGGGTCTGTATTTTGTTAGCTACAGGAAACAGGAAAATTTCCATCCCTGGAATTAAAGCTGCAGAAGGATGGAGCCAAGCTGGGGGAGGGGGCTCTGACACTGCAGAAGTTGCCGGGGGGGTCAGAACTACAGACATTTTATGGGCAGAGGGGCACGGGGATGAGAACTGGCCTCATCCGGGGGCTGGGGGGGCTCCAGCTTCTGACAATGTTTCCCCACAATTGTTTATCGTGGGGAAAAAGCAAAATGTGACCAAGTTGGTTTTGATTTTCTTTTAAAGTGTTTTTTGTTGTTTCCCATTTCCACTGGTTCCTCAGGAGCAGGCACAGCAGCATGGGTGCTCCACAGGCTGCCTGACCCTCAGGGAGAGGGGTGGGAGAGGGCTGGGAGAGGGCTGGGAGGGGGGACCAGCATCCCACATGGTCTAAAGAAAACAAAAGTGACACGGAAACAAACAAAATGTGTTTAAAATTGCTGTAGTCAAGACACTAACAGGCATCCTCTGCATGCACAAGTCACTGCTCTGCTGGTTCCTGTTAACTACCCGAGGATGGAATTCTGTGCCTGGTTCCATGGGCTCACGTGGGATCTGCCATCCCTGCAAACCTCCTGCACCCACCACAGATATCCCAGAGTGACCCATAGGGAAACATCAGAGCCTGGCTCTGCCAGGGCACTAGAACCAGCCCACGTCCTAGGGCAATTTAACCAACAGGGGTAAGTATGCATCAAAAGGCTCAGCAGCTCCAAAATAGCCTCAGGGGTGCACTGAGGAGCTGGAAAGGAAAGGCTGGAGATCATGTCTGGAGCCTCAGGAGAGGCTGTCCCAGCTCCTAAGGAAACATCTGATGGAAGGGACACAAACTGCTCTGGCAGGGTGGATTTTAGTGTATAAAGTCTTGCCTAGGAATTACCTCATTATTTTTTTGAAAAACTTTTTTACTGACAAGTGTTAATCTCAAAGCACATGCACTGGCCAGGCAGGGATCCATTCCTGGTGAGGGGAGGGTGCAGGAGTAAGGGCACAGAGACTGCAATTGAGGGAAGATGAGAGTATTTGAGAAACATCTCCCTTCCTTCATGAGGAATAAACCATTGAGTGGCACAGCTCGTCCCCGGGGCTGTGCAGAGCCAGGAGGGACCTGGCATTAGTTTGGGATGGAGGTCAGTGTTTCAGTGTGAGTCACCAGCTGAGCCTGAGCCCGAGCCTGGGCAGGCAGGAAAGAGGAAGAGGAAGGAGCAGCAGCACAGAATCCCCTCATCACATGTCCCACCAAAACCACTAATAATCACATTCGGTTCAGCTTTTCTACTTCCCACCTCCCCGACCCACACCCAGCCCTGTGACTGCCTTTTCCACCCTGGAACAGCAGCGGTTTCTCAGCAAGTTCCAGAATTGCCCAGAACAGGTCCCTGCTGCCATGTCCAGCATCCCACCCACCCCCAGATCTCCCTGGCACCGATGCCACAGATGGAGTGTGGCCCCAGTTCTGAGGGCAGTGGTGCAGCCCCTGCACACCCACCAATCCTGGCACAGCCCCCTGCCAGCCCATGTCCCTTCCAACCCATCCAGGCAATGACAAAACCAGATCCCAGTCCCTGTTTTTCCCCCAAAAGACAGGGAATCGAACACATGGGCACAGGTCAGGAGAGGAACAGGGGCCTCGTGCTCAGGCCACAAACCCACCGAGCCAGCGCAGGAGATTTGTGTGTGAGGAGAGAAGAACAGCTCAGCTGTGGCAACACATCAACAACAGCTAAATTTAGAGGGTTATTTTCAGCAATCCAGATGCCGAGTAAATACAACCTTATTATTTCATGCAGGGGCAAAAGTTCAGCCGAGTCCCTTGTGCTGCTTTTCCCCATTAGTTCACCACGTCCAGCCAGTGGAGCCCACCCTGAAGTGCTGCAATGTCACCACTGCCTGGCTGTGCTCCCAGGAGCCACCAGCTTCATCCCTGTCCCTCGGCAGTGAGAGGAGCCACTGCTCAGTGACATCTGCAGAGCACCTCCCAGTCCCTTTTGGATGGTCCTGGTGCTGCTATTGGTAGGAATTTATTCTGAGGATGCAGTTTTCATGTGCATGGCCAGCCTGTGAGCCTTTCCTTTCTGCTCTGCCCAGAACAATACATGGGAAGTGAATGCTGGAGAGGAAGCAGAGGATTAGGAAATCCATGGAAACTTGACCCTGCTGCGACTGCTCCAGCAGGACAGTGTGGGGCTGTGCAGGGGCACTGTGTCCCACCCAGCCAGAGGTGCTTCTGGGGGGGACCACAGGGTGGGCCAGAGGGGGTCCTGCCAGGGGCAGGGCAGTGGGAGGGAGAGTAGGGACATGGGAGTCCCTGTGTGCTCTGGCTGAAAAGTCACCTCTGAGAAGGCAGATGAAATCCAAGTTGTTTTCCATCATGGCTGCTGCAGGAGCTGCCAGGGCATACCTGGATATTTTAATGTTAGGGGGAAGCCACAGTGACCTTGTCCAGCTGGTGTTCAGGGAAGGGGATGTGGCAGCACAGCCACAGCTCCAACGATGGTGCTGGAGTTGGGAACAGATCCGTTCATACCTGGAAAGAAGCTCAGCAAGTTTGCCAGGTGTGCTGGGAGAACAGCAGTGCTGCAGGGGGGAATTACAGGCAGGCTCCAGGAAGTGATGGAAGAGCCAGGAGAGGCACTTTGCCAACAGCTACTGGGATAAACCACAACCAACTGTACCCTGCCTCCTGCTGCTGTGTCAGCAGCTGAGCTCCTCATGCTGCCCATCTAAAGAGACTAAAAATTATCAGGGAAGGGAACGGTGTTCCCTAAGCCCATGGCCTGAATATCTCCTTAAGTGCCCCCTTTGTCCCAGCACTTTCTGGGGATGATCAGCAAAGAGGACAGTGAGGACCTGCTCCAGCCCCTTCCCAGAGCTTTAAAACCCCAGTGGAGGACAGGAACCCCCATCCAGTGTAATCCACGGGGAAGGCAGAACAACCCTGCACCAGGCACCAAGCTGTGCAGGCCACAGTGACAGGAGCCACCACAGCTCCATCAGTGCATTGAGTCACAGGTGACAAACCCCACAGTGAGAAACTGTTCATCTGCTCGGGGACACGAGGCTCCTGCTCCTCCTGGCCCCAGAGCTCACGGCAGCCCAGCGTCCCTCCAGCAGCCAGAGCTGGGACAGGGACATGTGACAGGCAGGTATCAGCTGGGGTGGTGTGAGCATCACTGAGCCTTCACCAGGAGAGACCTGGATTCTCTGGCAGTTTTTACCAAGGGGAAAACACCTATAAATGTTCTTCCCCCAAAAATCCCAGTCACAGTGTGATCCATAGGAGTCTTTCCTGCCCCTTCCTTTCCACAGGGCTCTTTAACCCTTTTTAATAAACTCTTGACATTCATGTTCTTAATCTCGCCCATGAAAGGGCCAGAGACCACCCAGGATACCTCTGGGGCTCCCTCACAAAGCACCTTTTGTTGCCCAGAGCTCTCCTGTGCTCTCTCCAGCTGGGCTCAGAGCTCACCTAACCTGAATGAAAACAAGAGACCCCTGGGCACTGCCCTCCAATCAGGGAACTGGCTGGAGACCCCCTAGCACATCCCATGGGCTCCCTGCATGGCAGGTTTCCCTTTTCATGGAACCAAGGCTCTGGCCAACAGTGTGGGCAGCCACGCTCCCCCTGTCTCCGGTGCTGGAGCCGTCGTCCACAGGGCGTGTCCTGAGCCCTGTGCCAAAAGCAGCAGAGCCACCCCGAGCTCCAGGTTCCCCCACTTCCAGGGCTGCCAGAGCCAATGCCCATGGGCTGCCCATGGGATGGAATGGGTTTGATTCTGGGGGTGTCACTGTGCAAAGACCCCCATGGCACTGACCAGGGGTGGGATGATGAAAGGCGGGACCTCGACCCTCCTGCCCACAGCCCCATCTCCATCCCTGGTTCCCAGCCCTGCTGGCACACATCCCCTTCTCCTCCTCCTCCTCCTCCTCCTTCTCCCACCAGCCTTCCCAGCACTCATGAACCCCCCAGGGCAGGGCAGCCCCAAACCCCAGCCCGTGCCCCTGCCTTGGCAGAGATTTGGTGGAGCTGCACACAATCCCCGTGGATCAGCCTGGAGCTGCACCACGAGTCCCTCCTACCCCACGTCACAGGTGAGACACCTCAGCCACACAAAGCTCAGGGGCTCCGAGCCAGGGAAACCCTCCTGGGTCACAGCAGTGCCAAGGCTCCGAAGCTCCCAGTGAGTCCATCTGCAGAGCACAGAGCTGTTCACCACAAAGGGAAGAACTGAAAAGGAACCAAGGCCCTTTTGCAAATATATCCCCCTGAAAATAACAGTTTAGGGGCAAAATCACACTGCTGACAGATGAACCCAGGAGCCCAACAAGGGGACTGTCCTCTTTGCATGACCCCTGCCTATCCCACAGCAACAACATTCCTGCCCCAAAAAACATCGTTGTAGCTTACCTGCATCTTTCTTATCTTCTAGAAATGTGAAACTCTGTGAAAAGAAAGAAAAAAAGAACAGAAATAATTTTTTTATAGATTTGATTCTCATACTCATGGACACTCCCCTCGTGTCTGGGATCAGTCATCCCTCCAGCCTGTCCTCTGCCCAGAGAGAAGCTGGGACCAGAAGTGTTGCTCTGGCTCTGAGGACAAGCAGAGTTCTGGCAAAGGCTTCTCCACAGGGCATCAGCCCCGTTGGTTTTAAAACACCAGCACCACTCACAACCCTGAGTGGTGGGCAAACACAGTGTGCCCAGCGTGTGCCCACCACCCCAGCTCCCAAAAAGCCAAGAGTGGAGCCTCAGCAGCACTTGGGAGACGGCGGCAATTTGCAGAGGTGGAGCTGAGGGTCCCCCACTCCCCGGTCCCGAGGCAGGCACAGAGCCCGGGACCCCCCGGCCCGGTCCGGGTTCAGACGAGCCCTGCAGCGCTGCCGCGAACGGGCTGCAGGATCGCTGCAGGAATGCGGAGCGCTGCTGAGCCGGCCTTTCCCACGGACCCCGGGAACCCTCTTCCTGCCGCGGCAGCAGGGCTGGGGATGACCCGGGAGAGATGGGTTTAACCGTGTCCCTGCTGCCGGCCTTCCCTCAGCAGCGCCTGCCCAAGAGGTGCCATCAGCAGGGCCGGAGACATCACCGCGACCTCACAGAGAGCCCAAGTCCACGGCGGAGGTCACTGAGCTCCTCCAGCTCCTTTGGCACTGCCCAGTCTGTTCCCACACCTTCCTTTTCCCACAAAATCTTCTGCCAGCCACAGCTCCACCTCATTTAACCTGGAAAGCTTTAATCCCACAGACAGAGCCCAGAACGTTTCTCCCTCTTCAAGAAATTCCTCGGCTGTTGGTGGTGAGCAGAGCAGCTGAGCAGCATCAGCAGAGGGAGAGGGGAGAGACTGAAGCAGAAGCCTCAGCCCCACACAAGGCCATCAGTGCACACCAAGGGCACCCAGGAAGGTGGTGCCCTGGCCAGTTGGGTCACCAGACCCCACATCAGGCTGAAGTGACACGCTGAATCCAGTGGTCTGCTGGCTGCTCCCAACATCACTGATGCCTCCAGACACTGGAGGCAGCATGGGCTGGGTTGGAGGCCTCGGGATCTGCAGCTCTGCAAGGGGGAGGCAGGAGCCAGTGTCCATCTCTCTGCCACCAGAGTACAATGGCAATGCCAACATGCAGGGATGAGCAGGGTTAACAAGGACAGCTGAGCTCTCTGGAGACAGCAGGGACAAGACAGCCACTAATATTACTAATGAATTTCACAAATGTCATTTTTAGACTCAACTATTTTAAGCATTGCACTGAAAGCCCGGGGGACAGTGTGCATTCCACATCCATTTCACCGCAGCAGATCCACTCTCCCGGCACAGCCTGGTGGACAGCTCTGCCTGTAAAGGGATTTTATGCTTTTCCCAATCTGAAGCTCCCAAAATCCACACTAACCATATCTCTACAATCTTCCCAGCTCACCTCCCACCACACTGCGTGGGTTGGGACACAATAAACCAATACAGTGATCAGAGGCAGGCAGGGAGATTTGCTCGTTATTAAGGCGACAGATGAAGAATTAAAGCCCAATGAAAAATCCCAGATGCCACGAGAGCTGCTGCTGCAGGAAATTAAAGAGTGGGGCCCCCGGCCTCGCTGCTCCTTTGTCATCTCACTCACAGCCACCCTAGCCCTGCAGATCGGCCAAGGCAGCCGTGCTCCCGCAGCCACAGCGGGAGCAACCCGAGCCTCTGAGTTCGGAGGGGTGTCCCAGCCCAGCCACACCACCCGAGCATGGCAGGACCTCCTCGGGGGGTCAAGAGCACACCCAGACACACACACCCCCCGAACCCACCGCCGCTGTCACCGGGCACAGCCCCCTGCCCAGCCGGGGCTGCCGGCACAGGGACGTGGTGACCCGGTGACGGGCAGCGGGCGAGCACAGGGACAGGGACCAGCACACCCACATGCGGCCCAGCCGAAATTAACCTCTCACGTGCACGTGGGGCACGGGCACAACATCCCCCCGAGCAGACGCTGACACCGTGAGCAAACCGAGCCGGGGACGCCTCCCCGCCGTCCCTTCCAGAGGCTTCTCCTCAAACCGGAGGGTGCCAGGGACGGACACCACCACGCAGCGGTCCCTTACCTTGGCTCTTTTGAAGCAAGACCAGAAAAAATCCAGCAATGGCATGATGGGCAGGCGAAGGGTCGGCAGAGCCCCCCTAGACCGCGGCGCTGCCCCCGGCGGCGGGGAGGGCACCCCCCGGCACCCCCATGGCAGCGCCTGCGGCAGCGGAGCCGGGCAGAGCCCAGTGCGGGCAGGAGCGGCCGGCGGGCGGAGGGAGGAGGAGGAGGCAGCGGCGGAGGCGGGCCAGCATTCAAACCCTGCACCGTTATTCAGTTGGTTGTGAACAGGCTTGGACGCGATTGAAATTCCCTGAAGATTGCGAGTTTTAAACAGCTCCAGGCTTTCCTTCCTGCCTGGAACGCACCGCCTGCTCCCATTCCCAGGCAGCGGGAAGGGGCGAGGGGAGAGAGACACTCTGGAATGGGAGAAAGGCACTTGGAGCTGTCAAAGGCACATGTAGGACACTGAAAAATGGACGGTTCAGATTGTCACGCCAATGCTGCCCAAACTGACTGACAGCTCCCGGTGCTGTCCCCTCCGAGGGACAAGGGACACCCAGCCACAGTGTCATCCCTGGATGCCCCCGCCACGGCCTCCCGCATGCTCAGGTGCTGCTGACCCCACCGCGGGCACAGGGGGCAGCCAGGCTCCCCCTGGCCACAGCTGGCAGCCAGGATCATCATGGGCACCCAGGCTCACCGTGCCCAGCACGGCGAGCACCCTCAGCACAGAGCAGGGGCACGAAGGGCCAGCCTGCAGGCGAGACCCCAGCAGGGAGAACAACACAGGGAAAACCACCCCCGGCCATCAAATATGACTGAGCCATTCACTCCAGCTATTCACAGCTCCTTATCTGCCTTCCACAAACATCATTTGTTCACAAAGGCCACAATTAAAGGTCTCTTCACAAGCATTTGTGCCAGGTCTTCACTCACAGCCCCAGGATTCCTCTTTTGCAGGCACAGCTCGGAATAAGCAAGGGCAAGCCTGTCTCCAGCGATGCCCGGGCTCAGCCCTGCTCCCACAGGACCCTCGGTGGGTGCCACCCACCCTGGACTGGCATCGGGCTTGCCCGTGGCATCACTCCTGCCCATTGCCCATCCCAGGCTGGTGTCAGCTCCACATTCTGCAGGGACAGTGCTGCCCATGCCCAGCCTGGCGCCCACGCAGCTCCCTGCAGTCCGAAACACGTGCCAGAGCACAAGGGCTCTGCCCAGGACAGGAACCGTCTGTCCCGACCCCCAGCAGTTGGTGCCTGTGGCAGCTCTGCCCGGTGTCACGTGTCAGCCAGGGCAGGCCAGGACAGGGTGCTGGGGACCCAAAGCATAAGGATAAGGGGGATAAGGCAAGAACAAGGGCACAGAAGGCCATGGCACAGCAGAGCTGGAGAAGCTGCACCTGCCTGGAGAGGATGGCACGAGGCACTGCCACCACTGCAGAATCCTGCAGCCCCTACTTGCACCCCAGGCCCAAGATCAGCAGCACCTGGTGGCACTGTCAGGGCCCCAGCGCAGCTCTGCCATGGCCCCAGCAGCAGGTCACAGGCAGCATGAGTCCAGCTGCCTCCTTCCATCTCCCCTCACTCATTCCTCAGCAGGCTCTGGCACTGCTCCCAGGCTTGGCACCAGCTGCAGCTCCTCACCCCGTCCCCTGTGTTACTGGTGTTACTGGGCCAGCTCAGCGGGGCCAGGGGCACTGAGGCACAGCACAAGCTTTGTATTATCAGTCCCTTTTCTCCTCCTTTCAGTGCCCAGGGCTGGGAAGGCAGTCTCACCTCTATGGCACGTGTCCCACTGGGGTCACCTTTCCCAGCCCACTGCCAGACATCCCCATACAACCAGGCACTGCTGCCATAGGGCTGAGCTGGCAGGGCACCACCACTGCGACCAGGACGTGGAAGGGCACTGCCAGGATCCTGGGAAAGGCTCCACCATTGTCACTTGAGGCAGCCCAGGGAGGCTGTTCAATGCCTCTACAGGCTTTGCCCTCAGAGCAGGGCATTTGGGCCTGGCCTGGGGCTGAAGGCACCTCTTACAGGAGGGACTGTCCCTGCAGGAAGGGTGGCATTGCCAGGTTCTGGGGCACTGGGTTCCTCTTCCTATCAGGGGCTCACCTGTCAGCACTGTGCTCTGTTTGGCAGGCAGGATGGGCACCTGCCCACTCCAGAGAGCACATGGGGTAGCAAGAGAGACATCCATCCATCCATCCATCCATCCATCCATCCATCCATCCATCCATCCATCCATCCATCCATCCATCCATCCATCCACAAGGTCATCAGGACAGGCCAGCAGAAGTGGCTCTGTCCTGCCTAAACCAGACAAGCCCTTACAGACAGGGGGACAGCCCCACTGCTTCAACCATGACCCCACCAGGACCCAGAGAAGAGCCGCTGCCAGCCCCCCCCAGCCCCTTGCCAGCCCCCGTGTCACCGCTCACCCCGGCGGCGGGTCCTTCTCCCACTTCCTCCAAAAGCCAAAACAGCCAAGTTAGCACAAATAGAAGCAGTCTGTCTCCTTCCCAGGCCTGGGAGACAAACCACAGCAGCTTCTGCATACTTGTGTAGCTTCTTCCTACCCAGTCATCCCAAAAGCATTCCAGTAATGTTACATCTTAGATCCTTCCTAATCATGCCAGGACACTATCCTTGGCAGGAACAGCTCCTGGGGACTGGATCCACGGGGAAGCATCAGGAACTGTGTACACCAAATGGGTATTTCTGCCAAGTGGTGCCAGGACACAGAGCCCACTGCTGCATTCAGCTCTTCCCAAAATTCCTAATGTACTCACTCCACAGAGAGCTACAGCAAAAGCAAAAGCAACGTCCACTCATTCTATGTATACATATATATCCATGTGTGTACCACTATCATCCTCAGACCCGTGTGAGAACCCATTTTAAACTTGAATTAATTTTTAAAAGTTGATTCTAAGGAAAACTCCACCCTGTACACACTCACTAAGAGCTTCCCATGTGGTGAATGCCATCAGCTGTCCCCAGTGCCCGGAGCTGGGACGGACACCGGGATGCCACCAAGCTGCCCCAGCACTGCCACACGCAGCTCGCATTCTCTGAAAGTCATGGGACAGAGCCGGTATTCTGGAGGACAGGCACGGCCTCCCCCCACAACAGACCATTCCCTGGAGGATCCCATGTCCCCGCGGCCGGAGCTATTCCTGTCCATCGATGGGCTACTGCTGTCCCGGCTGTTGCACAGTATCAGTGACAGCGGCCGGCCGGGCAGTGTCCCAGCCGGACACAGAACCCGCCGCTGGCCCCGCTCCCGGGGCCGGTCCCGGGCTGGACCCGAGGGGTGTCTGCAGGGGTGTGAGCAGGGGCCACCCCCGGCCAGCCGGCAGCCCCTCAGCCATCGGCACACGGGGATTTTCCACTTGCTGCTGTGCGCAGGCATTTCCCGAGGTCGGGAAGGGCGTTTTTCCATTAGCATAGCGGGAACAGGGACCCTTTTCTTCTCCCGACGACGGACGCGGGGCGGGGGCTGGCAGTGCTGGGGCTGTGACACCACGAGGGCGGTGGGAGGGACGGGGGGAGAACATGGGAAACCTGCTGCCCAGGAGAGACCGAGGGCAGGGCTGAGCCCCACGATGTGCCCCCGGGCGAGGGGCTGCGCGGCTCTGCCCGGGAAGGTCCAGCACAAAGAAGCCCACAGAGCCCCACTGACCCCCAGGGCTCCGTCCCTGCTCACACCTCGGCACTGGGCTCGGCCCAAGAGGCCAAATGTCTCTGCGGGGCTCCCTGCACTGCAGAGGCACCACCGCGGCCAGACCACAAGAAGCCAACCGAGAGACAGGAATGCCAAAGGGCAGCAGAAGACATTCCCCAGCTCCCACTGTCCCACAGCTGCCCCACACCACCAGTGAGCTCTCTGCCTGCCTGCCACCACTGCTTCTCCCTTAAAACATTCTTCATTTAAAATAATCCCAGACCTCCAACAGCAAACGGGTGGGATGCACTGGGATGGACACTGCCTGGAGGGAGGGTGTGGGATGCTGCAGGTATGCTATTGGGATGCCACACGGGTCGCAGGCTGCACTGGAGACCCAGCACTTGGGGAAAGCTTCCCTCTGGGATGGGCAATTAGGCAATTGTGTAATCCCCATCCGCTGGCTCCTGCCGCAGAAGGAAGTGCTCAGGTGAGCAGGGGAGCACTCCTGTGAGCTGGGCAGCACCCAGAAGGGCCTTCCAATACCAGTGACACTTTTCCTTAGCCTAGATGTCTACTGGGCTCCCAGAGATGACCCAAGGGCTTCTGGCCTCATCCAGGGCTGCAAGAAGCCCCTGACACTCCCTGTCCCGTGGGGGGTCCTGGCACAGGCTGAGTCTGTGCTTTTCCCTCACAGGATGCTCCAGTTTGCAAACACCAGTGAGAGAATTTACAAACACAGATTGATTTAGCACACACACAACAGCCAAACAAACTTTTCAGCTGACTAGCCCTCGTAGACTGGCTAAACACCCCAGTTTTACTGAACAAGAGACAACATCACTGAAAAAAATCAGTCAATGGTTTTGGGGAATTTCTGCTGTGCCAGCTGGGAGGGCTCCTGCTCCCATTCCCTGAGACTTCCACAGGTCTGCAAGCCCAGAACTGTGAGCTAGAAAGCTTGAGGTGTTCAACTGAGGCCTGGGGATGTGCTTAGTATGGGGGAAGAGCTATTAAAATGCATTTAAAAGAGCATAACTGAGAGGGTGACATTTTTGAGATACTACAGACAAACTACACAAATTACAAATAGACCCAAATGACACAGAAAGAAAATGGGGCGGGGGGTGTTTGAGACCCATATATTCATCTTATTTTAGCTCTGGTAATAATAAGCAAGCACCCAAGAGTAAATATCTGTGAGCATCTACAGAGACTCCCACACAGGACAGAATTCCAGCAAAAACCTGCTGCTGTGCTCCAGTTCCCACTCAGGCATGTTGAAGAGAAAATGAAATATAAATCAGGCTGCATGTTTAAGTATAAAAGGAGGCACAAGCAGATCGCTTACCAGACATCTTTTCCTTCCCCTGGGAATAGCACTGAGCTGCTGGAGCCCAGCTGGGACATTAATCCTGGGACATTAATCCTCTGCCACCAAGGCAGGCGCCAGAAGAGCCCAAGGAATTGCAGCAGTTCTTATTATTAGCAGGAGCAGGGAGGCTCCCATGGAGAAACGCCTGGGAGCAGCATGGGGAGGGCTGGCAGCACACGTGTGCTCCAGCACACGCATGTACAGACACACAGACACACACCTGGGGGGCACGAGGGGCCGGTACCTGCCACTGACACCCCAAACCACTCAGAACCCGAAAAACAACCACAGGCAGCAGGGACACCTCCTCCTCGGGCTGGCACAACAAATGCCATGTAATAAACTGCAGTTGAGCTACTTGTGTATTTTTGCACAAAGCTCTGGCGACAGCTGCTGTCTGGGGAGGATCCCAGCCCTAATTCTGGCCGAGGGTTGGAATTAATGCCCAGGACAGAGGAATCTCGTCAGGTGCAGCACTGGCTCCCTGCAAGGGCAGGTCTCTGCAAGCCAAACCCCTGTGATGAATCCACACCAACCTCCCATCACTCATGTAAGGATGGGCCATTCATGTACCAAGTTTCCCACACCCAAATCCAGAGGCAAATCCTGTCTACTGCAGCTTCTCGTGCAGAGCTGGGGACATGGCACAGGGACTGACTGGGACACAGGACAGGGACATGGCAGCTCTGCTCTGGTGCCAACAGTCAAATCCCACAATGGCGCCAAGTGTTCAGCCCTGGAGCAGGAGGTGACAGGGCCCAAGAAAGCTCCAAGAAAAAAGCTTCAGAAAACCCTTTATGCCAACCCTCACACACACAAAGACTCATTATGTGACAGCGAATTCTCTTCGCCCCCCACAACTGCAGGGGCTGCCAGGCTTGTCCCAGGGAGGAATCATGCTCCCAGCCCTGTGCCACGGGGCTGAGCTGGAGCCATGTGCTCCCCTGCTCCAAAGGGAATTAAGAGGTAGAAGAGGTTTTTCTGGGACAGATCCTGGCTGCAGGTGGGGTGCAGATTGGGCTGTCCCCACACCATGTGCTGGGCTGTGCTGTGTCAGGCTTCTGCTTCTGCTGCTGGGAAGAATTCCAAAACCCTGAGAAAAAAGAGGCAGCAGCCCCATCCCAGCTCTCAGCCTTGTGGGTTTTGCTAAGGGAGGGCTGAGTTATGAGGAGAGGAAGGTTTTAAATCAGTGCCCGGGATAAATAATTGCACATTCTGTTTATGAGCCTGAGACAGCAACACAAAACACCAGGAAAAGACTTGAAAAGAACCAGAAAACACAATCCCAGTGAAATCCAGCAGTTCTTGCTGAGCTGCGAAATTTACCCTCTGCCTTTTTCTTGTAGAAATCAATGAGCTCATCAGGCTCCTGCCTTGCAACAGTGGTGATGTGGGAAGCAGGAGAACAGCCATAGGGATGGGAGAAGCACCAGGAGAACGGCTGCAGGGATGAGGCTGCTCCGAAGGCTCCGTCAGCCCCCACATGTGGGCACGGCAGAGCCTGGAGCCCTCCACAACCAAATAACAAGGACCAGAGGTTTCGAGGGTGAAGCAGGAGTTTAGGGTAAAGAGAAGATAAAGCAGATGGTGTCTGCCAGAGCGTCCCAACCTCAGGACCAGCCAAGCGCCTCAGGGGAGCAGGGAGAAGGGCACAGGGAACGGGCACCACAGTCACTGTGAGAGGCACTTACCAGCTGGCCAGGACACGTCTTCACTTCCCCAGGAGACAGCGAGAAGGCATTAACCTCACCCTCCTCCCAGTCCAGGGTGTTGTGGTCTCCCCCCAGGTTTGCCCTGAGCAGTCCCTCTGGATCTGTTTTGCCATTCCCAAGCACATGCCCAGGCTTTGTCTGGGAATGTTCATCGAAGGCCAACAATTCACTGCTGACGAAAAGTTTATTCTTGCCTGTAGCATCCCCACCATACCCTGTAGGACTCTCTGTGAGGCTGAAAAATCTTCGACAGTGCCTTCCAGTTCTTCTGGGAAAAGATCCCCACAGGAAGGGCACGGAGTTGTCATGGATCAGCATATAGTCAGGTTCATCCTCAGGACTGCACTCACTGCTCCTTGGACAGAAGAAGCCATAGTCACCTGCCTCACCTTCCTCATCTTCATCTGATGAGGAAAAGTGCAGGGTTGGGAGCTCATCCCGCTGGCCTGGAGACACTGGTGGCTTTTCTTGGTGCTCAGCACTCCTCGTGTCCATTGTCCGTGGACGGAACCCCCACTGCTGGCAAAGCTGGCAATACAAAACCATAACTTCTTAGCAAGAACCACCCAGAAGATGACACTTAGTTTGCTTTGCCCATTCTCCTTTCCATCCTATTTGATTAGAAAGGGATGTAATGGCCCTTATTCCAGGAATGTCCATGGAACATGTGGACTCACAGTGCAGGCTGTTCAGCTCAGCTAGCTGGGTTTGTATTCTTCATTTCTCTCTTAGAATACCAAACTCCTTTTACCCTTTCAGAGGATCTTGTGCTCCACATCGTGCTCTTTCCACTGCCAGCAATGTAGCACTGGGGAAGAGGAGGGGTTTGGAGGGGACTCGTGCATGGATTTCACCGAGGTGCTGTCTGAGGTGTTTCAGGGCAGGAGATGCTGCCCCAGGGCTCTCGGGAGGAGCTGGGGCCGAGCCTTCTGCACAGGCAGGAGGAGTTCAGCCAAGACGGGATCACTCCATCTGCTCCCACCCTGGGCACAGCAGCATTGGGGAGCTCATCCCCCACCGCCAACACCACAGGGACAATGGAGCACTGTGTGGCAGGAGCCCTCCCGCTGTGCCTTGCTGTGCCCAAGGCTCCCACTGATGCTCCCTCACCTCCATCCACAGCACAAACAGCAGCTTCTGAGCCACGGAGGGCTCAGAACGCAGATGTGCCGAGGTACCAGGCACGGGGAGGCCCCGAACAACGCCTTGTTCCCTTCCCTGAACCGTGGGCAGAGGGGACAAGGGTCAGGGAGAGTAACCAGGGCAGAAACAGCAAACCTGTCCTTCCTGCATCAGGAGTGCACTTATTATTGCTTTCTGTTCCAACTAGGACTGGGAACAAATCTACAGCAAGCTTTCTCTTCTCTCTCTCAGGGACCCCTCCCCTGCAGCACAGGCACTGCCCCTGACAGCAGAGCAACACAGTGACCCTTAGTCTGTGCCAGCAGCAGCCTCAGGGGTTGGGCTCCCTGTCCCACCTGCCCCAGTGACGCTCTCCCCCTGTCTCTGCTGAGGATCCCCCGTGCTGGGCACAGTGTGCCCGTCCCACCCGCCGCTGCCTGCAGCCCCTGTGCCGAGTACCTGCAACGTGGAGACTCAGCACCCTCCAGCCTGACTTCCAGCTCCCACAGCCATGTCATCAATCCCGCCAGGAAAGCCAAAGGTCGGAGCTCACGGGTTCACCACCGTGCCAGGGGTCAACAGCTTCACTAGATGAGTTACTCCCTGATTTTATGGGGAAAGTCCTTCCTTCCACTGTCACCTGCCCCATTCATTTACCCTAAGTTACAATCCAGCACACACTATATTTGCCTTAAAAAATTAACTTGGGGAAAAAATGCTAAATCCAAGCTTTAACCAATTCAAATGTAACTACAAACCATGGAGCTGCATCCGGGAACAGCTCTTTTGAGTGGAAGATTTGCATTTTCAGCCCAGTAAATTCACTTTAAAAAAAAAATGCCCCCTGTTGTATGAAAGTATCTTCTTGCCCCAAGCTGGTAACTCATGGAGCAGGCAGAGAGCCCGCAGCAGGGGTCGAGGCTGGCAACTCACAGCAAGCGCCGTCCTGGCTGCAGGACCCGAAAACCCCGGCTGTGCATCCCGGAGCAACCCGGGATGGAGCCGGAAACCAAGGCGAGGGAAAAACCAAGCTACAAAAGGCGGTCAGGGACGGCGCGGTCCTGCTGCCCTCTCGTGACCATCGGGCCGTGGTGGCCTTGCACAGGGGCAGTGTGTCCTTGCTGCCACCGTGTCCCTGCTGCCACCAGACCCGGGCCAAGGCTCACCAAGGCTCACGGTTGTGGCATGGGTGTCCCCACTGTCACCCAAGTGACTGCCACCCACTGTGCATCCCCAGTGCCCACACTCCTGCCTCAAATCCCAGTGCAGGACAGGGATAAGAGTTAATTGCCATTGGTTCATTAGCCAGGTCAGGGATGGAGTTAATTGCCTATCAATGGGGTTTAATAACCATTCATCCATGAGGCACCATCGTAACAGGTCTCTGTTCCCCCTTCAACCCCACCTCGTTCAGCCCCCTGCACATTGAGCCCTGGCCAGTGCTCCTGGGGGTCCCTGGGGTGGTTCCCGGGACCTCCTGGCCCTGAAGCCACCTGGACCCCGATTTTTTCGCACACCAGCACCGCTGCTCCGTCCCCGAGCTGTCTGTGACCAGCTGGGAGCACTGCCAAGGTCTGAGCCTGAGCAGGGCGATGTCCTGGCTCAGCCCCGGGGGGCTCTGGCAGCACGTGGCTGTGTCCTGCTGTCCCTGTCGGGCCAGGGGACACGAGGGCAGGGATTGGGGAGCTCCCGTGGGACAGGCTGTCCCTCACCGAACACAGGTGCCACAGGCACAGAGAGCACAGTGCTTCCATCTGCACACCACACTGCCCACGGGACTTTCAGCTCGTTTGAATGTTCAAATTTTAAAGTTAAAAACAAATTTTCTTTTTATTGGTATTAAGTAGATCAAAATTACACATATACAACAACTTCTGCTGATAAATAGGATTAAAAAAAATCCTAGTAGGAAAGCAAGCCTGGTTTGTGTGTCAAAAATCAGCTGCTTCTCTGCAGAACAGTTCAAACACTTCATTAAAGGCAAGACAGCCGCTTCTCCCTCCTTTTCTTTCCCCCTGGAAAGCATAGCAGTTGTTACCACAGACATTTTCAGCACAAGCTAAACCTCTGTTGTGGTCACAGGGATCACTCACCTGCACAGCCCTTGGAGGGATGGCTGTGCACCTAGACAGGACAAGGGACATTTGGGGCGCACTCATCAGTCTGAGGTAACACCAGTACTTTAAAGCACTACCAGCATTAATTCCAGTCATCTGCAAATATCCAGGCATTTCGCTTGCCTGAACTGAAATGTTTTGGTTGTATTTAACGTGCCCGAGTCCCGTTGGCTTTGGCATCGCCCACCCACCAAGGGACAAGGTGGTTCTGTCACAGTGGGGGCTCTGCAGGACATCCACGGGTGGCTGAGGAACAAATCCCAGTTTGGGCTTCCTGATTTCCTGAAGTCACCTAAGACAGTTCCTCTCCAATCAGTCCCACTGGTGCTCCTCACTCCGTCTCTGTGCCATTATATATATATATATATTCTACTCACAAAAGGGCTCCAATAATCATGATCTCTGAGTGGAAAGGCCAAGCTACTCCACGGCTCTTCCAGAACCAATGGGAACCAATTATAACATCAACAGGAGCCATGAAAACCCAGAAAGTCTGGTTTCCTTCCCAACTGCTGCCAGCTCAAACCCACAGAGAGGTCAAACCTTCAGTGACACAAACCCTCCTAGAGATGTCGCAGCTTTAGGAGGCGATGGCTGTCATGCTAAAGGGGGATTGCCACGAGACACACATTCCATACCAGTAATAATTTAATGGAAGCTTAAAAATTCCCCATTTCCATGGTCCCCATGTCAATGAACCCCTACAGCTCCTCTCCAGTCCCTTGGCCCTGTCACACATAGCAGTTCATTATCCACAAATGCAAAAATGCACTTTTAATCTGCAATTTAGCAATTTCCATCCCAACTCCCAGACACTAGCAGTGTTTACAGCACAGACTGCTCTTGTACACAGAACTATAAATTAGGAACATTCACATCTCAGCAGGACCCACAGACCTCAGGTTCAGTCTATCTGCACAACTGTAGGCAAAAGAACATTTTACAGCAGCTTTTTTACCCCAGATATTTCGAAGCTCTCCCCCTGGATTGCTGACTGAGAACAATGGACAACAGGAACCATTTCTGTACAGTTTCCAAAAGCAAATCCCAGCTCTCAATCTCTATGCCAAAATCCACCCAACCCTTGCCCACCTGTGGTTCTCCAGATGAGGCACAAAAAGCACCTGCAGGGACTGGAAAGAAGCCCCCTCCCTCTTACAAAAATATTAAGAGAAACAAAAGCCCCACAAAAGTGTCCAACATCTCAGGGCAAGTACAAGGGAACAAAATGCACATTTGCTCACATTTCTGTTGCTGTCCCTGTAACAACCAAAGGAACAGTCACACACAGGCAGGCGAGAACAGAGTCCATGTCCTGCTCCACAGCAGCCTCCACCTTCAGCACCATTTACTCTCCTTCCTTCAACGTGTTTTAAAACTTTGGGGCCCAAGCCCTGGAGTGGTTTGTCAGCACCAAACAGCCTGTGCAGCAAACCTCAACTTACTGCACAGAACCCCTTGTTTCTATCATATATACACACTCTTGGTGCTCTCCAGGGAATTTTCCCTTCCCAGATGCAGAGTGAGAGCCCAGTCCCTGCTAGAAACCAGTTCCAAGCCAGTTCTGAGTGTTCCTGCAGGACTCCAAGCTGTCCCCTGTGGTCACAGGGCCGCACCTCTCTGAGCCCACAGCCCTCACAGACATAGGGCCAGGGTCACACAGTGCTGAAGGCATCAGGCTGGAACCCTCTCCCCTGCCACATGAAGGGATGAACACACACAGCACACAGATATGGGCAAAGGCAACTCCCTGCCACCAGCTCCAATTCACTGCAAAGGGACTCAACTGGGTTTTGCTGAACTCCTGCTTCCCAGGAAAGCCCCTGGTCCCACAATGCCCCATCCCACCACTCCATAAGGGAATGAAAGGAGGTAGACATGTCCTTTCCCTCTCCACACATCACAGCTGTGAAGTTCTACAGTTTGATAAGGCATTTTCATCTTCAGTGAGAATCCAAGCACAGGCACGAACTCTGCCAAGTAGTGTGATCCTGTAACTTCGTGTCCCAACAGCTTGGAATTCCAGGATCTCCTGCTCTGTCCTCCGTCCCAGTGGACACTGTTTATTTAACACCAGTACAGAGCAGGGCTAAATAAACCCCTCAGTAGCTGGACCTCGGTATCTTTCACAAAGAGGGACACACAAACGAGCACTTTTTGCAGCTCTCTGGCTTTATCCCACAACCTGCCTTTTTACAGTATCCCTATTTATAAATTAGAAAGAGATAAAGCCAAGGATTCACTGCAGCGTCCATGAAAAAGTCCAGTCCGTGTCCCAGTCCCTGGGGAAGGGGCTCACTGAGGGGTGAAGGTGAGGATCATCCAGCTGATGACGAAGTAGAAGAGGAAGATGGGGTAGACGACGAGCGCCTTGCGGTTGGGGGGCTGGCTGTCGGCCAGGAACGCCGTGGAGGCTGTGGAGACACACACACATCAGCACAGTCCCAGGGCAGCAAACCCTGCAACTGGGCTGAAAGGGAAACCAGAGCAACCCACTGCTCAAACAGTGGGCTGGAATCACCACCACCCTTTGTCACAGAGAAGGGTAAATCGTGGAATCACAAAACGGTTTGGGTTGGAAGGGACTTTAAAGCCCCTCCAGTTCCACCACCTTCCACCAACCCAAGTCGCTCCAAGGACTGTCCAACCCAACCATAAATGCCAATTAACATTCTGTAATGAGACTCAGACTTAGAGATTTAGAACAAGAGAAATAATGCAAATGCATCTGTATAAAATCAGCATTTTCTAATAGTATTTGTAACATAATCACAGAACAAAACACCCAGCAGTCTCACATAGAGTTTAATACTGAATTATCATCCTGCTGCCCAAGGCAATTTGCATGTGACCATGGAAATCACCAGGAGCAGAGGCAGAAGCTGAACCTATGCCAGCATGAGGACTGGAAGAATTAGGGTCCAGAGGGCAAATCCTGTGAGCAGCAGTGATGGAGCTGGGGGGGCTCAGCCTGGAGAAAAGGAGGCTCAGGGGGGACCTTCTGGCTCTGCAACTCCCTGCCAGGAGGGGGGAGCCGGGGGAGGGTCGGGCTCTGCTCCCAGGGAACAAGGGACAGGAGGAGAGGGAACGGCCTCAGGCTGAGCCAGGGGAGGGTCAGGCTGGACATCAGGAGGGATTTCCTCATGGAAGGGGTTTCCAGGCACTGTCAGGTTGTCAAGCACCGCCAGCTCTGCTACTTGTTCCACAGAATCCCGGAATCCTTGAGGTGGGAAAAGCCCCCCAGGACCATCGAGTCCACCCTGTGCCCGATGCCCCCCTGAGGTGAAGTGACAGCGGAGGTGCAGAGAGACCCGCGGAGAGCGGGACTGGGAGGGATGTTTTGCTGAAAAGAGGTGACTGAGGCACCTCAAAGGGACGATTTAGGCACTTTCCCCCCCAAAAAAAGTGGGGTTTAAAAATAGCAGCGCTGACACAGCCTTAAATTTAGCAGCACAAGTGGCATCGCTGCCATAAGGGGAACTCGATCCCGCCGAGGGATCCGGTGTCACAGCCGGCAAGAGGGGTCCTGGGAACAGCTGGAAGCAGGGATTGGACAGGGATATTCCCCACTGCTCCGAGGCAGCAGGGGCTGCTTCTCCCACAGCAATTCCATGCCATCAACACAGCAACTTCCTGCCCTTTAATTCAGTCGACCAGACCCCTCTAACTCATGGAATAATGGAACGGTTTGGATGGGAAAGGACCTTAAAGCCCATCCAGTGCCACCCCCTGCCATGGGCAGGGACACCTTCCACTAGCCCAGGATGTTCCAAGCCCCGTCCAACCTGGCCTTGGACACTTCCAGGGCATTCCCTCCAACCTTTTCCAGCTCAGACAACCTGTGACACCCACCAAGAACAACAAAATTCCCCCCAGTTCCTGTGAGACCGAGTGATGACGCCCCTTCTCCCAGCACTCAGGAACCAGCAGAATCCCAGCTCCTCAGCCCACAGGGTCCCAGGCACAGGGAGAGCAGCCACGTGGAGTTCCCCACTCTGGGACCTGGTTTTGCTGCACGACCGAAAAAGACACCTCCAAAAATCCAACAGGAGGGAATTTTAAACTCCTCAAGGGGTCACAAGTCAAAGTGCTCAGGAGTGAACAGCAGGGATTCTGCTCCCACGCTGCTCACAAGTGCCAACCTCGACCAGTCCATTTCAAACAGACCCGAGGACACTCTAATTAAAGCTTTAATTAAAACCAACTCACCCCTGACACCTCCTGCCAAGGAGTCAGAGGCGACTTTCACCCTCAGCCCACATTCCGACAGGTACCCAAAAAAAGCCCCGGGAGGATTTCAATGATCCCAGAACCGGGAACACCAAGAAAGAAGCAACAAAACCGACCTTCCCACGCGTGCCACGAGCACAGACCCTCCGGGCCCCTCCGGAGCGGGGTCCGACCCGCACACGAGTCCCTCTCCAGCCCCTTCCCGAGGCCCCGGCACCGGGAATTATTGGCGTTTCAAAGCAAAGCCGTTGTCCGTGAGGACTCCGGAACACCGCACGGTGCTTCCCGTGCCCGGGAAGGGCCCCGCGCTCCTCTCCCACCACCTGTGGCTCCTCGTCCTGCGAGCAGCGAGCCGGGACCGGGGCGGGGGGGGGGCTCTCCCGGCTCCACGTGCTCCGCCGACGCGCCGGGGAAAGGGGCTCGGGATGAGGCTCGTCCGGGCAGCGGCACCGCGGCGAGTCCCGCACGGCCCGGGGACCCCGCACCGAGCGACCCCCGGGAGGGGCAGCGCAGTTAACGGGACCCCGTCCCCGCCGGGAGGGGCAGCCCCGGGCCCGGGAGGGGCAGCCTCGGGCCAGCCCGTGCCCCGAGCACCGGGAGGCACCTCCGGGCGCTCCGCAGCGAGAGACCCAGGGACACGGCCGGAGAGTCCCCGCGGCCGCCGCCGCCACCCCCGCTCCCCCCGTGCCCGCCGCCATCCCCGCACTTACCGGGCCGGGCCGGGCCCTGCGCTGCGGGGCCGCCGCCGCCACCCCGGGCCGGGCCGGGCCTGGGACAGCGCGGGCCGCCCGGGCGGGGCGGCGGAGGGGC
>JAWWLV010000158.1:6540261-6570819 GCA_035041135.1 Platyrinchus mystaceus
GATTAAAGGGTGGGCTCAGTTCAGCGCAGGCTGTGTCTCACCTAAAAAATCCATTGCACAGGCTTGAAAGGTAAAAATACCTTTCCCAGATCTTCGTTTGCGAAGACTGGCCACTTAAACTCCAACCTAAGATTTAGGGCGAATCAATGCCCCGTTCTGCTTGGACTTGTGGAGACATCAGAGCCCTGAGTGAGCAGCTGTGGATGTGGGGCTGCGAACAGTCTGTGCAATCGCCTGCAGGAGCTGTGTGAGCACAGAGTCACACCAGGAAAGGAACTGCAGTTCCCCATCGTGGGGAAATGGGCTCTGCTGGGCTGTGTGTGACCTGCCCCAAGCACAGCCACATCAACTGACAGGCTGGGGCTGCTCAAACCTGGCTTTTGTTTTCTGTCTGCCAAGTAATGCGGACAAAGTGACTGTGGCTCTCCTTGGACTTTGGTGGGGCCTTGACCTTCCTGGGTGAGCCGAGGGGTTTGGGCTGTCCATGGTGTGAGGAGCTCAGTGTGTGTCATTCCTTCCTGGGCTGCTGGCATGGCTCTTGCTGGCAGTGTCCAGGCAGGTCAGGCTGTCTCAGCCAACCTGCTGGGTACCAAAATACGGGGGCTGTTCAGCAGGGTCTCTAGAGGATGACAGGGACAAACCCACTGGGCATCACTGTCAGCAGCACTAGCTGTGCATCCAGCAGCTAGTCAGGGCCATTTCGGTGACTTCTGTTTGAGATTTTCGGGTGTGTTTTGACTTTTGTTTAGCCCTTTCACTGGTAGATTAGTTTGCCATAATCCCATTTGTAGCTAATTAATATGTGAACTCAAATGGAAATGTTTTAAACAAGTCATTCAAGTAGTGTGGAATTATAAACATGGAGTATTAAAAGCGTCCAGGGTGTGTGTCTGGCTGGTGGGTGCTGTGGTGTTTAAGGGATTGGTTGTTTCCCAGCTGCACGTGTTTCCCAGTTTGCCTGACTGCAGTGAGTCACTGCCAGCGGGACCCGGCTGGGGCAGCAGCTTGAGACAGCCACGGCTGTGCTCCAGACCTGTCTCCTGGTGTTTGTGCCCAGCAGTCTCGAGGCTTGCAGTGACCCAGACCCTTCCTCACCTCAGGAGAGGTGAGTCCCCTCTTACCCCTTACATGGGATGTGCCATGACATGAAGATTGCCAGGGATTGCCCCTGCCAGGGAGTCCATCCATTGGCACAGCTCCGGAGCATTTCTGCCGGCGTCGAGCTGAAACTGCCTCCCCTGAGCTCCCAAGTGGGGAGACGAGCAGCAGGACCCTCGGTGGTGGGACCTGGGCCTGGTGCAGAAATTCATCAGCTTCAGAGCCTGCTGCTCTGCAGGAGTCTGCTGACTTCAGCTTCCTGAACATTTCGGATTAAAAGCTGCACTTCCTTTTCCTGTTCCCATCCCAGGCTGACCCATGGCTGGGCCGTGGGTAAGTGCTTTCCCAGGTAGCAGGGCTTCCCTGCCTCTTCCTCCTGCTGTGCCTGGCACAGTTGTCCAGGGGCCAGCACGGGGATCCGTCCCTGGGAAGCTCTGCCTGTTGGGTCCACGTGGGGCAGGGACTCTGGGTGCCTCCGTTCCCTGTGCAGGGCAGGTGTTGCTGGAGGGCTGTTACCGAATGAGGGAGGTGCTTTGGAGGCTTTTAACTCCTTTGGCCTTTCATGAATTAAGAGAAACTGGTTCCACACCCCATGTGACTGATGGGTGAAACAAATAAAATCCAGGGATGAAGCCCTCCCAGGGATCTGCAGCCCCCACATCCTGGTGAGGGTCCTTCTGCAGTTACAGCCCCACCGGTGCTGCCTTTGGGTGGGGTGTTTTCTCTTGCTGACTGACACCCCCCAACAGTTGAATACAGTCCCAGCTATACGTGGGACACCACAAGGGAACAAAGTATAAGGTTGTACCAAGTGAGAAATTAACTCACTAAAGCAGTCAATAATATTGTTCATTTGTAACAATTTTGGGCATGACAGCCAGTGATAGAAATTAAGTTACTGAGTTAGAAATGTGAGTTATTTTTGTTGTAAAGTTGGCTGTATCCCGTCTTCGTGCCAGGAGTACAGAGAGTTGCTGGCAGTCCCATACGTTGCACTGGCAGTGCTGAAGCCACTGTGGCCTTTCCCTGGTCAGGGAGGGAGAAGGACTGGGAGGTGTCCATCCCCTGGGGCTGGTGTCTGTCCCCTCAGGCTGCCCAGGGCCTGCTGTGGGCACAGGGGATTCGGCCCCAGCAGCCCTGGGCCACCATGGCCGGCACCGGTGTGATAAAGAAGCCTCGCTTGGGCCACATGCTCGAGGCCACAGGGGATGCCAGAAGTTGTGACTGTAAGAAGCTGCTTTACAGCAGTTTCTTTCTGTGGTTTTTTCAATCTCTCCTGCTCACTGAACTCTGTCATGTGTGTGGTAATGCAAACTTATTTATTTCCCCTGTTCTTTGATCTGCTTTCCCAATTAAATATCAAATGGAATTGCAGAAATGTCAGGTTGAGGCTTTTCTCATTAATATCTGAGTACTGTCATGGTGAAAATTGTCCTTTGAAGCTGGAGGAGCTCTGAGTTCTCATGCAAATGTTGTGTATGTGGTTTTGCACTTGATTTCTGTCCTCTGTGAAGCTCTGCAGAGTGTCTGGGATGTGCCTGTCAGTACTCAGCCTCCCTAGGCGGTGCGAGTACTTTATCCTGAAGGATAACGTGATAAAGGAATGTGTAGGGACTGGGTGGACTTTTCCCCAAGAATTGAATTGTATGGGGGACCCAGGGAAGGTCCCACCATCATCATCGTCCCTGCAGGTCCCTGCAGCACTGTGTGTGGGAACTGGCTTGTCCCCTTAGAGAACTCCACGTCCCCCAGCATGGCAGACCCATTCTGGACAGGTTTCTGTGCTGTCCTTGGATATGGTGCCTGAGGTTTTAATGCTGTGGAGCATGGGAAGCAGCATGGCATTGGAACAGGTTATTTTAATGGGATTGAAGCTGCCCAGAGAAGCCTGTCTGCCTGGTTCTCCAGAAACCCAGGTCCTGGTTCATGGGAAGGCTGTAGGGACAACATCTGGAATCTGTTCTTGCAGTATATTACAACCAGATCTTGATTTCTATGTCTGAACAACCCTAAAGCTCCTCTGGAAAAGGGGAAGAGGAAGGAGTCTGTCCCACCCAGGAGAGGCTGCAGCTCTCCAGGCAAAAATTAGCTCTGCTGGGAGCGCACAGCTTGGCATCGAGGTACCTCAGTAACAATATTCTGACCCATAAAGACTGCTCAGCCCTGAGGCAGCATCTGGCACATGGGTGAGGATGTGCACAGAGCTGGGCCATGCTGATGCACAGGGGCCTCTGTTTCGTGTGGGGATGTCCAGAGCCCTCTGCCTCACGTGGGGATACCCAGGGCCCTCTGCCTCATGGAAGCCACTGTTGCACTCCCAGTGTGACCAGGGCAGTCTGAGCCCCAGCAGGGCTGGTGTGAGCAGTGTCTCTGATGCCACTGCCCAGGTGCATGTGCAGGGGCAGCTTGTGTGCCCAAGGAATGCAGCTGCTGCTGGACAGACCTGGCCTTTTAAAGTTTGGTCTGTCCTCATGGCTCTCTTCCAGCTGTATCCCTGTTCTCCTGATGCCGTGACCCAGGAAATCAGTGCCTGAGCCATGACAGAATGGATGCAGGATCAGACCCTGTTCTGGCAGCCAGGGCTGTAGGAACAAAAACTGTCCCTGGCTGGGTACAATCCACTGAACAAGGTCTCAGAGATCTCCTTAGCTTGGCCACCCTGCCGTCCCTGCATTTGGAGAGGGCATTGGTTGTTCCACCGGCTCAGCAGGAGCCTCAGCCCAGGTCTGCAGGCAGAGCCAGGGCCCAGCACTGCCTGGAGCAGGGCTGTCCCTGCCAAGGAAGGGCATTGGGGGCAGCACTGCAGAGAAGAGATGCAGACGGGGATCTGTGGGCTGTTCCCTGGTGCTTTCCCACTGACCTTGTTCCACTGTGGACCCATTTTTCCACCCATGTTGGTGGCACTGGGAGGAGCTGCCTTGGGCTGATCCCAGGAGGGGACAGCTGCTGCTGCAGGGACACCTTCCCTATTTCCTCCTGGAGCACATCCCACTAGAGCAGCTGTGTCTGCACTTGAGCAGGGGGAAAATGACTTGGTGGAAAATACATCACTCTCCTCCAGCAATAATGCATTCTCCTTGTAAAGTGTCTCCTGACTTCTCTGGTCTAGTTGTCTGAAGAGACATCAGACCCATATCCTGCCTAAAAATAATCAGTGGCTGTAGGGTGGTTTTGTGTGCACTTAGACACCTAGATGCAAACCAATTGCACGGTGTAAGGACATAGAGGACATGCCAGTTTATCAGGATACTCTGCAAAAGGGAAGATGCAGTAACAGTGAAATGTCTACATGAGGGTTTGGGGACCTGTGTGCTCTGAGTGTCTCTGTGCTGCAGCACTCAGGTTGTGGGTTGCACCATCCTGTGGCACAGGAGATAGTAGGACCACCTGGGATCTGCTCACACAGAGCCCTTGGGAGGCCTTGAGTGGATCAACTGTGTGACTCCTTCCTCTGGGAAAAACCACATCACCTTCATCCCTCAGTGAGCTGGTGTCCTTTGAGGGGAGTGGGAGTTCAAATCCCAGTCTCCTGCAGCAGCTCCTAAGTGATGCTCATCTTGTAAAGAAAGGTCTCTGTGTTTGTGCATCCTCACAGTGGGGCTTCAGCTCTCCCAGGTGCCCTCAGCACAGGGGAGTCTCTGCAGCCAATGAAGCCGCTCACACTCCTGGGCTGCAGGCTCTGAGTGCAGGATCTGGGGCCCCAGTTAGTGCAAATCTAAACCAGACATGCTTTAACCATAGACTAAAACACAATAGCAGAAAAAAGAATAAAAACCCTCCCAAAAGCCAACCCTCCCCCAGCTGTCAGAGCCAAAGCTTCAGTGCAGGCAAGAGAGATGAGGCACAGGATCTGCCAGACCCCGCTGCGAGGCAGATCCCACTCCTTGTTTCGGGGCTCAGGGATGTGTTTGTTGGGTTTTGCTCCCACTGGAGCAGCTCTCTTGCCCTGCACGTTGTCGCTGTGGGGTTGGTGTTGCCGGTGGCTGATGGCGCAGGGCAGCCGGGCTGTGCGGTGATGTGAGCTGGGCTGGGCTGGGTCCCCTCCCTGCTCCAGTCCTGGGGTCCCCAGTCTCCTCCCTGGGAACCACTGGCTTCTGCTGGTTACAGCTGCTCTGCCCGTGTCCAGGTGCCCAGGGCTTGGTTTGCTGTAGGAATCCCAGGGCAGGATGATGGGCTGAAGTGGCCCCTTGCCAGCCGTGGCTGTGGCGGCACCACACCAGCCCTGTCCCTGCCAGCTTGGGGGTGCTGAGTGGGCTCAGGACCAACCCTGGTCCAGCTCAAAACAAACCAAAGTGCAATATTTTGTGATGGCTTTTTCCAGCCCTGATACACTTCCCAAGAACTCACCTGCGTATGGCCAGGGCAAGAGGTAAAGTCATTTTCATGTGCTTAAGGATATTTTTTCTTGTGCTGCATATGAAGCATACAGGGAGCTTTTCATCCATCTTCTGCTGCCTTTCCTGGCTCCTTCCCTGGGAGGATGTGGGTGTTATCCATGTTCTGTGTGTGTCTGACAGCCCACTGCTCACAGCAACACTGCTGCTGACCTAAGAGTTTACTCTTGAGTCACTGTGTGAAGACTCAGCTTTCCTGGCTTTTTTCCTGAGAAATTGTTGGAATATTTTATTTCCTAATGCTGTTGGTAGCACACTGGTAACTACAGATGTGGTGTCCTTCACTGGCCCCCAGGCTTTTCACGGGTGGCTCCTGTCCTGCTGGGAGCCAGCCTGGCTCCGTGGAGCGGCAGCGTGGCCCTGCTCCGTTGTGCCGCAGCGTGTGGCCAGACAGCTCCTGCGGCACAGTCCTGGCAGGAGCACAAAGGTTTGGAGAGCTGTGGGTTCATAGAATGAAAGGCCAAACTCTGGCAAACAGCCAGTACCATTTACAGGTGCTGAACACCAAAATGCAGCTCCTTTGGAACTGCTGGAGGAGTTTAGCAGGCAGCAGTTACATTTTCTTAATCAGCATTAAATGAACCTTTCAGACACGTAGACCTTCTGTTCTGATATGTGTGAATATAAAAGCTTTTGGAAACTTGTCGGTTTTGTTGTGGTGATGGTGGAGTTTCCACATTGGCCTGTTCTGCCTTGCAGCCTCCTCACGGCCGCTGGCCGAGCTGCTCCGTTGGGAGCAGCAATCCCAGTCCGTGCTGGCTGTCCCTGCTGGGGCAGGTTTGAACTCAGCCTCTGTGCCAGGGTCCTTTCTTGTCACCAAATTCTCTGCACAGGTGAACATGCTGTCATGAGTCGTTCAAGTGATGATAAGAGCAGCAGAATAGCCTGAGATAAAGTTTATATTTATAAGTACAGCCCAGAATTCAGTTGCTCTCTCAGTCTGATCTCTCTGCTTTTTATCCTGTTTCCCCAGCCAAGCCTCATTCTGAAGAGCTGAGCCTGAAGATTTTTGAAATGAGTAAATTTATTAATCTTACTAATCCTTGGAGCTGTGAAAGTGGAGAGCAAGGATCATGACCCGTTCCTGTGCCATCACAGGATGAACTGGGGACGTACAGGGCATCGGGAGACCCTCTGTGTTGGAGGCACAGAGCTGGACCTCCCAGTTCTTGTGGGACACAGAGGTGCCCAGAGGTGGGGTAGCTCTTGGCAGAGCCCCCCAAGGGTGCTCTGCAGGGTGGGTGGGCGGCCTGTCCCAGTGCCAGTCAGGCTGATGGTGCCCGGGGGTCTCCTGGGAGGAGCCAGCTGGTGCAGGACAGGCCGTGTCCACGCTGGCATTGTCTCCCAGCCTGGGACAGGAGCGATGCGCATCCCTCCTCGTGCTGACCGGCTCTGGATCACTCACAAGCCGCTGGCGATCCCTCCCTGGCTCAGAGTGTGACTCAGCTGGGCCCCTGCCCGGCCCTGCTGCGCCCTTATCGAGGGAAACTCTGAAATCATCCGTGCTCCGAGCGAGCCCGGCTCCCTCGCCCGCCGGAGCGGCCCCTGCCTGGGAAGGGGGGCTGCAGGGAGACGCACGAGAGGGCTCTGCAGATCATGAGATGTCTCTGTGGGGGTTGCTCGTGCTCTGCCCCGGATAAGAGTCTGTTGTTTTCGTTTTTTTTTTCCCTGTGTCCGTCCTGCCCGTACAGCGGGAGCCGCGGCGCTTGGAGCACACCCTCTGCTATCGCTCAGGCCAGAGCACTGTGCCAAGAGCCTGCTCTGCTCTCAGAGCTGGGAGCTCCGGGTGGCCTGGAGTACTGCAGGGATCTGGGCAGCTCTGCCCTGGCCTTCCTGACCAGCCACTTGGCACGAGGCTCTCCTGATGCTCCCAGGAGGGGGCTGCTGCTCCTCCCTGACAGCTCGCTCCATCCGAGGGAGGGAAAAGTCCATTTGCTTTCCATGGCTCAGCTTTGTGTATTTTTAGTTTTTGGAGAGTCTGTCCCCAGCTCTAGGCCCTGCTCCCGGTCTGGGGAAGGCAGTTACTGGCCTCGGTGGGACTGTGATGTAAACAGGTATATAAATAGGTGCAGCAGCCAGAGCCACCTGCCAGCTTTACCCTGATTCCAGCTGGCCACCTTGGCTTCCAGCCCAGCCCTGCAGTGACACCCGGCTGCCGCAGTCACAGCTCACCTGGCACCATCCTCCCCACAACTCACCTGGCACCACCATCCTGGCTCACCTGGCAGTGCCATCCCTGTCCCTGCTGCAGGGGCAGGTGTCCAGCAGCCTCTGCCTTGGGAATTGGCAGGAAGGCTGCCATGTGCTGCTGCCCTTGGAGTCTCCCGGGAGGGGTTTGGGAGCTGCTGACTGCTCAGCACAGGAACACCAGTGCCATGTCTGTCAGCAGTGCCAGTGCCCCGGGAGCTGGGCAGCGTCCCCGTGCTGTGGCTCTCCCTCCTTTGTCCAGGTTCAGCACACTACAGGGCAGTGCTAAGCAATTCCCTGGTGTAGTGACAGCTGGATTTGGACATGGGGTGGTCTGAAATTCTTGCAGGTGTAGCAGCACCAGCCCTGTGGTTGGACTTCAGTCCGTGGTGGACCAAAGGGCTGCAATGGTGTTTCCTCCTTGGTGACTCTTCTCTGCCTTTGCGACCCTGGGAGCATTTGCTCAACAAAAAGTTGCATTATTTCTTACTGCACATTTCACCACTTCTGCCAATTTCTAAGGCCGTCATCTTTTCTTAACCTCCATTTCAGTTGCCCACGTGTCTGGCTGGCTGCCCTGTGTCTCTTTCCAGTTTTGCTGAAGCATCTCCTCCAGCTTTACAGAGCTGCAAGGTTGGTTTAAAAGGCCAGAAGAATGCCAACTGTCTTTTGAGGAGTTTGGGCTCCCAAAGTGCAGTTTTACCTCGGCTCCTCCCAAGGAGCACTAAGGGAGGTGCTGGTGCCCGCGGGAATTTCGCCGTGTGGCTGCGCAGGGGGAGAGCGGGTGTTGTGGCTGTGCCGGGCCAGGCAGGGCCCTGTGCTGCCCTCAGGTTACAGAAGCGAAAATCATAACAGAAAAATGAATGTGAGACGTGGTCCTTTATAAAAACATTAAAAATATGGCCCCAAGTGCCACTCTCCAGGAGACTGGTACAATCCAGTGAGTGTCACTGTTAGAATGGTGTGTTCCATGTCTTTGCTTTAAAATTTGGTTCTGCCGTGTGAGTCTCTTCCTGATCAATGGATCCGTCATGGTGGAGGTCTTGGGTAAAACACACTGGATAATTAGTGATCACAATCCAGTGGAGAGAAGAGTGCACCCTTGTCCCCAGAACCTGTATCCCACATCACTCACTCCCAGTTTTCTCCAAAACAGACCAATATACCCCAAAACTTTGTTGTCCTTCCAGCCTTGCATGGTTGCTTTGTGTTTTGCTTGGGTTTTTGGGCTGATACATTGCCAAACTTCCAAGTTGTTGGTGAGGGGACCCATGGTCTCATTCTGTTCCAGGCAGCCAGGAAAGCCCCTCCATGTGTTTAACTGCCTTGAGCTTCAGTGCAGCCTCCTGTAACCCTGTAACCCTTGCCAGCTCTTCTGGAGCGTGGCAGGTTTCCATCAGACAGTGAGAGAGATAAGACAGGCCTGAGAAGTGTATGGTAAGTGTGAACCATTGCTGTGCTGGTGCTTGGGTTTTTAATTAAAGAGTAAATAAGAAAATAAGCCTGTCAAGCAAGTTCGGGAGTTTCCCACAAGGCTGCCTGGGCAAGGAGAATTTATGAGAATAAAAGATGAAGTTTAGGACAGGAAACAGAAACGGGGTGGAGGGAGAGTGGAAGGAGGATATGTGAGTGGAGGTGGTCCAGAGAGCAGGTAACCAGCTTGCAGAGCAAAACATCACTGTGTAGGGAGAGGTACTGAAAATTGTCTTCATACTGGGAGTACAGCCTTACTCTTCTCCCTGGAGAAGACAGGGAAGCAGCAGCTTATGAATGACTTGGTCAATGAAGCCCTGATTAGGCGAGGTAAATGTGTGACAGAGTGTGAGACATTCAGTAAATTCCTTTGCGAGAGATTTGTAAAGCACAGCTAAATATAGCAAGCTATTTTTAGCAGTTCATGCTAGCCACTTACTCCTGGCAAGTGGAAAACCCGTGTCAGTGTGGGAAAAATGGCCTTTGTCCAACGTGTCAGGATTTCTGAGTCCCCACAGAGCCTTCGGGGGCACTTGCGGACGACTTGCCCTGGGTCAGTGCCAGGCACTGCCTGTCCTGGGCCGCTCTGTAACTCCCTAATGGTGAGCATCTCTCCTCTGTGCAGCAACAGGAGGGCTGGATTCCTCCTAGGATGCTGGTGTGGATTTGGGACTACCTAGAAGGACAACTGGAAAGTTATTTTTTTTCTCATCTGAGAAAATCAACATGTTTTTGTGTTTGAGCAGCTGTGGAGTATTTGGGAGTGTTCTGTGAGTCAGGGCTGGTTACTGCTGATCCTGATGGCACATCCAGGCTCAGCCAGGGGAGCTCATGGCTTTCCGAGCTGAGGTATTTTGGTGGGACACAGACTGGGTTTTCATGCAGTTAGTACACACAGTGCAAATCCAACAGCTCGGAGCAGACTCCATCCCTTTGACCAAACACTTTTTGTGTCGGCTCCTAAAGCTCTGCTGAAAGGACAGAGAATCCCTGGGAAGCAGTGGGTCAGGTACCGAGTCCAGAACATCATCTGTGAGGCGGCAGTGGGGATCAACTTCATCTCCATGATGCAACTCCCTGGGGAATTCTTTGGTGGGAGTTGGTAACAATGAACTCATTGTTTTCCCCTCAGGGATCACAGCCCTCTCTCTGCATGCGGGGAAAAACTGGCATTTCTCATGTTGTGCATGTGCTGTGCATGCACTCCACAGGGGAGGAGAAAATGGTCCATAGGGACCTTTGGAAGGAAAGGTAGGTGTGTCCTCAGCTGCTGTGTGTCAGGGTCTTGCAACGTTTCCCTGACAAAAATGGATTTCCAGAGTTCAGATCTAACCTGAAAATTTGTCCTTGTCTTAAAATGCTCTTGTTTAAGGGCACAATGAAGTTTTATTTGCTTTTGTTTGCTTATTTGAAAGTGTGTGGCTGAGTTAAACAGTTCTGTTTTCAAGCTGGAGAAGAAGAAAGCAAAATGCAAAGATGGAGCTTCTGCTTACATTTGCTCTGGTTATTTGCACTGGCATGGCTCAAACCTGGTTTGGATTTTCCTTCTTGATTCCTCATGGGAATCCTCATGGGTTGCTGAAGTTGTGGCTGAGTTGCTCCATGAAGGGCACCTGGCACTGCTGTCTGTGGGTCGGATGGATGCAGAAGCTCAGGAATGGCTTGTTCCCCCGTGGAAGTCTCTGCTGGCTGCTCTTCCCCAAGCTGGGAGACCAGTTAAAGTCACTTCCCACCTTCTGATGTGGACTGGGACATCCCATCCCTTCCCCGGAACAGGAGATGCTGCAGCCCCATCGCTGTTCAGCTGTTCACACCCTCGGTTGGATCAGGTTAAGTTCAGGAATGCCTTTGCTCTGGGACTGTTGCTGGTTAAAGATTGTGATGGTGTTGAGGTGTGGGGGGGTTCCTTTTATTTTGTTTTTTCCTCCTTAATTTGCAGTGTGATGCCCAGGGAGCAGCGTGTGATGAAGATTAGCCAAAGGGCTGCTGAACCCACTGTCTGCTCAGCCCCTGACCTTCTGGAGGAGCAGCAATTCCCGCCTGGCTGTGTCCTAGGAAGAAGCAGAGATGGTGCTGGCTGTACCAGCTGCTGCACAGCCAACCAATGTCATATAAGCAGGGACTATTTGAGTGTGGATAGGGAGGGTGAGGGTGCTGGCAGCCTGGCCTCTGGTGTTAAGTGAGGCAGCCCAAGCACATTCCTCCTGTGGTGCAGGATCCTGCTGGTCCCTGTAGCTGTCACTGCTGGATTGTCACTGCCACTTCTATTTCTATGTGCTCAGGGACATGGTTTCCTCCCTTGGGAACACAGGACAATTGCAGTCACACAGATTGGTTGCAATTAGCAAAGCTAATTAAGGATGTGCACCTGTGACACCTTGAGCATCACAGACCCTGGCATGGCGCCTCCTGCCTCATTCTCCAGCCACGTCTGCTCGCCCTGGGAGTGTGAGGGGGAGTGCAGGGCTGTGTCCCCCACAGCTCTGTCCTGTGGTGGTGGTTTCCTTCTGGTTTAAATTCTAAGCACTGGGGGAAAAAGCAGCAGCACAGCCTGGTTTGGGGCTCCGTTTGTGTTTCTGCTTTGTCAGAGGCCTGTGGCTTTTGCAGCGGTAGCAGCACTTTTTTTTTTGTGGTTTTCAGTTACCTGTGGTCGCTGTGAAAGGTTGAAGTGAGGATCCTGCTAGGTCCTTGCTGAGCAGGCTGTGTGTGGGGCACATCCTTCCCGAGCTGTTGGCCCTGGAGGTGTGTTTACACATAAATACAGCCCCAGGTTCTCCATGTGGTGCTCCCCTCTTCTGTCCCATAGCCCAGCTGTGGGACTCTGTGCAGTGATGGAACTTCGTTTTTTACTAGAAGAGTAAATTATTGTGACCACAAATGGTAAGAGTTGGTATGACATTCTGAGGCTGGAAGGAGGAGTCCTTGATGACTCCTGATTGAATCCATTTTGGTGTGTTTCCATGGAGATGGGCTGAGCTGCACCACGAGCAGGAAGGGTCCTTGGGGCTGTTGGCGGTGCTGAGACTTGGCGTGCTGCTCGCAGGGATATTCCAGCTTGGAGCATGGCATTATTCCTTCAGCCTTGGGTCCTGGTGCTGGGGGAGCAGGACAGGCCCTCCAGCTGCCTCTCCCTCCTGCCAGGCTTTGGGGGTGCAGAGCAGGGGTGTTTGGCAGCCAAGTGTTTGTATCGGGAGGGAAAACATTTCCGAGTGTGTTAAAATGAGGGAGAATATGGACTTATCTCTCCCAGCATGGAATGGAGCCCCAATTTTCCACACAGCTGGTCTGCTGGCCCCTTCCTGTGGTCAAGCCTCTTTCCTGTGGCCATGGCTCATCCCTTTCTGCATGGTCCCCCTGCCCTGCCCCATCCCTTGTGTCACCACACCACTGTTCAGGTGCCACTGAGGGAAGGCGTGATGTCCCCCCCAGTGCTCTGCCTCAGGCCCTGGTACTGTCCCTGTGCTGGGCCCTGCAGGGGCCTGGGCGGGAGCATCCTCTGTTCCTCTGGTGGCCGGTGCCAGCAGGCAGTGCTGCAGCAGGACCAGCTGTCAGCCAGCCCCATTCATGTCCCAGGGAACACCCCAAAGCTGTGGCAGCACGTGGTGCTGTCTGTGTGCGAGCACACAGGGGCTCTGCCAGGAGCCAGTGCTCAGCAAAGGCTCCCTACGTGTAGGAGCTGAGTCACGTTGGTCTGGAGGAGCCTGGTTTCCATACCAGCTCCTCAGGCGTGTGCAGTGCTGGCTCTCCTCTCCCTCCCTCATCTTCCACAGTTGTTTCCCTAAGGGAAGGTCTGTGCCACCCCGGGGATGTCCTTGGCAGCCACCTGCTTTCAGCTGTCATTAGCTCTGGGGTACCACAGTCACCACTCGCAGCTGGGGCTTCCTACACCTCACTACTGAGGGTAAGGATAAGGATGGCTCCCCAAAGTGAAAAAGGTTCCTTGTCCCAAGCGCAGCCAAACAGCACTGGACTATCTATGGGGCTTTCATTGTGTTTTTCAGTACTAAGCTGATGTGACTGTGTACACCTGGGTTTCCTTCAGCTGGACATTTGGCAAATAAATTTTCAGGCCAGAGATACTTTTGAAAGGAAAATGTACCTTAAATTTGCTATATTGTTTCTTCTTTTCTGGTTAAGATAATGCTGTGTTTGACTTTTCAAACCCTTCTCTACCATGACCCTTCCCCCTGTTTCTGTGAAACCCAGAAGGCAGGAGCTTGCCAGGCCATTCTCTGCTGCAGGGAAACATGGCATGTGGAGACCCTCTGTCCCTGCGATGTGCCGTGCGTGGGACCTGCATGTGCTGCCATGCTCCTGGCTCAGGGAGGCATGAAGCCAGAGCCTCCCAGTGCCTCGTCACCTTCCCCTGGCCAGCAAACACGGAGGGGACGGACAGACAGATGGATGCTGGCCGGGGGTGCTGCCATGAGCCGCCTCGGGTGACGCTGCTGTCGGGGGGGGCTCAGGGACCCACACTGGGCCGGGAGGGGTGTTTGGAGGGAGGGCTTGAAGGTCACCCGCTAATAACGGCAGTGGAGGGGCTGGATGGGGCTGCAGCAGCATCAGGGTTTGCGGGGGAACGAACAAAGCTCCCCCTGAGCAACGGCTGAATGAGCCTCCGGCCCAGCCTGAGTGAGCACTGGGGGACTGAGAGGAATTATTTGCTGAGGTTTTCCATCAAGTCAATGACATCGCTCTGTGTGAGAGTTCACCCATTTACGTGCTCCAGCCCCTGGCAGCTGGGGCTAAATAGCAACATTCAGGCCTGAATCTGCTCATTCAGGAGCAAAGGTTTGACCCATCAGAGGGAGCTGCTGAACGAGGCTTTTGAGGGGGAAGTGAGGACTGTGCCCCGAGCCCACGCTCCTCCCCATGCTGGGTACCTGTCTGTCCCCCCGTCCCTCCTGTCTGGGGACCCTGGAGAGGGCCAAGGGCCCTGGGGTACTCCTGACCTAGGGACAGGGGAACAGAGCAGTCTGGAGACCTGCCGAGATCCCATGCTGGCCCCTTGATTTCTTTTCCTCAACATTCATTTTGGTGGTGTCCAGTTTTGCTCTCCGCTTCACAGCAGTGTTTCAGAACCCCCCATGATTTCCACTGTGGTACTCAGTTCTTTGTTCAAATTTAAAAAAACCCAGCCATGTACACCAAAGTTTTTTATACAGCAATTGCTGTCCTGATTCAGCAAAGCAGGGGTGGGAGCTGGTTGCACATTAATGTTTGTGCTGCCACAACTTCACCACTTGCAGCTTCCTGAACTTCAGAAAGTGCCGTCTCCAGTACACCTCCACAAAGGAGTCCAGCCTGGGGCTGTGCCTATGGCTGGAGTCCCAAATTAGGGAAAATAGCTATGTAAATCAGAATATAAAATTATTCCTTTGCTTCTGTTCTGTTGCCTACGTGCTATTCCCTGAGGTCGGGTAAGTGCAGCCTCCTTCTGTTGTATCTCGGGAATTTGCTGTTGGAGATGGACTTACCCCCAAAGAGCACGTAGCTTTGTGCAGGAAGACGTGGTTGATCAGATGAAGTGTCACCAGTGCTGCCCCTACTGTCCCTGGGTGGGTGACTGGGTTGGGCTCTGCTGCAGTGTTGCTGCCCGGTCCCAGGGCTCCTCTGTCCAGCCACAGAGCCACTGCCCCGAGGCTCTGAGGCAGCTGTGCAGGATGCAAAGGCACAAAGGATCTTTCTTTTGGCGAGAAACTGCTCTGGAAGGTCCAAAAATAATTTGGACTAAGCCACAGCCACCATCAGGCCACAGTGTCTTTGCTTCCAGCCCAGACAGTTCCTCAGCAGCGGGAGCAGCAGGTGCCCGGGCGAGCCCAGCCAAGCTGCCAGCTCCCTGTGGCACTGTCCCTCTTCCCTCAGGGCCTGTTGTGTCCGTGACCTCCAGGAGGGACAGTTATTTTGAGGTCTGCCTTTTTTCTCGTGTTTATTTTCTGACTCTACGGATTTTTCTCCCTTATAATGAAACAATTCCTGTGAACACTGGCCGGGCTGTTTGACAGCCCCTGTGCTCCAGGGAGCTGTGCTGATGCACACAGAGCCCCAGGGTATCTCCTGCATGTTTTCCTGCAAGGAAGTGTTCAGTGTCCCTTCCTGTACATTGCAGGACAGTTGTTGTACCATGCAGTGCATCCATTAATGCTGCAGAAGCTTTTTCAGAGAGAAAAAAACCTGCAAACCCAGTGCTCTGTCTGCAGTCTCTGAGGATTATTAATGCAGCAGCATTTGCTGCAGCGCTGAAATTCCTGATGCCTCTGGATTTTCCTAACCACCTCACTATGGTTACAGGGACTTGCAGCCTTTGTAGAACTGTTGCAGAAACCCACAGCTGATTGCTCTGTCCTTTTCCAGGGTACTCCTCGGCGGTGCAGAAGTTCTCCCAGACCCTGCAATCCTTCCAGTTTGACTTCATTGGTGACACACTAACAGATGATGAGATTAATATTGGTGAGTTCTCCGCTGTTTTGATGCTGATTTTCGGTAACTGGAACAGTCTCCCTCTCTATGAATTAGCCTGCCTGATGGTTTTTAAGCAGCCTCAGGAGCCGGCTTCCACTCAGCTCTTCCATAGCCTATTTTATGAAGTTGAACAGTCACGGGTCGAGTTTCACATTTCCAATTCAGTGGACAATATGTGGAGGTTTTCTATGGCTCCAGGCCTGCTCTGTGCTGCCATGTGCTGGGGAGGAGGCAGTGTGGTACTGACCTCCCAGCCAGCTCCACTTCCCAGTCCCACTTCCCGGTGGAGCCCAGTGGGTGCTGCTCCCATGGCTGCCTTCAATCTGCTGGACAAACTGCCCCACATTGCCCTGCAAAGGTATTGGGCTGCAGACTGCTGGGAAAAAGGATGGCTGGATGTGTCTCCTAGGCAAAACAATGGCCAGTCTGTGCCTTGGGCAGGGCAGCCTGTGGCAGGAGTGTGGGGCTGCTGCTCCCCACACATCTGTTTGGGGATTAGTGATCCTGGAGCCCCGTTACATCCCTGCCCTCCCCCAGCACAGCTCTGTGGGTCACACAGCAGCCCCTGCCCCAGGGAGCTGAACTGAAGGGTCTGAATGCCCCAACCCCCCTGTGTTTCACATCAGTCTGCTCTTGGCTTAGGGGGTGGGTGGGTGCTGTGGGGGTGGGTGGGTGCTGTGGGGGTGGCAGGCTGCAGGGAGGATGATAGGGGATCCTCCAGCCCCTGAGGGTCTGAGCCTGCCCCATCAAACAAAACCCTTGGGGCACCTGCCTGGGCTGAGGGGCTGGGGCTGCCCATGGGGGGCACAGGGCATTCACCATGTTGGAGCACAGGGTCTTTGCCAGGCTGCTTCTGGGACTGCACATAGGGGAAAAGAAAAAAGAAAACCGCCTTTTGTCAGGCGGTGGTTGAAGAGCAGCTGCAGTGGGACATTGCTGATGTCAGGTCTCAGATCTCTCAGACACCATCGGAAGGGGAAGGAAGTGGAGCCTGTTCCTTGGGCTGTTGTATTTAAAGCCATGTGGAGCAGATTGCAGCCTGCCCCTTCAAGGCTGGTTTCCTTTATGGAAAGTCTCTAGGTGAAACACACTGGAAATGAGTCAGCCTCCAAATCTAATGGCAGCAGAGATGCTGAGTTTCCAAACACATCTGAGTCAGGGATGGGAGAACACTGCTGTGTAAATGCTCCTCCTGGGAGCTGAGAGGTTTGAGGCAAACTGCCTCCCAAGGAAAGGAGTGCCCCTCCTCTTAACTGGAAGGGACAAAGCTCCAACAGCCAAGCAAGACTGCTGGGAATGACAACGGTTGAATGGAGAGATCGTGGGCGGGGAGAGGAGAGATCACTCTCTGTGTGAAAAGAGGCACATTTCCCTCCAGTTTTGCTGGGGAATATTTTTGCCTTTTCAAGAAGAGGTCCCTGGTTTCCCCGGGAAGAAGCCTGGGCTGTGTTCTTCCTCCCACCCAGGCCCTGCTGTGCCTGCTGGGGCCGAGGCTCCCTTATTCCTGACACAGCAGCAGGGCGTTGACGTCTCCGTAGCAGCTTCCATCTCCTGCACGGGTGCCAGGGATCTGCGTGGGAGCACAGAGCTCATTTGATGTGCAGGATATGGGAATGAAGCAAAACACTCACAGGCACTTCTTACAAGCTGCAGGGAACGTGTTTGGGTTGCAAATAAATAGAGCTAAAGGCGTGCTGCTCTCGTTGTGTGGGCAGAGGGCAGCCAGACACCCAGCCGGGTGGCAGTCAGGACTCTGGGTTGGTGTTGTCTGTCTTCAGTGTTGTCTGTCATGAGCAGCACTTTTCCCTGGGGGTGTTAATGGTTACAGACACACCCATGTTACCCCAGGCCTGCAGCCCCCTGTGGTTCCCTCTGCAGTCCCCTCTGTTGTCCCTCCTGTGGTCCCTCCACTGTCACCACATGGGACCCAAACCAGCAGCTCCTTCAGAGATGAAGGGAGCAGTGAAATGGGATGGCATGTTCCTCCCTCCCAGGCATGGGAACCTGGAATCCCCTGGCTGTAAGGACGTTCCTGCCATACTTCTGGCTGCCCAGCTGAGTCACTGGCATTCCCAGGTGTTGGTTCCCAGGTGTGGCTGGGCAGGTGGTGGCTGTGCTGCAGGGGCTGGCAAGTGCTGACCCAGGCCAGTAGCACAGATCTCTCTATCCCAGTGCTCCTGGGCACTGCTGGACTGGCAGCAGCGTCTGAGCCTTGTGTGTTAGGGACAAACTGAGCAGGCTGCTCTGTGACTGCAGCCAGGAAACATGTTCCTGGGCTCTTCCCGTGGAGCAAAGGGGAAAAACCATCTAGGGAACATTTTAGGTACTGACATATTCCCTGTAAGTTCAGGGCTGTATTCTCCTTTTCCCTGTGATAATTCCTTTCCTGGCTCAGGCCACTGGTGTCCGTGCACTCCAGGTTTCCCGTGGCCCTGGGGAGCCACAGTGACAGCCATGTGTGGCCCTGGGGGCAAGCCTGATGAGCCATCAGCCACTGCCTTGCTGGAGCCCTCGCTGGAGGAGAGCTCAGAAGTTCCTGACTCATCAAGAAGGTCTGTTGTGCTGCTGCCGGCTGAGGGCCCATGTCACGAGGCTGCGGTTGTTCCCTTTTGTGTCCGTCTCAGCAGCTGCAGAGTGAATCCTCTCATGCTGGATTTTAGCAGGACAGGTACCTCTTTGAAGGTGCCTCTTGTGGATGAGGGGAGAGGGCCCTCAGCTTGCATAGAGAGCACAGGAGCTCCCTCTCCCCTGAGCTGTGGGAAGAGCTGTTCCTGTCCACGCCTCACCTGATGTGCTCTCTGGTGTGCTGCCTGCCCAGCCCAGCCACAGGGAGGGAGGGCGTGAACTGCAGGCACAGAGCTCTGGGGGTTTGACAGAGCCATTCTGTGCTGTACACACCAGGCCAAGGGTGAGCATGGGACCCATCAGACCCATCCCACGCTGCACTGAGCAGGCTGGAACTGTGGGAAGCTTTCCCAGCTCACTCCAGGTAGTTCCCAGGTGCATTGGGGCACTCAGGTTGTTCCCTCAGGCATCCAGGCCCAGCCTTGCCTTGCAGCCCAGAGAGCTGGGAGTTTGCAGAGCCCCTCAGCTCAGCACTGTCAGTGCTCTACTGCTGAGATGTTTCCTTCCCTGTGACAAATTCAACCCCTTCCTGAACTCTTCGGTGGGCAGGGACAGGGGCTGCAAGTTCCCTCTTGGTGTCGGGAAAGTCAGTTGCTCCAACCTTGTCTTCTTTTTCCCCGGGCTAAATTAGTTGTGTTTCAGATTGTTAAAGGAAAGCTTTCTTGCTATTTTTATTGTAGTTGGGCTCCAACTGCTGATCAGTGAGATCTTTTTGTTTCGCTTTTAACATTTTGGGGAGTGGTATCAGCGTCTATGACCATTTTTACAGCTGCTGCCTTTCTTCCTGTACACGGACTTTGTGCTTCCGGTCACTGACTGTGACCTTTGTCATTCCAGGCTGTTTTCATTTTACACACTTGTCCTGGTGAGCACCTACAACTCTTCCTGGGTCAGAAGTGCCAGGCCCATCCTGGTGTTGCCAGTGGCTGTCCAGGTGGGAGAGGCAGCCCCATCCTGCCCACAGCCCCTTATACGGCAGAGCTTGTCCTGCTGCTGGTCCTGGGGACAGTGTCTGCCCCTTCCTCGTGTTTGCACCTTCCCTGCCACCTTTCCTAATGAAAGCTAATTAACGTTCTCTTCCCTTTCCAGGGCCTTCTCTCCCTCATTGCTCTGGGCAGGAGACCCTCCTCTCCAGTGCATAAATAAATACTCCCCATGGCCAGCCTGCATGTGGCTTTGCCTCACCCAGTTTCTGCCAAAAGGAGCCACCTCTTCTCTGTTTTTTTGGCAAGGCTTTAGCCAGCCATGCTGGGGGCACAGCCCCATTGAGGTGTCCCAGCATGTGTCCCACGCTCCAGTGCCATGTCCCAGCTCCCCTGACCAGCCTCTTCTTTTCTTACAGCTGAGTCCTTTAAGGAGTTTGCAGAGCTGCTGCACGAGGTAGAGCTGGAGAGGTCCATGATGGTAAGGTGATCAAAACTGGGCTCTGTCATTCCCACCGTGGTTAAATGCCAAATTGCAGCCATAGCACCATGTGCCTCTGTGTGAGGCTTCCCATTGGAGGGAATTTGGGAGCACTGGGAATGTTGTGCTTTGTACCATGCCTGCTCCATGGTGTGCTGAGCACAGGGGAGGTGCTGGGCAGGGAGGGCTGAGGTGTCCCGGGCAGTGTCCCAAACCTCTCCGGTGTGCAGGCAGTCCCGGAGCCCCCGGCCCGGCAGCTGGAGCAGCCTGGCTCTGCAGGGCCAGGTGTGTCCGAGCTCCTCACCAGCTGGTTCTGTGCTGAAACCAGGCATTAAAGAATAAGATGTGGTTTTGCTCTGGTTTTGCTGGGTGCAGGCAGGCAGTGCCCCTGTGCCACTGATCCCCTGCCCGTGCCAGCCCAGCTCCTGCAGGGCGATGCACTGCCGTTGGCCTCCCGCTGCTGTGTGCCCTCTGCCTCTCCAGAGCTCCTCCAGAGCAAGTGCTGGCTTCCCATCTCACTCCTAATTCCAGGAAAAACATGAAGGTTAGGCTCGGTGAAGAGCTTACAGCATGCCAGGAATGTGCTGCTTGGCTCTGTGGTCTTTTGCCTCGTGCGGCTGCGGGAGCTCATGCCAGGCTGGGCCAGTGCCACAGGGGTGGCGGTGCCAGAGGGTCCATGGGCAGGCAGGGAACGGCAGGAAACCAGGAAAGTGTGAGATACTTCTTTATTATTAATTACAGTGGCTCTTTGGCAGTGGGGGAGCAGTGGAATCGTGGGTGCTCTCCAGCTTTCCAAAGTTGGGGTTTTTTGCCCTCCACTTGTAGGATCAGTTGTTTACAGCAGCCCCTCAGGAGGTTTCACACTCTCACCATGTTCATCAGCTTTAAATTCCCTGAAGAGCTGTGACAGGGTGTTGTCCTGTCCTCTTCTCTGGTCCTTGGGACAGAGCCTGTCACAGAAGTGGGGATGGGGAGAGATGGCAAATTGGTCCCAGTGCCAGGGGGAGCTGGAGCCAGTGAGCTGGAGCTTTCCTGTGGATTCATGGAAAGGGAGTGCAGAGCATGTCCCAGGAAAGCATCTCTTAGACATGAGATAGGAGTGGAAGAGTCACAGGCAGGCTTTCCCTTTTCCCTAGCTGGATCTGGCTGGATCTTGGGAGAAGGGCAGTCTATAATTTTTTTATAATTTTTTTATAATTTTTTTAGAATTTATAATTTTTTTCTATAATTTTTTGAGAGCAGTGTTGTAAGATCAGGATGGGGGATGTCCCCAAAGCCTCTTGTGCTGTGGTTGGGGGTTGTTGGGTGTTACTGATGGGGAAGAGCGGGCACAGATGGGTTAAGTGACTTCACCCACAGACAGAGAAGTTTGCCGTCAAACACATTAAAATCTGAGAGTTCTTGGCTTCTAGCCCTGTTGAGCCTCTGTTTAGGAGAAAACTGATCCATGTCCTGCAATTAAAGTGTTTTTTCTTTGCACTGTAGGTGCAGAATGCGAGTGATTTGCTGATCAAACCTTTGGAAAACTTCCGGAAGGAGCAGATAGGGTTCACCAAGGTAAGAGTTGTTTGTTTCTTTCTTTTCAATGTAAACAGATTTGTTTTCTGTTACTGTGTCTGAATTCAGATTTTTCTCCTGTTGTGAACAAGCAGACAGTTGCTGTGCTACGTTCTGACTTCAGGCTCTCAGAAACTCCCTGTTCAATGCTGGCTTTCAGCTGCTGGCACGAGGGCTCGTGCTGTGACTTTTAGTCTGATTTTTCAATCATAAGAGGCTCCAAAACCTTTTCTGAATTCTTTGGGTTCTCTCCTGGCCTGGCTCCCGAACTCTCTCTATTCCGAGCAAGGAGTGCTTGTTTTGACCAGGAGATCCTCCTTGCTGCTTTCTTTCCTCTCCCCTTTGTTCGCTCAGTGCTACTGAGAATAAAATATTTTCTGCAGAGAAGTGTGTGGTAGAGGGGGAGGGAGGGAGGGAAGGAAGAGGGGAGAGCAGCAGAGGCTGACAGGCAGAACCTGATTGTAGTCATAGGGCATTTGTTATGAAATATTTACATAAAGCATCTAATGAGTCTTTCAGTTGGACCAAACTTTTAAAGAAACAAACTATAAAAAGCAAATTCTGCACATACGGAGCAGAAAAGATCATTTTTCCCTTGTCTGCTATCAAGAAATCCAGGTTCCACATTACTCGGCAGCAGCTTGAAATGGGGTTGGCTCTGACCCAGCTCCGAAATGGAGATGTTTTGGAGAACACTTGAGGCTTGGATTGAGCCCAGCCCATCTGCAGGCTTTGACGTTTAATAAATACAGGGTTTGAGAAGAGGTGCTCGGTCACCCGCCTGCCCTTTGCCATTCCCTGCATGGCTGGGTGTTTGTAACCCTCTGAGGAGCCGCAGCCACAGCCCTTGATCTTGTGTCCCTCAGACTGTTTCCTTCCCAGGGAGCCCTTAGGATCCCTTTGCCCACAGCCTGGAGCGTGCTGTGCCCCGAGAGCTGAGCTGCCTCCACCATGGGCCGCATATCCCATCTCCCACTCCAGACTGGCTGTGCCCAGCAGGGTTGGTGCTGTACCCTGGCAGTGAGGGGACCTGAGCACTGACACCAATTCCCCTGGCAGGCTGCAGCCCGTCCTCGTCCCTGCGGACAGACAGGGCCCTCCGGGTGGAGGTGTCGGGTGGTGGCAGTGGCAGGACACTGCTCAGAGCAGTTGGAGAGGTGGCAGAGGGCAGGGAGTCTTTGCAGGTGGCTCAGAGGTCATCGTGGTTTTGCTCTGGGTTTTGTTTCTTGTGAGAAATACAAGGTGCAGAGAGGGTTGTGCCGTGGCTCAACCCCAGTGCTCCATTTGGGAGCTCGCAGGGCAGCACCTTGCACCCCCCATGAGCTGGGTGTGCCCCTGCCCACAGGGATGCACAGGGAGGTTCTGCTTTTCCCAGCACTGCCCCACAGCCTGGAGGCACTGTGAGTTTGGGAATGAGCCTCAGCCACTCCAGCCCCTTGCCCTCACCTCCAGTGATTCCCTGACAGGAGCCTGTGCCACTCCACTGGCCCGGAGCCCTGGGCTGCACCCTCAGGGATCGCTCCAGGCACAGAGCCTTCCTTCACCTGCCAGCCTGCAGAACTCCTCTGGGTCATCCCTGTCCCACAGCAGAAGGTGTGAAATACAGACAAGGCTCCTCACAGTGGGGCTCTGTTAGCACAGGTCCCTCAGCAGCACCACCCCAGAGTCCTTCCTGATCCACACCAGGGGCAGAGGCCAGGGCTGGGCTGTGGGACAGGCTGGAGACATGACAAAGGGAAATTGTGCCCTCTGCTTCATTTCCGTGTTTTGGCAGTGTCACCTTCTGTGAGATGTTTTCTGTTCCCTGTGTGAGCTGCTGGAGCCAGATAGGAAGAGCCCTTGAATTGGGGCTTTGTGATGCCTCTGGCTGGAGCGCAGCCAGTCGGTCTGACCAGCACATCTGAGTCCGCATTCACCCGCCTTCCCGGGACGAATGGAATCTGCTGGGGCAGAGGGTGTGCTCCCACACAGGGCAGCCCCTGGGCTGTCACTGGGACCCCCTCCAGCCACCTTCCCCTGCCACAGCCCCGTGGGATCACTGCTCTCCCTGTGACTTGCTGATCAGTGTGTGTATGTGCAGACGTCACAGATAAAAGCGAGGATCCAGGACCCACTGAGCTGACCCATTTCCCAGCCCTGGCACCTCCCTCTGCTTGAAAGCCAAGGAGCTGGAGGGGGTTTATGGCGGGGGTGAGTGTGGAAAGGAGCCAGCATACATGGAGGAGCCTGTCCCTCCCTCCCCACAGCCCTGGGACTCAGCTCCACACGGTGGGGCTGGAGTACTTTTGGAAGAGCCTGGTTGCACTCACTGTGTTGAGGAGGATTTGAATAGGAAAAGTTTCATTCCAATTCCACTTGGAAGGAAACAGCTTTTTTTTTAAAAAAAGAAGACTCGAACACAAAAGCAGAAACTCAAAGCAAACCAAAAAGTCAGAGGGGAAAAACTGTTTTGGATGCACTGTAAGGGCGGGAGGAATGTTCACTGTGCTCAGGGATGCTGAATAGCTGCAGTGTTTGTCAGAAGTTCTTCCATGGGAGATAATGTATTCATAAAAGGACTTAGTTAATTCTATTATTAATTTCACTAATTATAATTTTAACAGAAAGGGAGGACAGTAACTTCTACTTGCTTTCATCTCTGCAGTAGCAAGGCCTAAGGAGCATTTGAAAGAAACCAGTGGGTGAGGGAAAAACACCAGGATAAACTGAGTGTGGTTTTATGGAAATGCTCTTTCTACACCCCTCAACTTGACTTTTTAGAAATTATCTTTTTTTGCATTAACTGCTGATGCCTCATAAAAATGAATTGCGATGACCCTGCACCCACTGTCCCTCCACCTGAACCCCTCAGGTGTGTGTGGAGGTGGGGCCTTCCAGCAGGCAAAGAATAGAAGTGGCCCTGTGAGATGGGCTCCTTGCTTGCCATTCACTCTACCTCTCCTAGGACAGGAATTTCAGAGGATCCTAATTATCACCTGATGATTAAGGGCAAGTTTTGGCAAGTCCTTTCGCCCCTTTTCCCCCCTGCTCAGCTGGACCTGACGGCTGCCGCAGGGTTCCGGCATCACTGGAGCTGGATCACCTGCCAGACCAGGCAGCCAGTGCTTTCCTGGGGGCTCCTGCTCATTCCTGGTTAAAGCAGCATCTGCCAAAGTTCCAAGTGTGGAGCTTTCACAGAGCACTCTCCTGCCTGCACTCCTGGGATCCACTCGGTTGCTCCCAGTGGGCAATAAATGGAAGTCGGGTGGCTCTTGGACCTGGCAAACCTTAATGAGAAGGTGGTGCTGCCCTTTGCTGAATATTCATGAGGAACTAATTCATGCTTGTGTTTCCAGACTGTGCTTCAGTCTGGGTGATGTTTTGTGTTGTTTTTTGTCTTGGCTCACTCTGTTCAGCAGCCAATGGGCTGTTGAAGCCTCGGCTTGGCAATCAGAGGGATTTGTAGGTCATCCTTCTGCTGTTCAGTTATATGCTAATTAGCCAGAGTGGGAATGATTGGCAGGCTCCCTCTTAGTGGCCCAAAATGCTATGCTGCACTGTGCTCCTTTCTCACATGGTGTCCATCTTGGACATCATTCCCAATCCCTTCAATCCCCAGTACCTACCAGTCTGGCTGAGTCCATCTCTCTGATTTGTGGTGGCACTGGTGTGTGTTTGCATATCCATGGATTTCTGAGTGGGGGCAAGAGAATAGGATTTCAGGGCTCTCAGAAGGTTGGTGTTGAAAGATACCATTAATTCTCAGGAAGCTGGGATTTCCTAATTCTGCTTTCTACCTTCTTGAGCTTTCCAAAGCCAGACAGAGGATCTGTACATCCTATATATACCCTGAAGTATGTACACACCAGTGCTCAGCTGCTTGAATCTGGCACTGAGGCAGCTGCCAGGCTGGAATTTCCTAATTTTAGCAATTTAGTTGCCTCACAGCAATCCCTGATGGCTCAGTTACCATCTGATGTGGCTGTTTGTCAACCTGGGCTCTACTCGTGGTTGTGTCTTGATTTCTGAGTCCTCTGTGGTTTCCCAGTCAGTGCAAGGCAGGAACCAACATCCTGGTCCTCAGCCCTGCTGCTCCCTGCCTGCTCTCAGGGCTTCCTTCTCAAGTGTCTCTGGTTGCTCTTGTTCATTTGTGCTCTCTTTGCACCACTGCTGGCAGGGAGATGAGGACTTCCCTCCCACGTGTCGTCCTTACAGGTTTCTGCTTTCCTTTTGCTACTCTTCAGAAACACATGGTAAAAGCTTCAGAACAGAAAATTGCCGAACTCTAACAAACCTTTCCTTGACCTTGATGTGTTTCTGACTGTTGTTGCCCTGTTGTTTCTGAGCTGAGCACATCAGCAGATGGTGAACAGGGTTTTGATGCGTGAGCACATCTCAAGTTTACTGGACACTGAAGAGATTGAGGGGAGGAAAAACACCTCATCAGGGGGCTTTTGCCACAATGCTGACATGACATAATACTTCTTGTGCCACAGAGTATTGCCAGAGCTGGGCCCTGAGGTGTAACTGCATCCAGGATAGGCAACAGGCTGTGAAAGCAGAGTGAATGGAAGTGACCTTCTGTTATGGCTGGGTTGACCAGAATTTGTCTATGGGTATGCAGAATTGCATAAAGGATCTTGGTGTTGATGCATGTTCTTAACAGGAAAATGCCAGTAACTGGTTCTGTTTCACCTCACAGGAAAGAAAGAAAAAGTTTGAGAAGGATGGTGAGAAGTTTTACTCTATGCTGGATCGCCACCTGCATTTGTCTTCCAAAAAGAAGGAATCCCAGTTACAGGAGGTGTGTGTGGAGTTTCCCTCAGAGTTGGGTCCAGAAGCAACACCACCAGCTGCTCTAGATATTAGAAAAAAGTGTAGGGGGGAATTATTCCTTCCAGTAATCTGTTGAAGTTGATAATCAGTTAAATCTATTCAAAGCCTGGATTCTCTGGGTGAGACCAGGGAAATCAAGCTCGTAGTTCTCCCATGTGTGTTGGATGCTGCATTATGCATTGTCTTTATGCATTGTCACCTTATTGTCACCCTCATGGTGTGGGACAGTGACCAGGGGCACTGGCACAGCTGCAGACTGGCCACCCTTTCACCTGGGGAGCTGTTCTGGCTGAAATAACCAGTTATTATTCCTTTTGCTGGCCTGGTGTTGCCTCACTGCTGGTGCTTTTGGGTGGCTGTGGGGGCAGACAGAGGAGATGTGTCCCGTGGTCCTGCCCTGCTGCAGCTCTGCAAGGGCTGGTTCTGGGTTGCAGATGGAGTCAGGCAAGAGGATGGTGACAGTGGCCTTGTCCTCCCAGGGCTGTAGGTGGAGAAGGGGCTTGTGCTAAAGTAACAAATGAGCTTTGGGAAAGCCTTGTCCTTGCAGAGTGGGGTGAGGTTCTGGATCCATGAGTGAAAGGGAGGCAGAAATAGGCAAACGGAGAATATCCAATGTTCCAGTTCAAACCTGGACTGGAGACCTGGCAGGCTGTTTTTAGTGAGGACAAAGCTATCTGTTGATATCTATTTGGCAGACAAAAGCGAGTCAAGTGTTGTAAAACTACATGTGGTGGATTTTCTTTTTCTACCTCTCCCTCCTCATTCCAGGCTGACCTTCAGGTGGACAAGGAGAGACACAATTTCTTTGAGTCCTCCCTCGAGTACGTGTACCAGATCCAGGAAGTACAAGAAAGCAAGAAATTCAGTATTGTGGAGCCGGTAGGAGCTTCCTTTTCTCTCAGCCTCGTTGGCTGGTGCTCAGATGTGCTGATGTGTTTCCTGCTCTGCTCACCTGCCACGGCCTGGCCTGCAGTGGTCCCAGCCTGTGGCTGAGCACAGGGACCTGGGTGGTGGCTCTGCCTGGGTGCCAGGGGTGGTGGGATCGTGTGGATCTTGTGGATGAGCACTCTCCAGATTTGCTCTGGATCTCCCCTCAGGGTCTTTCACTCCGGGAGTGTTTTATTCAGACAGATGAGTGGGTGGTAGCCTGGGCTTTGGGGACACTGTGTTTGATAAGTCATGCCAGCATCACTCCAAAGTTGCAAGGAAAAAATAATTGTAGTTTCTGAACCCGGCTGTCTGTCCATCCTTCCTCCAGTTAGAAATACAGAAGTTCAGTCTGCCCTTTCCCTCGTTGCAGGTGCTGGCATTTCTCCACAGTCTTTTCACTTACAACAATCTGACAGTGGAGCTGACGCAGGATTTTCTCCCCTACAAGCAGCAGCTCCAGCTCAGCCTGCAGAACGTGAGTCCCTGTCCAGTTGCAGGACTTTTCCATGTGACTTCTGTTCTCATTTGGATTTACATGCCTCCCGAGCAGCCTTGCCTCGTTTCCACTGGAGGAGGTTGCAGATACAGTTATTTCCTTCTCAGCTCACGTGTGTTTCCCCTCTCCTGCACAGGAGAGTCTGCAGGTCTATGAGAGTGTTTTCTCTGTCTGGGAGGGGCTATTGCAGTCGCATCATTTAACCTGGTGCATAAACAAACCTGAGACTATCTTCCAGAGTAATGAGATCAAAATTGTACTCTGAAAAGGCCTCTAACCTTGATCCTAATCATACTGGCTTACTACAGGCTTGCTACATGCTTTGGTAAGCTCCTCTGCTGGCCAGGTGTGCTCATGGGGTAAAATATCCGGGTCCTGTTTCCTTTATCTTCAGTCTTTCCTTGCTCACCCTCATTCCTGTGGAATAACAGCCATAAAGCTGAGCCAAGCTGGGTTTGCTGCTGGCTCATTGATTGATCTAAGTGGTGTTCCATCAAAATGCCTGGATTTTGTACCCTGTGTTGACAGGACTCCCCTGCCAAGCAGTGTAGCATGAGCCTTTGAGGAATCAACACCTTTGGGAGGAGAACACACCTGTCACCTGAACAATGGTGCCAGGAGAATCTCAGGTGCTTCCTCTGTTCCACCCAGCCCTGAAATGTGCTGAGGTTTTTTTATTGAGGGAACAAGTGGCCTCCCAGCTGTGCCTCTTCAGCACCATCTCCATGCACTGTGTGTCAAACCTTGTGTCAAACCTTGCTTCTTCAATCATCTCTAAGAGCCCAGTGCTTCTCATAGCCACAGTTTCCATGAGGACTTGTGGAGTAGCTTCCAAATTTCATATCTTGGGGACCAATTCATTTCTGGCAGAGCACGTCAGATTTATCCAGGAATACTTGCAGCTCGCTCTTTGCTTGTGTTCAAATGTGCTTCTATTTGTTTTCTCTTACCAGACAAGGAATCACTTTTCCAGCACACGGGAGGAGCTGGAAGACCTGAAGAAGAGGATGAAGGAAGCACCCCTAACCTGCAAGCTCCCTGGGCAGCCGACCATCGAGGGCTACCTCTACACTCAGGAGAAATGTAATGGCTTCGGGATGCACCTGGATGTGTTAGGGAATGTGGAGGCCTGGGCTGCCCTGACATAGCCCTGCTGTGGGATGCGCTCAGCTCCCGAGCCCAGGCCAGTCCTGCTGCACCAGGTGTCACCAGTGCCAAGACACAGGGTGTGCAGGGTTACAGCACTGCCAGAGCACGGGGCATCACACCCTGCCAGTGCCTGGGTGCCCGAGGCGTCACCGCCTGCATTGCCCGGGGAAGCACGGACAGCTCCAGCTGGCAGCTCTGTCAGCGGTGGCACAGAGCTGTCTCTGGGTCACATGAGCCATGTCAGCACAGGGCTAATTGCCCCGCACTCTGAGGGATGGGATTTATGACTCTGGAGCTCTGGCAGACTGTGCCTGGGCTGTGTTTTACCTGAACAGATCTGGTGTCCTGCCCAGCCTCAGCCTCTGCAGGCAGCTGAGCACAGCTGAGGTGGGAACTGGTGCTGAGTTAAGCTGCTGAGAGCGAAACTTGTGATTCTGAGCAGAGTCAAATGAAACCAAATTCAGCCTTTTCCAAACCCTGGCTGCAGCTCTCCATGGCCGTGCAGCAGGAATGCTCAGGGGATACGAATCTGTGCAGAGCTGTGGCCACTGAGACAACTTTGTGAGCAGTTAATTTTTAATGATATATACAAATCTATTTATACATATATTTTTAGGTCTGTCCATCCTGCTTTTAGAAGAAAACACACACAGTAATTTAGACCCCGTGGCATGTTCCTGCAGGCCAGTGGCTATTTGCTACCTCTGTTTATGTTTCCATATAAATTGAGTATAAAGAGTTGTTCCTCCAGACAACTGCAACTGAAAAGCAAATTACAGAAAAAATACCAGTTGAAGTATTTCCTATAAGGGGGTTCAGGTAAGACAACAGAGAAAAGTGGCAATAAATCCAGTATGATAGAGATAGGAACTTCAGGGTATTTTAAAGCTGCTGTTTTCTTTATTACTGAGTTTTCACCAACATGAAAAAGTAGTGGTGTGTGTGGAACAAGCTTTCAGAACACGTAGGATCCTGCCAGTGGAGGTCTTGGCTAGGCTTGGCCAAACCAGCCTGGCTTGTGCCCAGAGTTCCACAAACACCCTTTCACCAGCAGCGCGTTGGGAGGGCGCTGGAGGCAGTGCCTACCCTGCACTCCTCTCCTCCTGCTCCTCCTCCCCTCCTCTCCTTTTCCTCTTCCTCCTGCTCCTCCTCTCCCCCTGCTCCTCTCTTCCTCTCACTCCTCTTCTCCTCCTGCTCCTCCTCTCTTTTCCTCCTCCTCTCCTCCTCTTCTCCTGCTCCTCCTGGCTCTTGCCCATGGAGACACTGGTGAGGGAGGTGTTCCCACAGGTGTCAGTGTCCATCCCCAGAGAAGGGAGGATGTGGGAAGCACCAGCCATGCCTTGCCAGCTGTGTCCAGGTACAGCCCTGTCCCTGACTCCAGCCTCTCGTGTGTTCTGCAGGGGCACTGGGCATCTCCTGGGTGAAGTATTACTGCCAGTACGAAAAAGAGGCAAAAACCTTACGGATGACACCCACAGACCAGAAGCCTGGAGCTAAGCAAGTGAGTTGGATGTCTGCTACATTGGCCCAGCCATTGGTTCTCACCTTCTATTCGCCCCTGGCATCCCTTCCCGTGCCAGCCCTGCAGGTGCCCCGTGCAGGGAGCAGCGCCAGCCCTGCCGTGGCCGCGGTGTCCGGCAGTGTCCGGCAGTGTCCGGCAGTGCCGCTGCTCCAGCCCCGCCGTGGCCGCGGTGTCCAGCAGTGCCGCTGCTCCAGCCCCGCCGTGGCCGCGGTGTCCGGCAGTGTCCGGCAGTGCCGCTGCTCCAGCCCCGCCGTGGCCGCGGTGTCCGGCAGTGTCCGGCAGTGTCTGGCAGTGCCGCTGCTCCAGCCCCGCCGTGGCCGCGGTGTCCGGCAGTGTCCGGCAGTGCTGCTGCTCCAGCCCCGCCGGCCGCAGGCTGGGCCTGAGGCAGTGCCATAGACGGGCTCCTGGCCACGGAGCAGAGGGAAGGTCTCACCCCTCTCTGTCCC
>JAWWLV010000158.1:6572128-6615437 GCA_035041135.1 Platyrinchus mystaceus
TCTCACCTTGGCTTTCTTGTTCTCTCCTAGGGCACCTTGGACCTGACCCTGAAATCTTGCGTTAGGAGAAAGACAGACTCCATAGACAAAAGGTTTTGTTTTGACATTGAAACTAATGAAAGGTGAGAGGCTTCGCGTTCAGGTGGTCCCAAACCCCACGGGCCTGGAGCAAATCCCTCTTTGCTGTCTGTTATAAACAACTTTTCTTCCTTTCCCTGCCTGTCCCTGGGGGAATTCCATGCAGGTCCGGGACCATCACGCTGCAGGCGCTCTCGGAAGCCAACCGAAGGCTGTGGATGGAGGCGATGGACGGGAAGGAGCCGGTGAGTGTTCCCGGAGCTGTTCCCAGCTGGAATGTGCTGTCGAGCAGTGTCCTCTGCCGGCGAGTGGGGGGGACACAGCCCTGCTCTGTGCTCCTCCTGCTTCTGCACTGGTACCTGCCAGTAGATCATGGCCTTGGACTCCGTGCTGTTCCCTCGGCACAGCTCCCTCTGGGGATTTTGGGTTTCCCCCTCAGTCAGGGGACGTTCCCTGGCTGTGCCAGCCCGCCTGAGGACTGGCCTTTCCGAGGCTGGGATGCTCCTGTTCCTGCTGCTCACTGCCTGCCGGAGCTGATTTTTGTCTGTCCCTGCTCTGAGCAGACTTTGGAAAGGTGGGGCAGCCCACCCTGCACCCACGTTCTCCCACCTTTCTGTGCCTACTGGGGTTTCCTTCCTTCAGTCTGAGAAAAGCTCAGAGCCCTGCAGTTTTCCTATAGAACAGAGAATTTCTCTAGCAACAGGTGCCCCAAGAAAATGCAGGGAGGCATCAGAAACTCCTTTTTGTGCAGATAATGGGATCTTGCGTAATTGTAAAATGACATTTCTATGGGACATTGTCTTTTTGGCTGTGATTGGCTCTGGGTGATCTATTGATGATTTATAGGTGACCTCTGGGTGATTTATGGATTATCTGTGGGTGGTTTATGGGTGATCTGTGCGTGATCTGTGGATAATCTTTGGGTAATCTATGGGTGATTTATCAAGTGCTGCATTTTCTTTCAGAAATAAGTATCAAATCATGCTGATGATGTTTTTGTTTCTCCCTTTCCCTCTCCCTTTTTCAGATCTACCACAGTCCCATCACAAAGCAGGAAGAAAGTGAGTCACTTCTGTTGCTGTTATCTGGGCTCCTGGAGCTGTCCAGAGGCTGGGCAGGGTTTTCCTTGCATGTACTCCCATTCTCAATTGCTGCCAAGTAGCTGTGTCCCCCCTCTGTGGTGGCAGTGTCACTTCTGTCCTTTCATCACAGTGTCTGGCACTGAGCCCACATAAGAACAGGTTGCAGGCAGTAGAAGTTATTGATGCAATGAGCAGTTTTTATTTAGCCAGGAATAGTGGGATGTGGCTTCAATTTGCACCTCCAAACCCCAGCGTAACAGAGGGGAAAAGATCAGTGAGAGAGTCTGAGATTATGTCCCTTAGCAAAGATAGCAATAGGGCAATAGAGGTGGCATTTAGTTCCCTGGAGGTCCCACCCCCACCATGTCCCATGTCCCCCCTCTCAGCAGTGGGGTGTATCTTGGGAGCCCTGGGACACTCCATGGCCTTGTAAGGTGGGTGAAACCCGCATTCTGTCTCAGAGCTCACTTTATCAGCACTGTAATTAGCTGGTAATGAGCACAAACCTGCTGTGCCGCCGTGTTCTCATCACACACTGGAAGGAGTGTGACTCAGGGTTTCACTAAATACTCTCTATTTTTAATAGATTAGAGCTGGTAAGTGTTCCAGTGGTATCACAGCCCTCAGTATCAAGCACCAAGGGGGTCTGTGCTGATTCCTGTGGTAAGACTAAGAAACATCTGAGCCTTGTATTGCTGTTGCTCAGAGCAGAAAGAACCAGTACAAACAATCTGCTGAAAATGCAGGGATCCCATAGGATTCCCCAGCACAACTTGTGCTGGACTGGGATTGATCCAGATATATCCTGTGGCTGTTTTTTCCAGCAAAATGTTGTTTTAAGTTAAAAAGAAACAGGCCCAGAGCTGGACTGTGGGTAGATGGCTGGCACAATCCCTATGCTCTGCTTTTCTAGGCACATCAAGCTAGGTTCATTTTACTTTTTAATTCTAATGATGTAGATAAGCAGAAAATACTTGATTGCATGATGGGGAAGAGCTTCAACTGCAAATTTTGCTCTGGAAGGGGTTAATCAAGTCCTTATGAGACACAATTCCCATGTGGCAGGATTTGATTTACACTGCTATTATTAAAGACAGAGAGGGGATAGGGAGCAGTGCTTCAACTTGAAATAAATTTGAAGGGAAATGGGAAAACATATGAAACTAATAACTGCTTGCCAGGATGCACAGAATGCTGGTGTTTTTCTGGAGGGATGTATGGGATGCGGGGGCAGGTGTGAACGTACTTGTGAGCTGGGGCACAGCAGCTTCGGGTGCTGAGAGGGGCTGGGGCTGGAGCTGGGGGTGTCCCAGGGGTCACCAGGGGTGCTCAGGCAGCTAACGTGGCTTCCTTGTCCAAAACAGTGGAGCTGAACGAGGTCGGCTTCAAGTTTGTTCGGAAGTGCATCAACGCGGTGGAGACCAAAGGTGAGGAGCTCACCCTGCTGTCAGGAGGTGCTGCCGGCCTGGCCCTGCTTCCCATGGCCTCAAGGCACCTTGCAGTTCCTGTAGTACAGTGTTTGTTAGTCACTGACACAGGACCTTGGCTTTTAGCTGCAGAATGATTGTTCTTCAGGAGCAGAAACCCTATGTAGTCTGGAATGTTGTCATACGAAATTCGGTTGGGATTGAACTTTCAGCTTTATGCTGTTTTCATTCCTGGTTTTCTCAGGTCTGGCTCTGAGCACACCCACTGTTGGGCAGCAGGAGAACAGCTCTGACAGCCCATGCTGGGGGCCAGGCAGAGCTGAGGAGGGTACAGGGTTGTTCAGCCCCAGTCTGTGAAGCAGCAGGACAGAAGCAGGCTGAGGGGTGGCAGCTCATCCTCTGGGCTGTCCCATGTCACCCAACCTGCACCAGTGAACATCCAGTGAACTTTGCCAGAATGGGCTGGAGGAGTAGGGTGAACCCCTCAGAACTGCTGGATGCCCAGGCTGCTGCAGGGAATGGTGCCTGGGTTCATCCAGAGAACCTCTGGGGCTGTGGCAGCCAAGGCCTGATGGAGTGGGGAGCAATGGGGTGACAAAGACCCTGCTCACAGAGCTGGGAAAGACAGTGGCTCTGCCTGTCCCAGCACTGGCCAGTGTTTTCAGAATCTACTTCAGTGTGTTCGTCTTCTCTCTGGGTTTGAGCAAATTCATGTTAAAATTTCACCCCCAGAAATGGCACATTTGGGCTGGTGTGTCCCATGCCCTTGGCTGACCGTGCTGTGGTCCCGCAGAGCCCGGGGTGTGGGACAGAGCCCGGGATGTGGGACAGAGCCCGGGGTGTGGGACAGAGCCCGGGGTGTGGGACAGAGCCCGGGGTGTGGGACAGAGCCCGGGTGTGGGACAGAGCCCGGGGTGTGGGACAGAGCCCGGGGTGTGGGACAGAGCCCGGCAGCAGGGAGAGCAGTTCCACTAGAGGGGGCTTTGGTTCTTCCAACCAGCGGGAAGACTTTGGCTGACGCTCCTGGCTTTCTCCTCTTAGGAATCACTACGGAGGGTGTGTACCGGACTGTTGGCAGCAATATCCAGGTGCAGAAGTTGCTGAATGCCTTTTTTGGTAAGAATTAATTATTCCATGCAATTACCCTGTCCCGGTTTTGAATTGCTGGGGAGAGAGAGAGAGGATCAGGTACCGCAGTAAGAAATGTCCAGTGTGGGTTTTGGTCCCTCTGAGTCACATCTTCCCCTCCTTTCCTGGGCTTTTTTCCCTTCTTTCCTATATTGTGGTGAGCTGGACTGGGATAACACAGTGAGCTGGACTGGGGAGGCAGGCTCTGCAGGGAGGCCTCCATCCTGGTGTAAGGTTTTTCCCTGGAATGATGGGGATGCCTCACTGTGTGCATTAAGGAGTCAGAGTACCTGTTAAGCAGTCAATGGATGAATTCCTGCTGTAAGCCTGGCTGTGACTGGCTCTGTCTGTCATACAAACACGGCAGCTGGGGGCAGTCTTTACAGGAGACTCCCTCGACAGGCTGTGGGGCTCAGCAGCGAATCTCTGTGCTGGCACAGTTGCTCCCAGGCTGGGACCTGGCTGAGGACATCATGCCCTGACCCCGTGGTCACCTGGAGCCCCTCGGGTGAGCCCTGGGCCCGGTGTGCCCGAGGCTGAGCCATTCTCTGCAGCCCTGCCTGGGGGATGGAGCACAGGGCAGGGAGTGTCATCACCTCACTGCCTGGGTGCCTCGGGCTCACCCCAGCTCAGACATCTGATATTAATGCAGCATCCAAAGCCTTTGGTTTTTGCTTCCTGTTGCTTCTACTCTGGATGTTGTTTATTAAGATGCTGGTTTGTGCTGGCATCTGGCTGTGCCCAGTTCTCACAGAGCCATGACTTGGGGCAGCTGCCTGGCTCCACTCGCCTGTGACTCATTGCTGAGCCTCAAGTTTTATTGCTGCTTAATTCTCACCCTCCCTGTGAGCAGCTCTGTGGTTTTCTCCTCCAAACCACACCAGTGAGTGGCTTTTTGTTTTGTTTATCTGCATGGCTTGGGTAACCACTTGCCACCCCACTGGGTACGAATGCACGATGGAAAGTTCAACACCACAGAAATACCTGCTGCAGCAGGATTTCAACCTGAACTGCTCTAAGGAGTTAGATTTTTGTTTGTTTGTTTCGAGTCCTATTGCTTTTTAAAAATAAGTCCTGCTGTTTATTTTTTTAGTCTAGCTGCCCCCCCATCCTACAACCACATCCTTAACTTCATGGCACCAGAGACATGATGTGGTTGTTCAGTGAGGGTGGGTAGGAGTAAACTGTACTTCCACACTGCTGGGCCTCCCCTGAGCTCCTTCCTCTCCATGCAGTGAGAGGGAATGCTTCCAGAACAGCATCTGGGGAATCAAAGAGGGATTGGAGCTGGCACTCAGATTACTATGGATGTCAGAAAGCTTGCCTTGGGCCTTTTGAAATGTGTTGTTTCTGCCAGTCTTGGGAAAAAGCAAACTATAGGGAATATGTCCTCACTGACTTTTCAGCACTGCTTAAATTTTATCTTCTGCTTCCCCCCTTGTCCCTCATTAGCACTGCTCTCCAGCCTCTCCAAAGTCCTGACACTGGTGCTGTTGTTCTGCTTTTCCCAGCCATGGGAATCAGAAGCTCTCTTTGTGTGCTGCTGTGGCTTCATATGTCTCGAGGGGAAACCCCACCAGAGCAGACTATTTATAAACAACCTCTAAATGAACCTTATTTTAAAGCCATTTTGTTTTTCTTCCAGATCCAAAATGCCCTGGAGACGTGGATCTCCAGAGTGGGGATTGGGACATCAAGACCATTACCAGCTCACTGAAGTTCTATCTCAGGTAGCATTGCAGGTCACCCCTGCCCCAAGGAGACAAAGAAGCCTGGGGCTGATTCAGGTGAAAAGTGGAGTAATCTGCCAGGTGCTTACATCTGGCTATTGGAAAGGGCAAAGTCACAAAGGCTTAGGGAAGAGGAATGGATTTTGATAAATATGGGTGTTGCAGAACCCCCCCATGCCATGGGGAGAGCTGTTTCAGGGAAACTGCCTGGGGAGAGATGGCACTGGGGGACCAGCCCGTTTCCCATCAGTCCAAGATCGGTGATGAGCAGGTCATGCTGCCCTGCAGAACTCAGTGTTCTTTCTGGTTGTTGCAGGAACCTGTCTGAACCCGTCATGACGTACAAGCTCCACAAAGAGCTGGTCCTGGCTGCCAGTAAGTGCCACAGCTGCCCCACTGATGGTCCCTGGCCCTGCCCTCCCCAGACAGGGTCCATCAAAATCACTTGGCAGAGCTCTGCCAGCCCAACTCTGTGGTGTCCAGCTGCTTCCCCTGCACAAAGAGCAGTGACCCTCCTTTTGAAGTGCTTACCTGGACAGGGGAGGTGGATTTTCCTTCTTTCCTTTGCTGCCGCAGTGCCCTTCCTTTGAACAGGGTTTCATGCTCTCAGAGGGTCTGGAGAGCCAGGGTATGTCACTCATCTGAGAGCAGCACAACAGTCCTACAAGAATTGTTGCCCTATAGTATTGATATCTTTATTTTAAAACCCATGAGGGAATGGGATGTGCTGTTGCCACACAGATAGGGGCTCCCTTTAGGTTGTGAAATTTGTCCTGGGATGTTGAATCCAAAGTGTCTACCAGTACATGAAAGACATTTCTCTGGTGCAGCTCTTGGGATTGAGCCACAGCCAGGAATAACAGAGGTCAGCCAGGAAGCACAGGTGTATTGCCAGGCCCTCACGTGTGCTGAGCTGGCCTGTCCTCCACTGCCCCCTCATCATGGCCACTGCAGATAAGCTGTGACAGTTGTGAACTGGCTGCATCCTCAGAGCATGTTGGGAGCCAGTGTCCTGTGAGGGAGATGGAGGGATGCAGGAAGCTGGTCATTGCTCTCAGCATGGGAGTGCTGACATTCAGAAATATGTGGCATTAGATCATCCCTCACTCCCCTGTGCCTTCTGGAAGTCCATGGAAGGGGAGGGGCCACCTCTCCTCCATGTGGCTCCCTGGAGAATGAAGAACACCCATTCTTTCTTGGAAAGGGAAATGTTCCACTACCTGCTGACAGTGCTCAGTAAAGCCCAGGATTTATTAGTTTCAGAACTGGTTAAGTCCATGATGTCTGGACAGGACCCTGATCCCTTCACTGCCCTCCCTCAGAAACTTGCAGCATTGAGCTTCCCAGCTACTAGATCCCAAGCCATTCTTCTTACACTGAATATTTTATTGTTTCTGGATTATTTATGCTTCTAAGAGTGACCTCTTTGGTTCAGGGACTCAGGTTTTTTCCCTGCAGGATATTTTAGGTGCTGTTCGGTGTTAGAGCTCTCTGGGCTCCCAGGTGTGTGGGGTGAGGACCTGCCCATGCCCAGCCTCTTTTGGAGTGTGGCCCTGAGCTCCTTTTCAAGCTCTGTTTCTTCCTTTTTCCGCTTCATGTTGTTTCTCCCAGTGTTCACCCTGTTGCTGTGAGGTCTCACTTCCCTCTGCTCCCTCTTGCTCTCACACTGCACAGAGAACAGCTCCCACAGGTTTCCTTTGGCCTTATCTTTCCCTGGTGTATTTACTTTGCAAGTGGTGAGCCCAAACTCTTCTTTGTGTTACTGCTTTCCAGAGTCGGAGAACCTGGATTACAGGCTGGGAGCTATTCATGCACTGGTGTATAAACTGCCTGACAAGAACAGGGAGATGTTAGAGCTCCTCATCCAGCACCTCGTCAAGTAAGCAGATGTTTTCCTCTAAAACCAAAGAAAGGGAATAATGGAATCAGCAGAACGAGCCATTTTGGGGGTTAGCTTTGCAACATTGTATCCACCACAGCTCCCTCAGGAATTTCCATGTGGACTGCACAAATGAGGTGATTATCCTTGCTGCCCTCTGCAGGAAGGGATGCTTCTCTCTCTGATTGCCCCTTCCACCCCTTTCTGACACGCACAGAGCAGGAAATTATTTTAAAATTAAAATACCCTCTTGAGAGCAAGGCTGTAAATCTCACCCCTCGCTCCAGGTAACAGGAGTGTTAGGTCTGGGGTTTGGGAATGGCTGTGGGACCTGTGCCCATGGGCTGCATGTGGAGCTTTGGTTTTATCTTCAGCTCTATGGATCGATGTCCTGAGCCCTCAGAGCAGCAGGAAGACGTGAGCATGTTGGTCAGGTTCTGGCACAGGCCTGTGGCAGTGGGTACTTGGTGGCACTGAGCAGTGACCTGTGGCTCCACCTGTGAGCCACTGAAAGAGCCTGTTACTGGTGATCATGGCTCCAGCACTGCACTGGGAATGGAGGTTTTCCTGCCTCCTTGTCACTCCAAACTCAAAGACTTGGTGGACAGGGGCAATGGTTTGGGCTCCAGGAAATGCTTTGGAGAAGCTGTTTTCAAACCTGGACTGTTTCCATCAGTGGGGCTGACCAGGCACTGTCACCCTGACACACGAAGGGGAGTGCCATGCCCCAATGCCGTGGTCCCTCAGGGGGGCTGCTTTGGGGGCCCCTGGCTGCGAGCTGGTTTCAGCCTTTCAGCCATCTGTCTGTGTGGTTTTAGGAGCCTTTCTGTGTGCAAGGCTGAGCCAAGTGCCTGGTGTGCACTGTGAGGCTGGTGGCATGCTTGTGGTCACTGAGTTTATTCCTTTATGTGTTTACTTTTAAATTCTCTTCACTCTCCCGCTGGAGACAGAACCCTCTAAGACCAGAGCTACAGGGCAAACCCAGAGTTCATCACCAGTCTCTCCTCAGGTCCAGTTCTGGCTGAGGCAGGGCCTACCTGCATGGTTTGTATTGCAGGCTCCATCCTCCTCCAGAGCTGGGGGACTGCTGGGCAAGCAGAGCTCTGCCATGTGGAACTGGGGTCTCTCAGAGAGCAGATGCTGTGCAGAGATTTATTGGAAACCACTGAAGTGTGCTCCCTACCTTCAGTCCTCTTCCTTCAGAGACAAGGCAAATTAAAGCCAGAAGTTAGTTCTGGATAAATAGGATATAGGATTTAAATGATTCCTTTGTTGAGTCCTTTTGAGTATGTGTTGTGCAGATGACCTTTGATTGCAGAGTTAAAGTGGAGCTGGGAGTGGGAAGGGATCAAATGAAAATGCTGTCAGCACGTTCTCTCCCCAGCAGCTGTCCAAGCCAAACGCATGTTGGAGCTAGAACCGTGTTTGTCTCTGCTGGGAAACAAGTTCTCCAGAAACACAGTGAAGAAAATTGAAGGACTGATTCTTACTGTATCCTGGGTTTTTATGGCTTGTAATAAGATCTGTTTGGAAAAAAACAAACCAAACGCTATTGGTCCTTCCCCTGCTCTCTGCAGTGTCTGTGAGCACAGCCGGGAGAACCTGATGTCCCCGTCCAACATGGGGGTGATCTTCGGGCCCACCCTCATGCGAGCGCAGGAGGACACCGTGGCAGCGATGATGAACATCAAGTTCCAGAACATCGTGGTCGAGATCCTGATCGAGCACTTTGGGAAGGTACGTGGCAGCCCCCCAGCCCGGAGCTGCTCCGGCTGCTCCTGCACTGTTGCTGTGGCAACGCGGCAGCGCTCTGGCTCCTTCTGGAGTCTCCTTAGGCTGGGTTTATATAACACACTGCTCTGAAAGGCTTCAGGAGCAAACAGAATAGCAGGTGTGTTTCTCACCGTTGCCTTTAGCTGGTCCCAGAGCAAAGACCGAGTCTGGGCATTTTGGCTTTTTCTTTTTAAATAAGTGGAATCTTTATTGAAAAACCCTTGTTGTATGGCTGGACGTTACAGGGCCTGACAGGAGCTAGGCCAGAGAAGAACTGGTTTTAATGTACACAGACCAAGACGAGACACTACATGACTGTTAAATCAGGGGAAAAAATCCAGAGCAGACAAGTATTGAATGGTTGATGAAAGTAATTCAGCTGTGAATGCGATCTGTTTGGATCCAGGTGTGAGGACAGCATGGGGATGGTGTGGGAAGTCTAGGGGAAGCTGCTCCCTGGAGCGTGGGGAGTCTGGGGAGCTGCTGCCTGGGGTGGAGTGGTCAGAGGAGGCTGCAGCTGGTGTCCCATACCCGTGAGCCCTGGAGAGCCTCCAGCCCCCTCTGCCTTCCACGGATCTGTGCTGGCTGTTTCAGCCTGAGCATCACCCGGGCTCCGGCTGCTGGCGTGGTGCTGAAGATCCACATGCAGACAACAGCTTTGTTGTGTGGAGTTCTGTCTTTGGAGAGCAGAATATGCCGCTGTCTCTGCTTGCTCCTGGCGATACCCGCTATCGGCTCGGGGGTGTCAGGGTGGCTGGGGGATGGCAAGAGCTGTGTGTTAATATTTAAAGTTTGAGCAGCATTTGCATCCCAAGCAGCAGATCCCAAGCAGGGTGCAGACTGCTTCCCTGGTAACTGCCCCAGGTTCCAAGGAGTGAGTTGGTCCTTCAGCTTTTCGTAGCAGCATACACAGTGTCCACACTTCTCTCATGCCTCAGAGGCAGGGAGGCTGTGGAGCCATCCGTTCGGGGATGCTGTTTGCTGTGAGGGGGCTGGGGCAGCTCCCAGTGATAAGGCAGCATGGGCAGGGGCAAAGCTGCCTTTGGGAAAGGAAGAGGCAGCTGAAGCTGGATCAGCAAGGTTCTTGCAACAGAAGATGTGGAGCCAGAACAACCAGGTGGGGACCAGATGTGGGTGGGACCAGATGTGGGGGTGGAAGTTGGCTGTGCCAAGGATTGAAACCAGAGAAGCAGGATGAAAGAACTCAGAGATATTTCTGAGGATCCACACCAGAAGCTCATGGAAACACAAGGCAGTTCCTTTATAGGTCTCTGTGAAGGCTTTTAATAAGATCCCACAGAAAAACAGGGACTGGTTCATGTCTGGGGTCTCAGCCGGCTCACTCAGAGCTGAGGCTCTGCCCTCCCCCCATACAGCCCACGGCTCAGGCTGAGTCACCACACCATTGCCCTGCCACCTCCAAGAGCTGGGATGGCACCTTTAATTAAGCCACATGTCCCTTTGCTTGCTTTTAATTTCTCTAGCAATAAGGTTAAGTTAGTCACATTTATTAGATTGGGCTTGTAAATTCAGTGTTTTAGAGTTGAGAGTGTCTTCACCTCACAGATGAGCAAACAGATGAGTCTGGAGGAAGAGGGGATGTGAGTTATGTGGTGCAATGTGAAGACTCTGAGGACAAACTATGAAGTCTTTGTGGATATTATATACTGTTTTCACAGCTCATGTTTCAGTACCATGGTTAAGTTTAATAGGTTGATTGTTCTGGAAATATCTTCTTCCCTATAAAACCCTCCTTAAGTGGTCGATATCTTTGTTCCTTCAGGTTGTTTAACTTGGATTTTCATTTAGAAGCAAAACAGAGGCTGCATTCATGTCTTAAACAGAGTTGTTTGTGGTAGGTTTAGTTTGGGCCTCAGGTGTTGAAAAGCACCTTGTGAAAACAGCATTCTGTGGTACCTCTATAAGCATCCATGGGGAACTTAACACTTCTTTAAAAAACAGGGTTGGATTCTGGTCAGGATATAGGAATGAGGTTAATATTTCCAAAAAAATTGCCCTCCTGCAGGCAATACTTTGCTGTTTTAATAATACATGAGGTGCTGCTTTTAACTCCCTCTAGTTCCAGGCAGGGAGAGCACTCCAGACCTTGTGTTCTGGAGTGGGGAACATGTCCTGCCCCTGCCCCAGGCAGAGCCCTGTGGGCACTGAGCCAGCACACGCCCTGTGCCACCAAACCCTGAGTGGTTTTGGTTTTTTTCCAAGAGAGGGTGTGTAGTCTCACTCACTGGTGATGTTCCAGAACCATCTGGACACAGTCCTGTTTCAGTTGCTCTAGAAGACCCTGCCTGAGCAGGGGGATGGACTGGATGGGCCACTGTGGTCCCTTCCCACCTGAACCGTTCTATCCTCTCCTCATGCAGAGGGGGGCAGGCTGTCAGGAGCAAAGCCCGGGTCTCAGCACACAGATTATCCCAAGCCAGCCCAGGCTGGGCACAGAGCAGCCCAGCCATGGGGTGTGGGGAGCCTGGCTGCTGCTGCTGCTCCTTGGGACCAAGGAGGTGAAACTAGGGATGTGCTTTCCCATCCCCCATCTTGATCTCCCAGTCCTGCTCTTTGGCTGGGAGAAGGAATACACTTTTGGTTTGAATTACCAAAATGGGGCACTTAATCAAAGCAAAATGTTACATTTCTTCATGTTAAGATTTTTCTGGGTGACGCAATGAAGTTGTTCTTCTATATCAAAGTGTGGCCCGAGGGTGTGGTGGCCCAGCACTCTCATCCTCTGGGCTGGAACTGGGAGAGGATCAGCTCCACATCTCCCAGGACAGGCAGTGCAGCCCCCCGGCTTGGCAGCTCAGGCCACCCCTTCACAGTAACTCAGGCTTTCAAGCCTAATATAACTTCAGTTAACATCCCTGGGAAGAACCCCGGAGCAGCTCCTTTGGGCCTTAACACGATGTTTCAGCTATTGAAATGAAATTCTTTTTCAGCTCTTAAAAAAACCCCCTGACATAAATACAAAGCTCTCAATTAAGCCCACCAAATAGGTGCTGCATGACCAGTGGGTAAAGGAGATAAAACTCAGCAGCATTGTTTTTACGTCTCTATTTCTTCCCAGGTAATTTCCTGGTACCACACACTTCATTGTAAGCCGAGAGCTGAAGGGTTGTAGCGGTAGATCTGAAACACTGATGGGTTGGTTTGGGTGTTTTGGAGATCATATCACCTCACCAGTGGGAATTCTGATGTTCCTCAGGAGCTGTCAGCTCCAAAGCTTCAAAGCCTCCCTTGTCTGCTCCAGGAGAATTTGCTTCTACAGATTGTCTGTGTTTGTGATTTCGCTGCTGAGCCGTGGGGACGGTGTCGTGGTGGGGAGGGAGTTGGTGGTGGGGAGGGAGTTGGTGGTGGGGAGGTTATTGGTGGTGGGGAGGTTATTGGTGGTGGGGAGGGTGCTGGTGGTGGGGAGGGTGTTGGTGATGGGGAGGGTGTTGGTGATGGGGAGGGTGCTGGTGATGGGGATGGTGCTGGTGGTGCCCACCATCCCCCCCTGTGCTGGGAGGTGAGGCAGCAGCCCCTTCGTGTTGGGTCACCTGGACGTGTCTCCCTTTATAGATCTACTCTGGCCCCCCAGAGGACACCACGGCCCCTCCAGTGCCCCCACCCAGGGTGGCTGCCCGGCGGCACAAACCCATCACCATCTCCAAACGCCCCCTGAGGGAAAGACCTGTCTTCTTTGGCGCTTCTGTGGAGGAAAGTGAAGGTCAGTCCAGCTGTTCTCTGATGCCTTATTTGCCTCTCATTCCTCTTGCTTCCTGTAATACCTTTCCAGAAGCAATGGAGGAAAGAGCAGCAGGGCTGCACTTCTTCAGCCCATGGCAGGCAGTGAGGGCTGTTCAGAGAGAAAGGAAAGCAAAAAATACACACATTTGGTTGCATTATGTCACAAGTCGGATTCTGTGGGATTTGTTTTTTTCTGATTCCTGCTGTGTTCTCCATTAGCTAAACTAAGACTGGTTCTTGCATGGGAGAGGCCCAGAGGAGAGATTTTGTGGCTTTGGAGGCAAAGGTGCAAAGGGAACTGCACAGGGAGTTAGTGGGATGGGAATAAGGGGTGTTTGCAGGGCTGGCTCAGCCTCTGGTGGTTCCACATGCAGAGCAAGAACTCCAAAGCACTTTTTCAGGGCCCAGTGACAGTATTTTCTAGACCAAGTTCAACTCTGCTGTTAAATCCAGATGACCGTAAGGAAATGCTGAAGCCCTTATCATAATGTTGAAGGGCACATCTGCTTAAAATCATGTTTCTGCACCCAATTTGCTCGAATTGTCACTGCAAGCTGTGCCCTGATCCCATTGTTACCAAAGAGATGGCAAATTTCTTTCTCCATTAGAGTTTTCAGAGCTTTGGTGATGTTTTAGGCATAAAGTGTACACGAAATGCACTTTATGAACTGGCAAAACACAACTGATTCGCATTGCTCCTTAAAACCCCCAGACTGCTCATGCAGGTGGGGCTGGCCTTGCATTTCAGTGCTTCCCCGAGCTGGGAATGGAGGCGTCAGCAGGGAGCAGGGAGGTTCAGAGCACAGCTCCTGCTCCTGGGCCTGTGGCACAGCCAGAGGGGTGAGACGGAGGGTTTTTGGTGGGATGTGGAGCGTGACACACAACTAACCCCCAGCTCTCTGTGCCCTTGGCTCCGCAGCAGAGCGGCTCGGCCAGACCCCCAATGGCGGTGGCGTGGAGGCCCCCAGGCCGCTGCACCGCAGCCGCCCGCCCGCACCCCGGCCCGGGGGGGACGAGCCGGGGCGTCCCCCGACCGAGGGCCGGTCCCAGCCGCGCACAGAGCCCGAGCCGGGCAAGCCGGCGGCCAGGCCGCAGGACGGAGGGGCGAAGGCGGCCGGCAAGGCGGCCAACGGCGTGGTGAGCGGCCCTGCCCTGAGGAGCAGCACGCTGCAGGCCAGGAGACCGGCCCCCCGGCCCGGGGGCAGCGGCAGAGACGGTGAGTGTGAGCTGGGACCGGGCAGAGCCGGGCAGAGGTGCCAGAGCCAGCCCTCCCTGCGGCGGGTGGTGGGCTGCCCACCTTGAGTCTCTTCATGTACCTTAGCAGGAGGGACGGAGACCAGAACAGCCTGGGATGTGGGCACAGCGGGAGTTTAAAACTCATTCCATGTTGACTTGACCCTAAAAGACTTTGAAGGGTTAAGTGGATAGTGAAATTGGCTGGATCTTGGGGAAGACAAGCAGCTGAGGAGAGGACAAGTAGTGCTACTGGATAAAAGCTCAGAGAAGCAGTGGCCACAGGGCTCACCAGTTCATGCTGTTCCTCTCTCTTTTGCAAACAGCACTGCACAGGATTCAGTTAAGAACACTTGTCGTTCCCAGGCAGTATCAGCTTCACAGTCAGCAGCTACATGGCATGTGTCCTCACCAGCCCTGTTCCCAGTGCCAGGAAGGCTGTGCTGGGTCAGGCAGCGCGGGACCTGCCTTTCCATGGACTCTGTCCCTCCCTTCTGGCAATTGGCCACTGTCAGCCAGAGGGTGTTGGGGCAGACAGACAGAACTAAATCCAATGAGCTGTTCAGTGTCCCCTCATTAACATCCCCCCTCTGCCAAAGCTTCCGGCTCAGTGTCTGTGATCTCCATTCTGCAGGTGATTGTGACGGGGTTCCTAAGCCGCGTTCCCATGGCGATAAGCCCGTGATAATGCGTCCTCCCGTGAGACCTCCAGATCCACCCTGCAGGACTCCAGTCCTTCCAAAGCTGGAGCAGAGGCCGGATCTGATAGCAGGGACAGCAGAGGAGATGCCCTCATCTGTGTAAGCCAGCAGCCCATGATGGGTGCGGTGCCAGTGGGGGTTCCTGGGGGCCTGGGGAGCATGAGGGGGATGAGGTGAGCCTGGGCAGCAGGAGTACAAGTAGGTGTCAGCTCCCAGGAATGGACATCCACTCAGTACTGGTGTGAGCACAGGTGCCAGTGTCACTTGAAAAGCTGAGCAGAGGGCATGCATGGCCTCCCTGCCTGGTCCCAGCAAACCTCTCAAATGAGACACTTCCTGGGGCAGGACAAGACGCAGCTTGGATCTTCTTAAGGACATTGGACAGAGTTCAGCTTCCTCCTCAGATTTCTTTCAGATTTTAGAGTCAGAAACCCTGCTGGCTTCAGTGGGAATTAAACAAAAGAAAAAACAGTGCCATGAGTGTCAGCTCCATGACCCAGGACCAGGCCTTGTCTCTCCTGAACTGCCTGGGAGAAGTTCTCTTTCTGTGAGCATGGGCATGAGCACATAAACACTGGAGGAGAGGCCATGAAGGGCGTGGATGCAGGTTTATAACCCAGCACGTGGGATTATAAGCAAGAGCATGGAAATAATGAGTGGATGTGGCACTTAGTGCAGTGGTTTAGTTGGCATGGTGATGTTTGGTCAAAGGTTGGACTAGATGATCTTGGAGGTCTTTTCCAACCCAGATGATTCCATGATTCCATGGTTCTGTAAGCAGCACAGCCAAAGTGCTGGCGGGTGCTGTGAGGGCAGAGGGCACAGAGCGGGTGGCAGAAGGAGCCCAGCTGTGCCTTGGCACAAGAGCTGTTGTTAAGGGGATCTCTGCAGTTCTGCCCGTGCTGTGGCTCTCTTCCACCTGGCACAGAGCAGTTCTAATTAGCAAATGATCAGATCACTGGCGTGACCTTTCCTGTCCTCTTTGCAGGGTGGCCTCTAGGACCAAGTTCTTTGAGACGGCTTCCCGAAGAACAGGCAGGTAAGGCTGGCATGGGGAAGGCAGCACGTGGATAGCAGCAGCCCTGCAGCACAGGGTGCTCCCTCTGAGGCAGAGCCAGCACAGCCACCCTCAGCCCAGCCCCAGCCTGGCATGGTCTTGCTTGTGGGCAGCAGATGGGGCTCAGCTAAAATGCTGAAACTAGACAAAGAACACAAAGAGTAAAGCTTGAATCCAGATACAGAGTTGATAAATTAAATCTGCCAAGTGACACACATCCCTGTGGATCCTTTTTGCCATGTGTGTGGGTCTGCCCAGCACAGTGCCCGTTGTACTCGGGCTTTGTGGGGCGATAGGTCATGGGTGAGCTGAGGAGGGTGGTTAGAGCGTGTGGCTGGTCCCACACCGGGGGTGCGGGCAGGGGGGTAGGGGGTGATGGGTGGACAGCGTGGGCACCGAAGCCCTCAGCTCTGAGTGCCAGCAGGTGCCATTTGTGATGACATCTGCCCAAATAAGCTCCAGCTCTGAAAGGTCACCAGCCTCTGCCCAAGGGGGAGCATGTCTGTGGGTAAATCTGAGAAGTGCTGCTGGGGAGATCATTTGTTCTGTTGCAAAACACACCCCTCCCTGCCCGTTACCCAGCCTTGAGCAGCTTGTGGAGCTGAATCAGAGCCTGCTTCTTGCTTTCTTTTTTTTATTTATTCTTTTATTTCCTTTTATTCAGTTCTTCATCACCCCAAGGCAGGATCCCAGGTGATGAGAGCTGAGGCTAAAGGTACGTGTTTATGACAACAAATGAAATAATAAACCAAAAGCATTGACAAATTCAGCATTTGTGGGGTGGTGGTAGTCCGGTGGTTGTGCTATCTCTGATGGATTTGCACTGCTGCAGAGCATAGAGCTTGTTTTCTTTTTCCAGGCTTTGTAAGCAGCTCGGCCCAGCTGGACCCAGGAGACTTTCTGTGCTTGTGACCCAGGAGTCTCAGCTGAGCCTTGCCAGCCCCAGTGCCCTGGAGAGCAGCCTTCTTACTGGACGATGATTTCCGAGCCACAAGTGGCTCAAGAAATTAGAAGAGGGAGACCACGATGGAGAGCAGGCCCTGCCCACATGTCTGTGTTGAACTGTTTTCAGCCCTCCCACCTCTCATCCCCGCAGGCTGTGGCAGTGCCCGTGTGTGCCCACGCATGTCCAGCAGCCTGGGCAGGGCTGGGGGACACCGACCGGCTGTGGAAGGGACAGCGGAGCCACCATTTACCTGCTCACTTTTGGGAAACATGCCTTGACAAGGGTGACCTTGGACAGTGCAGGGGCTGAGGCCCCATGCTTGGGTGCAAGGGCAGAGCAGCTGCAGTTGGGGTTGGCCCCCCTTGCCCTGAGAAGCCCCTTCCTCTGTGCTCGTGTCCCTTCTTGGTGAGCTGTGCTGTGGTTGCAGTGTGTGGGGCAGCTGTGCCTGGGAACGCTGCCCGTGCTGAGCAGGCTGGGCAGGGACGGGGGAAGCACTGTGCTCAGCTCTGTGGGACAGCTCATCTCCCGGGCATCAGCGTGTCCCTGTCCTGAAAGACTGTGCCAGTGGGCATGGCTGGGCCAGAGGCTTGGCCTGAGTGGGGCTGCAGCCCTGCCCGGGGTCAGCAGCCTCCGAGGGTGCAGCTGGGGAAGGGGGCAGCAGATGCTCCTCCTCCTGTGTGAGCCACACTCCCACCAGATCCGCTTCCCACAGGCACACCAAGAAGCCTCTGTTCTGGGGTGATTCTGGTGGGCCAGCACAGAGGTGCTGAGGATCTGAAACTCACTGAATGTGGGTCAAACCCACCATTTTTCTAAGATTTCTTGTTTTCTTGTTTTTTGATTTCCAGTCTGAGATGCCCAGTCTGTCCCTCAGCAGTGGTCTTGTGGGCACTGTCTGTTGACCACCTCCTGCACCCCCATGGCAGTAGAGGCTCGTCTGCGGCTCCAGCTGCTGCTGGGGCCCAGCTCCATACATGGCAGCCTGTGGCTTCCCCGCTTCCTCTGCCAGCCCAAAGGCAATTTCCCCATTTTGAGTGTTTCTCCTTAGGTGCTTGGGAGCATTCCAAAAGAGTGGCCAGACATTCCAGCAGCTGCTTCCCGGTTGCTCCATCCCTCGAGCGCGCTGTGTCCTGCCCGGTGCAGGTTTTTCCGGTGTGATGCTCCCGCCATCCTTCCCATCTCCCGGGGCTTTGCCTCGTGTGTGATCTTGTGTCTGTTCTTGCTGGATGTCACACGCTGGTGCTCACACATCGTGTCCATGGTGCTCCTGCTCCCTCGGCTTCAGCAGTGCCCCAATTGCTCCCTCCTTTGGAGCTGGTACATAAAAGAGGCTTTAAAACCAAACCAGCCTCGTGCTGTGGTGGCTGAGGCTGTGCCACAGGCACCAGCAGCACCTCGGGCTGTGCTGGGCCCCTCCTGCTTGCAGCCCCTTGCCAGCAGCTCCAGGACAGGTGTCTTGGAGCAAGTAGGATGGATCTGAAGTCGGAGGGAGCTGCTCTGACCAGCCCAACAGCAGAGCCACCCACGTGCAGCTCCACCAGCCCCCGGCCCTGCGGCAGCCTCGTCCCCTCCTGGGGTGACCGTCCCAGGGGTGTCAGTCTGGTGGCTCCCACACACAAGGTCAGCATTTCCCAACTTCCTTCCCTGCTCAGGGCTGTGCTTTAGGGACCCCTCAAGCCTGTCAATTTGGGAAGTTCCCGGGATTCTGCTGCTGTGGGTGGCTCTGGAGGGGACACTCCCAGCACCCATCCCCCTCCTGCTCACACCCACTGCCCCAGCACAGGCCCTGGAGACAGAGCCAGGCTCCATGGGCAGGGGGGTCCGGGAACAGTTGAGTTTCAGTCTGACAATGTGAGCAGTGGGGAGGAAGCAGCAGACATATTTCATAGTGTCCTTTAAAGTCCTTTGTCACTTGTGTGTCTGTGCTGGTTTTTCCACCTCTGTGGGTGCAGCTGAACATGGGACCAGCAGTGGAGTGGTGAGGGGCTGGGGGCGAGGGGGGCTGTGGGGCTCAATCCCTGCTGCCTTGGGGGCACAATCCCCGCTGCTCTGGGCACAGTTCCTGCTGCCAGTGCCCCAGGAGCAACAGCTGGGAACTGGGGATTACCCCATGTGCGTGGCAGCACCCTGGCATCAGCCCTGGAGCTGTTCTTGTGTGTACAAGCGTAGGTTGCTACATGTGTTTATAAAGTTTCTATGAAGTCAAACAACTGTCACAGTTTGTTTTGTTCCTCTTTTTCCAGTGCCTGAGTGCTGTCCCTGCTGCTGCCCCCTCTGTGGGGAGGTGCCCTGTGGGGTCCTGGCTCTGAGCCCCAGGGAGGCTGCCCAGGGCTGTGTCCGTGGGACTGGGAGCACCCTGGGCTCTGCATGGCCCCACTCTGCATTTGCAGTCCCCAGCCCCAGGTTTCTGCATTTTCTGACAGGAGAAGCTGTCCTGCAGAGGCTGAATATTCCCATGCTGCCCTAATGCCACGACAGTGTCCTGTGCTGTGAGTCACTGAGGCTTCAGGTTTGCCATGACCAGCACTGCCTTCTTTCCATCTATCCAGCACCTTTTTCCTCTCCTCACATCTGTTTTCCCACCCCTCATGACTCTGACACTGTGCACCAATGTTTGCTTTTCAGGCCCCTTGCTTTTCTTCACCAGCAAGCTCTTTCAGGAGACAACAGCTTTCTCTGTCTGAAACGGGAATCTTGCATTTGGAGTCTGTGTTTCTGGAGAAGCCTGACAAGGTGACCACAGCAGAGGGTGCCAGAGCAGGAGGGTGTTCCTGGGGACACGGGCAGCTGAGCTGCCCCCATGGCCCTGAGAGTTCCCAGCTGGAGTAGGGGTGCACGTCCACCCACGCTGCTCCGAGCTGGTTGCTGTTCTTGGATCCTCCTGCAATTATTTTGTACCAGCCCAGTTCTCACCCGAGGGCTCTGATGGGCAGCACGAGGCGGGGTTTGCTGGCTCAGGGCTGTGCTGTGCCCTGGTTCTGGGCCGGAGCTCTCCTGTGGCAGGCACGGATGCAATGCAGCTGGAGCAGCAGCTTGAGGTTTTTCTGCTTGTTTTTTCTGGCTTCCAGTTTCTCTGAAATGTTTTCTTCTGGAGCTGTAATTTTTCCAGAGTTGGATGCCTTCAAAAGAGCGGCATTTAGGGAACTAAATGGGTTTTTTTGCCATTAGCCCTTGTATTAAGTGATCACGAACTGGAATGAGCACCGAGGCACTGCCCCAACAATCCTTGTCTCCCAACCCACAGCTGCCTGGTTTGCTTTCTTACAGAAAACATTTGGATTTAATCTGAGCAAGAAAGTGATTTTCCAGCACAAGTAAAACCTTGTAGGTTTTTACACAGAGAAGATAACAAAACAAGCAGTTCCAAAGGTTGAGCCTGGGCCTCAGAGAGTTCTTCCCAGAGGAGGAATTTGGAGAGGCCAAAGACGCTGCAGCAGACACATCTGTGTGATAAATTTAGAATCGAAATGTACTTAGTGGAACACCAACATCTGAAATTTATGTGTTGCACAGAGACCCATGAAGGCGCTGGAATCCACCCACGTGGGACTCCTTGGAGGATCAGAGCTGTAGTTTTCAGTTCTGTAGTTCTCCCTGGCCCACCCCCCTGCACAATTACCCGTCTGGATGCTCCGAGTTGGGAGGAGCTCCCTGTGCCGGGTGGGTTCCTGGCAGCCATCAGTAGGTTTCTTGTCCCGTACACACAGCTGTAAATCAGGTCAGGACACCAAAAAAATCCAACGATTGGTTTAAACAGTCAGGAGATGCTTTATACCAGTAAAAGCTGTGATGTTTTTCATTCTCTGTGTTTTCAGAAGTGCTTTAACAGCCTCTCTCAGAGTTTCTAAGGGCTCCTGCAAGGCAGAAGTTCTGAAGATTCTTGAAATCCTGTATAAGATGTGACCATTCTCATGTCGGCTCAGAGAGGAAAACCCACAGGACCTCCATCGTCCCCCAGCTCCATCTTCCCTCACTGTGTGCTGCACACCCTGGCTGCCTTTGGTGACTCGGTCTCGCAGGCTCTCCCTGGCACTGTGCCACTGTACCATGTCACCACACTGTGCCAGCCCGCCGTGCCACTGTGGTCACTGTGCTCCAGCAGGGACAGGACATGGGGCACGCCGGGCCCCGCTCGCCCGGCCCTTGGCGCCTGCCCACCGCCAGCGGGCAGAGGAGGCAGCGACGTTGGGTACAGAACAAACCCCCGTGTTGGCCGACGTCCCTCGTGTCAGGGCACTCGAGTCACCGTGACCCCGCTGAGGTCTGTGGTTGCCACCAGCTCATTCCTGGGAGCGTGGGCACAGCCCTGCCAGCCTGGAAGGCACATGGGCCGGCTGCCAGCTCAGCAGGGTCACAGTGCTGGCGCTCGTGGGCCCCCCGGGGAGGGGAACCGCTGCCGAAAGGGCTGTTTGACACAGCTCAGCATCATTTTAGGAAACGGAGCTCTTTTCTGTTCTAAAAATTTCCCGCTGGCTGCTCTGAGGACAAGGATAAGCGAACAGCCTTAAAGCACGGGGCCATTTTGGGGCTTTCATGATGTTTCCATGTTTTCAGTTTTCTTCTTCTTTCTGGTAACTGAACTTTCTCCAGAGATCCTGGTGCCCCTCTGCTGGGGAGCAGAGGCACCTCCAAGGACAGCTCTGGAACCCTCCGGCACGTGGCTCAGCCCCAGTGCCAGCACAGAGGCTGTCACTGCCCTGCCAGGCCCTGCGGCTCCGGCGCTTCGGGAGGGTCAGGGGGGCAGCAGCTTCACAGTGGCCTGCAGGTCCTGGTGACCAGGGGTGGGAGGGCAGGATGGAGGATATAGGATATGGGATGCGGGATGGGAGATGTAGGATGTGGAATGCAGGATGTGGGATGCAAGATGTGGGATATGGGATGTGGGATGCAGGACACAGGGTGTGGGATGTGTGGTATGGGATGCAGGATGCAGGATACACAACAGAGACAGCTGGAACATAACAGGGCAGGAGTTGAGGGAGGTGGATTTGCCTCTTGGCAGTCCCAACCCTGGCAGCCCTCGGAATGGTTCCCTCGCTGTCCTCCCACAGACACTGGGGGATTCAATGAATCAGGGGCTGCCAGAGACCAAGGCCGGTGTAAGCCCAGGAATGTGTAGCCACCAAAGGACTGGGACCCTCAGTGGGTCATCCCACAATGCACTGGACCAGTGCATGTCCCTGTGGATGTTGGTGGCCAGTGACCATCTGGCAGGTGACACTGCGGCTGACGTGCCAGCAGGTACCTGAGATACCACCACAGCCCTGCACGGTGATGGCCTTCCCAGCGTCCACTGAGGGTAAATTTTGAAAATAACACCTTAATTTTCCCTGTGACTCAGAGTGAGGGATGGGACCAGATTCCCTGCATGTGACTAACCCCAATGCCAAGGCTTTTGTGCTCTTGGTGCTCTGTGCTTCAGCTCATGGGCACGGTGTGTGGATCGCTGCTGTGCAGTCACACACCAGGCATTGTCACTTATCTGTGGCCTGATGAGGTTTGGTTTTTTTTTCCAAGCTCTTTGCTTTGTCTCAGTTAATCAAATCTTGGCTCTGAGCAGGGTTCACATCTGTGCCTTGAATTAACAAGTGGTTGATAAGCATCTTCTTTATTACTTAGAGAGCACAGGTCAATTTTATAAAGACGTTCCAGCAGAATGGATTTACAATTGCTCATAAAGTTACCAAAAACAACAACAAAAGGAGGAGGACACTGGCCTTTATTAGCTTCTTGTTTTGAGAAATACATTAATCAAATGAAATTCAATTTTTAAGACCCAAAGAGGAATATATGAAAGGATTAGTCAATTGTGTAATTGAATTACCAGTTCAGACATGTGATTAATAGCAAAATTTGACTGTGAAAAAAAGCCTACAACGACCCAATGTACAGCCTCATCCACTGACAAATGACCCACTGATTCCCAGCGCCTTCACTCGCTGACAGCTGTCACACCCACAGCAATTTCACACACAAAAACAACACAAAAGCCAAACACAGGCAGAGGGCAGAGCTTCAGCAAACCAGATTCTGCATTTATTGGACTCAGAACAACAGCAGATTTTCAGGTTACAAAAAGAGCTGAATACCAAGCGTGAGGGGCCACCTGTGGCACAGCCGAGGGCTCACATGGGACCCAGGCGTGGCTGACAGAGCCAAAAAGGAGAATTTTCATTTACCCCAAGCGCAGTGTCATTGGTTTGTCTTTACCTGAGTGCCAGGCAGGCTCCTCTCTTTGGTTACACAAATAAATGGCCTTCAGTCCTGTACAGGGACTTGAGACTCAGTTGTCCCCTGGGCATCCTGCACTGCATCCTGCTGGCCCCGGCAGTGTCTGTCACCGTGCTCTGGCCCCCATGGCATCGGAACACTGTGGGGGGCCATTTTCCTTATCCAAGGCATTCAGTTCCAATTAAAAAAAACAACAAAGAGCTGTAGCAGCAATCTAAGAACATCCTTTCGTCCTTTCCTAGATTTGCCCTCAGGTGATCTGGGCAAAGCGCTCTGATTCCAAACGGGGCCGTCCTGGGCTGCGTGTGCTGTGCCCACATCACGCAGCTCACGGGGCCTCGAGAGTCACAGTCCCACTGAGCCGGGGCCAAGGTGTCCCCAGGGTCATGCTCGGCCCTTGCCTTGGAGCCACAACCCCAGGAAAGAACCGGCAACGTCCCCAAAGCCTCTCTGCCATTCCAAGGCTGCGCAATCCTGAGGCATTGGCTTCCCACCTTCCCTCAGCTCTGGTGGAAGGAACAATTGCAGACACTGCCCTTTGTTCCTCCCAGGAACACAGCTGTGGGCTGGGAGGGCCCCCCAGGCAAAAAGGCACCAGCAAGGAGCTTTTTGGCTTATTACAAAGAAAATAAAATATATCAAATTGAGAACTCTTATTATTACAGAGACATGTTACCAAAGAGAAACAGCATAAAATTGCCACAGAACACCAAACATCCAGCACAGAGAGCAGCTTTTATCCACTTGCTGAGGGTTTATGTGGGTGCAGAGATTTTCTCTGTGAATCACAAGCACAGGGAATGAGCTGGGGGGGGAGCCGGCACTGCTGGGCACGGGGAGGCTCCGACCCACCCAGAGGGCTGGAGCACCCTGCCTGCCCCAGGCCACCCACCACACCCACAGCCAGCCCCAGGTCTGGAAACAGGCAGAGCACAGACACCTCTTTGTAATCCCAGGATTCTGCCTGAACATGCGAGGACACTTTGTGCAGTCAAAGAGGACAGAAACAAAGGACGCTCCATCGTTCCCCAAGAGCAAACACCATCCCTGCCTAACCACAGGCAGCCACAGGAAAGCTGGAGGAGCCAATACCGACACCAACCTATTCCAGTATGCCCTCTGTGCATGCCATGAAAGGGAGGACCTTTGCAAACTGGGCAGCACTGAGCCAGAAAAATAATTAAATTAGAAGTTTCTATTTAATTGGTACATTCTGACTCATTTCTTGAAGAGCATTCAGTGCCTCAGTGTGTAACCAGAGAGGACTCTCTCAGAGCATCACTCTAAATAGATATCTTTAGTGACAGAAAATGGGCCATGCCTTTATTTTACATTGATACAGATATCTTTAGCATATATTATGTTATTGAAACATCCAAGGCGAGAGCTCAGCAAGGGGAGGGACACCATGAGGACCGTGGGGTCTGTGGTGTGAGGTGACTGTGAGGGTGGCAGCTCTCTGACTGCCTGGGGGGCTGGTGACACCTTGGGTACCCCTCAGCATCACTGCAGAGCACGGTGACGGCCCCACAGCCCTGCAGGGCTCGGAGCAGTCAGTGGTGCTGCAGAGTTCACCTCCCTTGCTGAGCTCGATGCCCGTGGCTGAGGGCCCTGTTCCCTGAGCCAAGCACAGGGAGCCTCTTAACATTATGGCAACAGCACATGGATGATGCCAGTTCTGCACTCACCCACGGCCTCTCTGAGTGGAGAGTCACTGCCCCAGCTCTCGCTCCTGCTGAGCTGAGCTCCCTGCTGAGGCAGGGGGTGCTGGCAAGAACCTGTCGGGCTCACAGGGCACAGATCTGCCTTGAGAATGCCACATGCCATTGCAGCACCTGATCCCACCTTCTGGCATGACATGAGACTGAGGAAGATTCCCTCCCACCTTCACTAAAGGCAGCAGCCCTTATTCTGCACCCTCTGTCATGGAATTGTGCCCATCCATGCATGTACAAACGCTGCTCTCAGGGAGATGCCAAGTGTGTGTCCCTTGCCCTCCATCTGCTGCCTTGGGCAGGAGCTGATGGTCTGAGCCAGCCCAAAAGCCCCCACACCTCTGAGATGAGCCAGAGCAGAGCCAGAGTATCTGCAGGGGAACGTGGATGTGGTTGACTCCCGGCTCCTCCAGGGCTTGGCCACCCTGAGGGGATCCTCAGGGACAGCTTCTATGGGACTGTGAACACAATGAAATTCTCTTTGCTTTATTAAAGCAAAAGTGGAAAAGAAAACACAGAAGAAAACACAAAGCACAAAGATTCATGGCAGGAGATGGACTTTGGTATTTCTTAAGCCTTTTCTTCTCCAGTTCCTGCGGCAGCTTGAGAAAATCCAGGTGGAAATAGTGTTCATTCCCCCAGCAAATACACATACAGGTGCTGCAGGTCCTGGCTTCCACATCTCCTGGTAACTATATTATAGGAACCCAACTTTTGAATGAAAAAGTTGAAACTATGATGCTGAAGAGAGAAAGAACACAACCCCAGTGCCCCCCCTGCCCCCCTGCCCTGGGAGCCTCCAAGAGCAGCATCTCCCTGGCTGCCAGCCAGGACATTCACCTGTGGATTCCATTGCCACCTACGTGAGGGGTTTCAGGAGGACAAGTGGGACCAGAGCTGTATCTAGCAGGGGAAGGAAATCCATTGCAAGCACTTGAAAAATCCTTCCCTTCAATAGGGTTTTTTCCCCTACTCCCTCCCTTAATGAAAATCCCATCAAAAGGTTGGAAAGTATCAGGAAAATTGTTTTACTGCAAGTTTGCAAAGGAGCAGCTGCACCACAAGGACATTGCCTGGAGAGATGGGAACAGGGCTCTGGGTGGGCACAGGGATCCAAGCAGGCACAGGGATACAGGTGGGATCAGGGCTATGAGTGGGCTCAGGGCTCCTGGTGAGCACAGGGATCTGTGTGGGCACAGGGCTCTGGGGGAACTCAGTGCCCTGGGTGGGCTCATGGTTTGCTGTTTCCCTGTGCTGGCACGAGGACCCCTTGCAGATGTCTGTGTTGGTAACGCCAGACTGTGTCACAGCCCACATGGGATGTGTGACCCTGGCACGATGCTGAACGTGCCTTGGTCACTGACAGCCCTGGCCAGGGCTGAGCAGGGGGTTTTGGTGGGCTTGGGGTGTGCAGGAAGGGGGGAGCTGGAATACTGCAGGGACCGCTGGTGTGGTCACTGTGTGTGTGCGTTGGGGACAGGGGGTGCTTGTGGGGTGTTGTGTGTGTGTGTGACAATGTATGTGGGACAGTGTGTGTGTGACAGTGTGTGTGTGTGACAGTGTGTGTGTGACAGTGTGTGTGTGTGACGGTGTGTGTGGGATGGTGTGTGTGTGTTGGTGTGTGTGAGTTGGTGTGTGTGGCACCATGTACAGGGAACAGTGAGTACATGATGGTTGATTCTTCCTTTCCAGCCCCCCAAAGCACCGTGGTGGCACTGGCCAGTTCCCACAGCCACTTCCCCATGGACGGGGTTCTTGGAGGAGTCCTGTGGCTCCACAGGTCCCGCAGATCCTGGCCCCGCTCTTGGCTGCACAACACTCGTCTGCTGGCATTGCAAAAAGAGCTGGGACAAAGGAAGGGAAGGAGCACAGCTGGAATCCTGGGTGGAAGGGAAGGAGCACAGCTGGAATCCTGGGTGGAAGGGAAGGAGCACAGCTGGAATCCTGGGTCTGCGGGACGCGGCGGCAGCAGAGCGGGTGTGGGGCTGGGCAGGGCTGCAGGTGCCCAGGGGAGCCAGGCAGGGGGGAGGTCCGAGGGCATCAGGCACTTTTGGAGGTGGGTTCGGCTTTGTCGAGGAGCAGCAGCTGGCGAGGATGGGAACGTTGACTGCTGAGCACCGGGACGCCTGTGGGGCAGACTGAGACCCAGACAGGCTGTAGCAAAAACATCCCAGGTGGAAAACAGGAGCCAGTTGCCATTGGGGGGTTTCCAAGGTCGTCCTCCTCGGCAGCCCTTTGGCTGTAGCCCATCCGCTCCATGGCCGTGTCTCAGCACAGGCAGGTCCCAGGGCCGAGCTGGCCGCACATCCCGCGGCGGCTCCGGGGCCTGAGAACTCCTCGGCCGCAAATTCACCTCGTCCCCCAGCTCTGCTCTGCTTCTCTGCTGCAATGTTTGAACTCCTCTGCTTCCCAGCACCATAATGCAAACAAAACATCCCGAAGGAGGCCGATAATGTCACTCACAGCCAAATGCAGAGCTGCAACCTGCTTCATGTCATGTTCTGTCTATAGAAAACACCCCAAACCCACCAACCACTGGCACTTCTCCCACTCTCCTGGGGCCCTGGGCCGCCGGAGTCACGGTAACAAACACAGAGACGAGAGAGCAGGAGGGGTGTTGCTGCTCCGTGCCAGTCCTTGTCCATCACAAGCAGCCAGAGCTGGGCAGAGGCCGAGGCCAGGGGTTCAGTTCAGAGGTACCTCAGGAAAATAGAAATCTCAGGAATCCCAGCAGGTCTGTCACTGCCTGTCCCCTCAGCCACCACTGTGGAGGGATTCCCCAAGGCACTGCAGGACAGTAGTGCAGAAATAACAGACAGGAGATGGCTGGAATGGGGGAGGCAACTCAGGGGTCCCTATGGAAGATCACTGTGCGTGGAAGTAGATAGGCTTGACTTTTCCAGACAGGATCTTGGGAACCTGCACAGAGATGATCTCAGCCATCATTTCCGGGTAGTCCACGCTCACCATGTGTGCCTTGATTAACAGGTCAAATGTAAACTGATGCAGGTCCTTGGCAATCTGGGGAAGGAAGAGAGGTGGTTAAATGAGTCCCTGTGTAGCATTTTCACCAGGAAGATATTGAGCAGAGGTCCCATCTTCCCTGGGAAAGGGAGCCTGGATGAGATTATCCAGCACCCTGTCCAACTGCATCTGAACTCTTCCCATGATAGGGCTGCCCTAACCCTGGGGAGGTTGTTCCAGGGAATGATCATTCTCACTGTGAACTTTCTTTCTTATATTGTCTTACATGTATAGATGGACATTTCCCTGTCCTCTCTCACCGGGTGCACGGAGTCCAGGACCTTGGTGAGCTGGTAAAAGCGCCGGGAGCAGGAGGTGGGGTTCTTCCTCTTGCAGGCAATGATACGGTCAAGTTCCTTGATGTAATTCATGCGGAGCTCATCGAAGAGCTTCTGGTTCTTCAGGCCATCCACTGGAACTGTGTGGGATGGGAAGGAAGCTGTGAGAGGAGCCCAGAGAGCAGGGAACAGGAGAGCAGGAGGAAGGCTGAAGCAGGGAACTTCCCAGCTCCCCCTGGGAGGTGAGAGTCCGGGCACAGGGAAAGCCCGAGACACCTCAAGGGCAACGCAGTGGCAGGTACTGGAGTTCTGTGGAGGAAAGGGTGTGGGTACTTACTAATACTGAAGAAAAGGAGAGCCTTCATGCAGAGGAACTCCTGGGGCGTGATCTGAAGCCACCCGAACTCCTGGGAGAGATGGCGCATCCTGACACACTGGCTGTACATCCTGGATTTGTGCATGCGGTACCTGGCAGGGCAAGAGGGGCATGGATGGCACCGAGACCAAAGTGCACCCGTGTGAGGGGGAGGACACGCTCCTCGACCCAGCAACTCCCTCGCCTGGCACATCCCCGCTGCCAAGGGCCCAGGCTCTGTCCCAGGAATGCAGCATGCGGGACAGGAACATTTCCCAAAGTGCCTGTGCGTAACCCTCTTTGGAAACAGCCAGAACCAGGGACTTGCAGGGTTCATTTGAGGAGCAACTGCAATGATTCCCCAAACATGTCCATCTGTGATGGATCTGATACCAGGCTGGAGCTCCCAGGGAGGTGTGGGTTTGCCTAGCACTGTGCTTAGTTATCAGGGTCAGGCTCTTCTACCTCAGTGCCAGCAAACCCTCCCCAGCTCTAAGCTGATGGTACATCAGAGAGAGCCCAGCAGGACCTTACAATACACGTTATCTCTGCTTCTGTTCAGCTGCCCAACAGAGCTGGAAACTGGAACCCTTAGCAGAAAGACAGGTCCATACAGAGCAGCTTTTCATCCCACACAAGCTCCTGCTGCCCGGGCGGGGGTCAGTCCATGGCAAGGCAGGGGGAGCAGAGTGAAGGACCAGGAGAGGCATCACAGTGCCCTGCCCACTCCTGGAGGTCACCACGGGTGGCTGGGGTGGGGAACAGGACCCACCACACTGGGCTGGGCAGGTCAGAGCATGAGAGTACAGTGTGTCACCTGGTCTGACCCAAAGCCTGGCTTAGGCTGGTGTTGTTTGGCACTTACTCATTGAAGACCAGGTCTGGAGCAAAGTAAAGCATTCTGGAATTGACATTGGTGAAGGATCTCCACCCCATAGCAAACACCATAAGGCCCATCCAAGAGTACTGGATTATTGACATCTGGTCGTCCACATGCAGATTGCGAAATCCTAATAAACAATGAGGGAGGGATGTTACGAATTAATGTTGTGTTCCTGCAGTTCCCAGGACTGTTTCCATGCAAACTCCAGCTCTCCTGCAGTGCTGCTCTTGGGACAAGGTGGTCAGTTCACAGCCCAAGCTCAGCACGTCCCGGGACATGCACACGCCAGTGGTGACACAGCTGCAGGGCCAGCAGCCCAGGGCTCTGACCCTGAATGGAATCAGGGACAGCCAAGCACAAACTTGTCCCTGGAAGGGGAGAAAGGGGACTTTGGACACAAGGAGAGGACCAAGTCCCATTAGGACTTCACCAAATTTAAGTAGCTGGATTTTAATGTGATGCTCAGAGCCAGCAGGTAACCCAAGGTCTCACCCTGTGGCTACAGACGCTCTGATTTCTGTCCAGTACACACTGCATGGATCTACTGACTGTGGAAATGTGCACGGAAACCTCAGCTGCATTGCAAAAGAAACAAAAATAGCAACTAAATTCAGATTTTGTATTCCCAGATGGTGGTTCAGAGTTAAATCCCAGGCGTGTTTACACCACCTCCAACAGTGCTGTTTTCCAGACGCTTGTAAATAGGCAAATATAATTGAGTTTCAAGACAATCAGACATTTTTTCAATCAAATATTAAAGGAACTTAACAGCTCCTGTGTATAACTACAATCCATTGAGGTAAGGCTCTCTGTGGCTTGGGGAGCTCTCAAAGCCAAACAGCAGGGGAATGAATCTTGCCCAGATGCTGCCCCTGGCACAGCCACACGCCGAAAGGTCGGGCATCAGGTGCAGTTCAGGAGAGTAATACCCTTTCTCAATGGGGTGGTTAAGATGGAAAATGTTTTCCAAAGCACTCTTCCTTTCCATCAGCACTACTGCAGTGGTACAGCCTCAGCCCCAGACACCGGGTGGCTTTGGTGGTGTCTCTGTGTCTGATCTTGATGTCTGGCATACATAAGCCAAAGAGAAAGCACGATTTGTCCTGGTTTTACAAGCCAAGTGACTTAAGAAGATCAGAAACAGAATAGGCTACTCTGCATTTAAGGGTATTCAGACCAATATCTCCCTGGCACCATCAGTCCAGGGGCTGCTAAACTCCTGGGAATGTCAGACACCTGACCACAGTTCATCACCAGGGTCTGACATAGAGTGGAAAACCTATTGCGCCTCTGTCTCCTTTGGCCATATCACCCTGCACATGAGGAGTGGGGTCCCTCTTTTCTGCAGTGTTCCCTGGGGAGTGAGCCTGGGATGGGGAAGGCATTAAGAACCAGCCCCACACCCCAGTCTCAGAGATGCTCAGAGGTGCTCAGAGGTGAACTGGATCCTGCTGTGCCCAGAGTGAGTTCAGCCCTCTGCAATCCCACTCACCCGGTTGCAGGATTACAACATGGAACAGGCAGTGTGTCACCGACTGGTGACCCTGCGCAGACCTGACTCAGTAAACACATCTATCATTGGGATATTCCATTTACTGCACCTGCTGATTGGCATCTAGAAATTTCCCAGCCTGTAGCACCACTCCAAAGGAATCATGAATATGTCCCACCAGGCTGTCTGTCACACAGGCAACCCAAGTGACTGCCAGGAAAGAGCCCTTTGGGATCCTGCATTGCTCTTCTGCCATGTTCCAATTAATTAGCTGGTGGAATTTTCCCTTTTCACCACTTCAGGTGGGTCATGGGACAGGGCTAATACTTGTTCAGAGGGGAATTCTGCAGGGCTGGGAGACACAGCCTGGAACTGGGAGAGGGGGAGGAGAGCAGGGCCCCGAGCAGCAGCAGCAGCCCCTCCAGGGGGCCAAGCAAGTGCCCCTGGTAGCGTGGGCCGGGGGCCATCGCAAGGCAAAGCGCGAGTTCCGACATACTCGGTCACCCTCAGTCCCCCCTCCCACCACAGCCCCCCAGACAATCCCCACGCTGCTGCAGGCTGGCAGGGTTTGGTCCAGGCTGCTCCCTGGGGAGGGATCACCCACAGTGCCCATGGAGACGCCCGCCCAGGAGCTGTGTGACGGTGGGACACGGGCTGCAGACCGCTCCCTTTGCACCCACCCCTGGCAATGCAGATGGGGGCTTTGGAACTTGGAAAGGAGGGGATTTGTTTGTTTTCCTCCTCACCTGGCAGGGCCTTTGCCCATTTGACCACATAGACCAGCTGCCGCTCCCCAAGCTCGTTCAGGCTGGTCAGCAGGTTGGAGAAGGAGTCTGGCTGGCTGTTGTCATGGCCAGCACACACCACGCCGGGCTCGATGGCCTCCAGGACGTTGAGGAAGATGGGCTGGCACTCGTAGCCATCGATGCGTGTCATCACCAGCTTGGGAGCTTGCTCCTCCGTGGGGCTGGATGAGCTGCCTGCCTCCATGTCATCCTGTGTCTTCAGGTTACCCAGTTTCTTCAGCTTGCGGGCTGTGGGAAGTACAGGGTTTAGTGTGAGACTTAAAAACTAAAAAAAAAAAAAAGGTTGAGGCTTCTTGGCTCCACTTTCCATGAGGAAAGGAAAAGGATGACCAGCAGCAGCTCCTCCCTCAGTGGATGCTGTCCAAGAAGTGCCCCAGCATTGCAGCCCTCAGCTAAGGACAGGGGGAGCACATGCTGAGCCAGGAAATCCATTTCCTTGTTAATGTACCAAGGAAAAGAATCAGCATCATTTACAGCATCATTTACATCCTCAGCCAGGATCTAACTCCCACTTATAGATCATCCAGGGAAAAGTGAGAAGAGGTGACTGACTCAAACACCTACTCACAAGAAGATAAACCCAGCACACAATCATGTGCTAGGGAAAAAAGTGATTGCACTTGGATACCCAAGTGGGATTGTTCCATTCCAGGCCAAGGTGAAAGTGGAATGCAGCTGAGATAAAAGCTTTCTCCTTGCAACACCTGCTGCCCCACATCCAGGCTCTCCCAGACATTGCACATATATTACGGAAAACACATTTCAGAAGCCAGCAGGGAATTCCAGGCCTGGAACAATGGGGAGCAGACCTGAGCAGAGGTGGCCTCACTCTGCTTCATGAGCCCCATCAGTGACTGTGCCCATGGCACCATGACAAAGTGTTTCTCCCACACAGCTGGCTCTTAACCACAGCTGCTGGTCTGCCTTCAAGGCATACAGGGTTCCAAAGGCAATGCCAGAGCTCTTGGAGAGTCTGTGTTCCCCTCACTGATACCTGTATGACAGTGCTCGGCACAGCTGGGCTGCTACTGCCACCCTTCACCGACTCCAAACCCTCACTAGAGAACAAAAGCCCATGGCTTCCTTCAAGCAGGGAATGTGACATCTAACCAGTTGTCCTCGGGGGTTTGGCTCCTTCATTACATGATACTTATCTTGAATTTCCTTTCAGCTGTAATTAGAAAAATAAGCAGCGAGACATAAAAATGTCAAGTCAAAGTGCAGCTCTGTAAATCAACTGCAAACATTGATCATTAAGCACTCCACTCTAGATGATCTGGTGTAAGGGCAATGAAGACAGGCTGCTCTGTAAAAAGGGAGGAGAAATGAGTAATAAAAACAAAGGAGTGTGAGAGGAAAACAGGGCTGCAGTGCAGCGTGACGGCCCTGTCTCCCATGCCTCTGAAGTCACAGCACTGCCCAGGCTACCAGTAAGCCGTGTCTCCAAGTGCCACAGCCACATGGCTGTTAAATCCCCCCAGGACTCCACCGCTGCCCTGGGCAGCTGTGCCAGGGCTGGACAACCCTTTGGGTTTAGAAATAACCAGTGCCCCGGGTCCTGTGTGTGAATGGAGCCAAACCCACATGTATGAAACACACATATGGTTTGGTTAAATGTGGGGCTTTTCCTTAAGATTTAATTATCTAGTATTAAAAAATCCTGAGTGAAGTAAGAAGAGAGCAAGGACTAACTGTGCTGGCTCTGAGACCGCAGCCACAAACCAGACCCCTCTGTGCTAGGGGATGATAACTGAGCTATTTGGGTTTGAGCATTCCACGAGCAGCTGTCCCACAGGTCACTGAAATACAGATGCTACCTGGTGGAAAAAAGTTTCAGAGGTAAAGACTGGCTTATACTCAGCACCTATGCCAAACCCCTTTGTGGTGGTAGCTCCCACTCAGCAGCTACTGGGAACAAAAACAGAAATAGAAAAATAGGAATTGAAGATATCTGTAATGTTTTTTTCCTAGGATGAGCCAAGCTGGGCAGAACTCTACACTGCACTTCTTCAGCCCAAGGTGGGAGGAACCCTAGCACGTGTGCCCTATGAGGGGGTGTCCCTCACCAGGGACAGGGGACAGCAGCACCCAGGAGCCTCAAGGTGCAGCTGCAGCACAGCACTGCCCTGAGCACTCTGCAACACCACTGAGAGCTGCCTTGGGGGTCACTGGGGAAGTACCGCATGGATTTGGAAAAAACCTTAAAGGACACAATTACATGGTGTCACAACAAAATATCCACCAGTGCAATAACCCCCGGGAAGCACAGTCAGAACAACTGCCCTCCTGGCAGGCGCTTCGGAGCACTCTGGGCTCCAGAACCAATTTTTTGTGAATGCCAGGACTCAAGCAAGTTCTGGGGACTTGGAAGAAGCTGCTTTTGCACTGGCAATAATGAAGACATCCTGCTGCTGGCAGCACACGCTGAGCTCAGCTGCAGGCAAGACACGAGGAGCTGAACAGGACTTGACTTACATCCTGTTCTTTGAAGTTTTTATGAACTTCAACATGTGGCTTGTCAAAACCTGAATCTGTCAAGCTATCAATCTTATCTGGCACAATAATTTTAGTTGATAATTATGACATTATTGGTGCAGCAGGCATGTTTAAAAGATCTGAACCAATCAGGCCCACGTGAATGAAAAGAACTCAAAGGATATAAAATCAGACAGTATTGCTGAATGATTGCAACCCCCCAGTGATACATCTCAAAGGCACGTATAAGTGTTCAACATCAGACGGGTTTGTTTCTTACAAGGGTGGCTTATGGCTCTCTGCTAGTAAATGTCTACATTCACCCCAAAGTCAGAATTAACCATTTTTCCTCAACCAGTCTGTATAGCAATGCATGGATGGGAAAACAGGGATTAACCCAAAGGACTGATCACTGAACAGACAGACCGAGGTCTGCAGATAAGTGCTGACAGATGTTGGCAAACTGCAGAAGCCATGAGAACACTAAAGATTTGACAACACACCTTGGAGCAAGGAGGTAAGGGATGTCACCTGGGTGGCTGTGCAGAAGGCAAAAGGGTTATTGAGTCACGGCCAACAAATATCCACTGCAGGGAGAGAAATTCAATAAAAGTAGGTTTTTTCAACTGAGCAAACAAAGCCGTAATAAAGATCCAATTGCTGGAAATTAAGGACAGATGATGAAAAAAAGGTACATCCAACACACCACTGATCACAATTAATTACTGCAGTGGTTCTGCAAAACTCACATCAGATTCCCCCTGGCTGGAATGGCTCAATCAATACCCAGAGTGTGCGTGAGATGTGAGTCCTGCTCTGCCCACAGCAGCTGGACCTGAATTAATTGGACTAAACACAACTATGCCTCAAGCCCGGGCTTTCACAAGCTTTTGGCTCTTACTACAGGAGATTTCCAGCCCTACCACCAACAAAATGAACGGAATTTCACATGTTGGGGAGGTTTTGTCCCAAGCCAGGACCCACAGGGCACAGTGGCCAGGTTGGAGATGCCCTGATGTCCCCCAGCACGGGCGGCTGCCAGCTCTGGCTGCAGGCACAGACGCTTGGGGCTCCCCTCAGGAACAGCCCCTGGCACCTCACATGCTCCCTGGGCACGGGGCTGGCAGGATCCCTGCGTGGGGGCTGGCAGGATCCCTGCAGCCTCGTCCGTACGGGGACCCTTCCCCGCAGCAAGGGCTGGCAGGATGCCTGCAGTACCTGCCCTGGCAGCAGGCACAGGTGTGCTGGGTCGGTAGGCACAGCCAGCACACCAGCAGGACCAAGCACACAGAAATTGCATTATCACTCGGGTTTTTTCTCTTTTTTTTTTTCTCTTTTTTCTCTTTTCCCTCTCTACAGTGTCATTCAGGAGAGAAGATCCTGTTTAATGGATTCCAGCTTGCAGGTCACAGTGATCTCAAGTAATAATGAAGTGCTTCAACATGTTGTCATCCTGTGCCAGAGCGGAGCCGGCAGAAGGCATTCAGTGTGCCACCTCCTCCTCCTCCTTCTCCTCCCCCTCCGTGAGAGCCGCAGGGCTGCCAGGCTGTACCCCAACAGCGCCTGTCATTAACCAGCGGTTAAAAACAACTGATTGGAGCTTGAGAGCAATTTCAAATGCCCTGCCTCCTCCGTGGGAGAAGTTACTGTGGGCAATCACAAGCCTGCCTGTTTTCAACAATTGCCTTTACACCGACATCCAAACCAAATGTAAAACAGACCAGGCAGAACAGGTCAGGGTGACCCAAAGAGCTGAAGGAAAAAGAAGGGGGTGTATTCATATTAGCATTAATTTTGTCAATGTGTCCTGCAGAAGAAGGTTACACCGATGTATGTCTTCTCCTACTTAAGGAAACTTCACCAAGAAAAAGCACTTAAAAATAAGCTAAAAAATGGGGATTAGGACTGCATTGCCTTTTGGAACCTTTGGGAAGAAACAAAACTAAGCCCTCTGCTCGTTGGTGAGCCACAAATCAGAACCACTTCAGTAACAAGCCCTTCAAGACAGCATTGTGGCAGCCCAGCAGCCCCAGCAGACTCAGCCCATCCCAGCAATGGGGTCTGGATTTAACCCAAAACACTGGCACATCTGAGCAGCCTGGGCTCCCCACTGCTCACCCAAGCTGTGCCAGGGCTCCTCCCTGCACCCCCATAACACCCCTCAATCCAGGGTTTCCCAGTAGGGGCAGGTCCCTCAGTCCCCTTTTCCAGGGTATTTTCTTCCTCACTCTCACATTACGGAATCACAGGATGGTGTGGCTGGGAAGAGACCTTAAAACTCATCTCATTCCACCCCCTGCCATGGGCAGGGACACCTTTCATTAGCCCAGGTTGCTGCAAGCCCTGTCCAACCTGGCCTTGGACACTTCCAGGGATCCGGGGGCAGCCACAGCTTCTCTGGACAACCTGTGCCAGGGCCTGCCCACCCTTACAGGGGAGGATTTCATCAAATCAGCTCAATGTGGAGCCACCCCCCGTAGTTTCCAGATTTTGCACAGAAAACCTCAGGTTTTGGATGTGGCCGCTCTGTCAGGTTTCGGTAGGGCTACAGGTTTGGGAACAGAGACAAACTGCAACAAGGACCTTCACCAGGGACTCAGGCACAGCTTCCATCCAGCGAAGAAAAACACCAGGGCTGTAATTTCACCAAGAAATTGTCTCTTTCTGCCTGGGAAAAATCCCATCAAAAGAGGGGAGTGCTCTGCTCTGAGGCTCCAGGAGTGAGAACCAGCTCATTTGGCTGCTTAATTTTTTCAGATTAACAACATTAGAAATCAGAGAAAAGAACGTTTCCTGAAACGCAAACAGAAGTTAGTGAAATTCACAGTTCTGCTGTTAGAACCCTGCAAATGCTTCCTGAAGCTCATCATGCTTCATCAGCCTCATTTTCCAGCCATTTACTGACTGTTCATACACTAAGTGATGTGCAGGGACCCGGGAGGGGACCCTGGCCGTACCTCCGAGCGTCATCCCGGCCTCGTAGCACTTCCGCAGGCGGCAGGAGGGGCAGTTTTTCCTTCGGAACTTGTCGATGGTGCAGTCGTTCCGGCTGGCACACAAGTACTTCTGTTTACCTAAAACACCAGAGAAATATAACGTGGGTGCTGGGCACTGATGGGAGAAATGGGCTCGGGCTTTTTCGATATCCCCAGGGTCAGCAGCAGGGATAGGAAGAGGAGGAGAAGGAGAGCACATCAGTGCTGGTTTCCCAGCACACTCTCCAGAAGAAAACTTATGCTGGAAGTTGGTACCTTTTGGGAAAACAGTACAGTTCTGCCTTTGGTGCTGCAGGAGTGGTTTACGGCCAGACGTTGCATGAGCACTGACTCCTAAAATACAGCTGGGTCACCGCTGTTCCACCACACTCCAGCACTCCTGCCCTGCTGCCCTTCCTCCACACACAGCAGAGGCTTTTAGACCAAGATCTCCAAGGAGAAAAGTCCTCAAAGACTGAAAACCCAGGCACTCTGCACAGTGCAGCACAGCAGAGGCAAACAATAATGACCCAGCCTGTCCTCTCACAGCACCCAAGGGCTGCACAAACACCCTACGTTCAACCTTCTCAGAACCATCCCCTTCAGAGCGGATCATCACCCGCCCCCACACCCCGGCCATCGTGGCATTTCCTGCCACTATCTGACACTCCTAAATCCTTTTAATGCTGTCCTCGGAACAGCTCTTGCCACCCCCTCCTCAGCTCATTTCCCATGTGAAGGGCACTCAGGCAAACCTTAATGATACCTAAATCCCAAGGAGCACAAGCACCATCCTCCCTTTCAGCAGTTCATTGAGGAGGATGAGTAATAACTTCAGCTGAAACTGGGTTACCTGGAGCTATTTTTGTGCTGGGGGGCACTGAGCAATAGGCCATATTCCCTCCCCTCAACCTCTTCAGGCACTCACATCAATCAGGAATGGGCACCCTACTTTCTGAGGGATGGAGAGCTGGAATGAGATTTGGCTCCTGGCCTATGACAGTGCCTGATGCTGGGATGCTCCAGAGCTCATCAAACCACCACCAATACAACAGGCTGAGCTCCAGCCCAGCCCATGGGGCCACCCCAGTGCCTGGCTGAGGTTGTTGGGCTGGAGCGACCAGTGCTGCCCCAGGAGCACCCACATGCCCCCCCAGCTCTCCCCTCAGCTCCTGTTCCAGCCCTGTCTCACCTCCCTAGTCTAAGCTACAGCATTTTCTGCAACAATAGCTCAAAATCTTCCGAAAGGTCAGGTCTCTCCTGTGAAGGGTCTGAGCAGGTGGCACCTGCCAAGGGTGGCACCACCGCTGCCTGAGCCCCCAGGGACACTCCAGAGTCAGGCACAGCTCACTCCGAATTTCCCTGTGCCAGAAGCAGCACCCACCAGCCCCAGCCCATTCCTCATCCCTGGGATTCGAGCTGCATCCCAACACACGGGCTTCTCCCCCACCCCACTCTGTTTCCCCAGGCACCCACAGGAGGGGAGCAGGGGGATGGAGGAGATTTGGGAGCGGGGTCCAAGCCTTGCTCATGAGGCAGCCGTGCTGTTTCCCATCAGCTCCTCGGCAGCATTTGCCAGCCCTGGCACTGCTGGGAAGCAACATGGAGAGAGAGCCTCTCCCACCAGTCGGGAGCAGGTGGGGTGCCCCAGTGCCCAGGGGACAAACCGAGGAGTCTGCAGGATGGCCAAGCCTCAGCATGGGCTGGGAGCAGCACGGGCTGGGAGCTGCACACAATAGCTGTCCCCACAGTCGTGGTGCAGTGACATTGCTGGGTGGCCAGGGCAGCTTCCTGGTTCGTGAAGGCTCTTTAGGGCAGGAGCCCATTCCCTGTTGCCTGAGCCTGCACAGGTGAGCCCTGTTTGCTTCACACTGTTCACCAGTAACAAAAAGGGAAACAAACAACCATGGCAGGTCATGGGGCTGCTGCTGCTTCGTGTGAGGATGAGCTGCTCACCTCGTCCACTTCGCCCTAATTCCTGGGGATGCAGAGACTTTATAACCACTAGGGAAGGAGCCACCATCTGTAAAAGCCCAGAGAACTGGGAAGGGTGGCTGGGACATCAATATGTTCCTTCTGTATGAAGTAACTTCTTCCACACCTGTTTCTAGTTTCAGGGTAATTCACTCTCTTCATTTCAGAGTAACTAGAGACATTTGCAATCAGCTGTTCTTTATTTGAAGATAAATGCGCCGGTTTTCCTTCTCTGGAGTTTAACTCTGAAATTACATTTTCATCTCCTTTTCTTCCCTGCAAACAACAATTGCACTGTATCACTGCAATGCAGAGGGTCTTGCTTTGCAAACCTGTACATACAGGTCCAAACCTTACATCCTCTCTCTGGTGTTCCCCAGGGGTCTCGCTCTTGGCAAGGCCCACCTCCCAGCACTGACAAGGTGTCTGCCCAGGGACCATCACTCAGCTGAGGACACTGCAGATGTCACCCTGAGAAGTCCCTGCTCCTCCCCTGCAGCCCAGGTCCTGTTTGACACGTACAGGTGAGGAGCGAAGTCACAAGGGCACCCAACACCCTCTGCTCTCCCAGGCCAGCGCAGGCACCCCAGGAGAGCATCTGTTCCTCCGACGCCCGTGCAGTCCACGGCAGCCCCCACAGCGAACACGCTGCTGTGCCACTGCCCCCTCGCCGGGAACAGCCCGTCCTGTGCCACCTCACCCCGGGCAGGAAGATTCTTGCGCCACCTCCGAGCCCCTCCCACCCATCCCCTGGGACCGCAGCGCACAGCCCGAGCCAAGGGGAAGAGACACTTTCCAGCCTCGACTAAAAATAGTGATTTATGGAGGAGAGTTGCTCAATCCAGAGGATTTATCTAACTAACAGCCTGCAGGAATTATCTAACTAACAGCCTGTTGCCACACGACCTGTTTTGCCCAGAATAACTTTTTCCTCTAGACAGCAAAGTAATCTGTGCAAACATCTGGAGGAAGATTTATGTCTGTAAATATGAAACCCCAGTAAATGCCTTTTGGAAGAGAGATATAAAACCCAGTAAATGCCTTTTGGAAGAGGGAGATCCTTGTATTTCAGGGCATAAACCAAATTCTAAGAGCTGGAGGATAAGGCCAAGCTTTCTGTGAAAGCGAATCCCCCAGGGCCTCATGTTACCACAGAAGCTCCAGCGCTCTCCTGGGAAGCCTCTGGTGCTCAGGCTGTCACCAGCAGGGCCATGGCCAGAGCTGAGCCCATGGGTTTGGTGGCTGGCACCACTTCCCACATGATGCCCCCGTTAATAACCCAAGAGGGCTTGGCCACGAGGCTCCCAGGAGGCAGCACTAAGCCACTGATGACAAACTACCTTTGCAAAGTCATTTTCTGAATAGTCTCTGTATTTACCAGATGGCTAAAGAGAGCATGGAGAAAGCATCCAGAGCTTCCCCAGCTCTGTTCATCCCACTTTCTGCTCTCCCCATGGATTTTTAAGGCAGATAACACCAAAACAGTCATGAGAAACACACCACTGAAGCAGAAGTGTTGTGGTGCTGCAGTACCACCAAATCTTCTGCAGAGCTGACTTGTTTGCATGTCAGGTCAGCCCAGGAAGGAGGAGAAAGCATTGCAAAACATGGCAAGGGACTTTGCAAACATTCACATTAACTTGATGTCATCTTGAAATCTGGCAAGATGCTGCTGAGTTGGCCTGGTGACATCTCTCTGGTGCAAAGCTAATCCTCAGCAGGTCGGGACATAGAACACTAATCCATATGGAGAGTGATGGAGGCAATCAGAGCAGCCTGCACAGCAGCCTGGCTGGGTGCCCACCAGGAAAATTGCCAAATACTGGGTTATTTTTTTTTATTTAGCTCTCTGCTATTTAAAGGCAGCCCCATCAAGAACACCCCCCAAGGCATCCCAGTCCTGCACTGCCAGGAATGTTGTGCAGAGGCAGCTCTGGGCTGGCCCAGGTAGCCACCAGATCTCAGCAACCTCAGAGGGATGTGGAAGGTCTGCCACTCTCCAGGGATGGATGCAGGGACATGGACAGGATAGGGACAGGAAGCCCTGGGCTGCTAACTGAAACAGAAGCTGCTGTGTTTGAAGCATTTTTCACTTGCAGGGGTAAGGGTGCCATCATGAGGACTGAACTTGGATGTCTTCAACCCACCCCAGCCAGCCTGAGAGGTAGGACAGAAACCTGTCCCTGCCCTGCATTCAGTGCCTATAATGGAGCCTGATTTATTGTCTCTCCCCCCCAAAAAAGACTATCCATGTACCTCAGGGTACATAAAATGAAAGCTCACACTCCAGCAGGTGCCCCTGCCCCTCCCTGCACACACACGTGGCTCCAAAGGAAAGGCAAAGAGCTGTTGCCTGATCCCAACACGGCCAAACACTTCCAACCCTCTGCAACACTGCAAGGTTGAAGAACCAGGAAGAGGCGTAAATACCATTTAAATTAATGATATTACGCAATCAGGAGAGGGAACAACCCCACAGCACATGCCAGTGGAGCAGTGTGAGCAGCCCAGGCTGCCCCTCTGTCCCGTGGGCACCTCCAGCCCCTGTCACCCTCAGGACAGAGCCCACCTCGGTGCCAGGGGACCACAACTCCAGCACCGACCCACAGACACGGGCGTTTCGGCGGCAGTTGATCTGACTGAGAGCCAAGACTCCACTTACTACAAATCAACAATAACTTGCTGACTTAAACAAGCATTTGTTATTTACTCTGGCTGCATAAGCCAACCCACTTGGCCTGACATAGACTGGTGTGCAGCAGAGACAGATCTGCAAATGATTTACTTGGGAGAAATATGCCAAATTTATTAACTATTATTTGACCACCCTTTCTGGCAACAGGACACTGATGTCCCCTGTGGCACAACGCCATTCTTCCCTAAACCAGCATCGGCGAGTTGGTTCCTGGCACACAGGAACCAAAATGCGACTCCAAACCCAGGCAGGGTAATGATAATTGATCTAGAAGCATTGCTCTGACAACAGTAGGTGAGCACCCCCAGCGTGGGACCTCTGCTGACTGAGGGCAGAGGGTGGGCACAGGGGGCCAGCCGAGGACCACGGGGCCTCCCTCTCCCAGGGACACCACGGCTGGTGGCACCGGCTGCCAACAGCAGGCACCACGAAAACTGTGTTAGCGCCAAGGAAGGGGTGATTGTGCTGGTTCATCACTCCTGAAAACAAGCCCAGTGAGTGATTACAGGCACGTTGCATTGCTGGACAGTTAATCTTCCACAACAGAAACTCTCACTGCTGCCAAGAAACCACAACTCTGAACTGCAGGTAGAAACCAGACATTGCTGAGCCACAGCCCAAGGAAACAGCTGGGCTAAGTCCTTCTGCATGCTCATTCCCGAGGAAAGATGGTGCAAAGGCCTTGCCATTGAGAAGAAACATTTGGGGTAGTGCTGGAGAGACTGGCACTATGGAGCTGGACATGAAGGAGAAGTTGCTCTCTCAAGGGCTGGGGAGAAGGATCATGGACCCTGAGGTCAGAGCACAGCTCCTCATGGACAAAAAGTTGTGCTGTTTTGCAGGCATTGACCAAAGTGTCCCTCTGAAAGGGATGCAGGAGAGGAAAAGCCTTCCCCAAATTTGGAGTTGTGGGTCTGAGATCACAGGTGGGCTGATGGGAGCTTAAAACACTCCAGAGAGTCAAGAGGAGAAGCAGGAACTGACTGCTCTGAGGACTCACCAGGTCATTTCAGATAAAAATGGAATCACAGAAGGGTTTGGGTTGGAAGGGACATTAAAGACCATCTTGTTCCACAACCCTGCCATGAGAAGGGACACCTTCCACTAGACCAAGTTGCTCAATGCCACTGAAAAGAATAGTGTTTTGGCAAACTGGTTTGGCTACTTTTTGAGGGCAATATGTAATGTGGAATGACAAACACAGGACAAAGAAATCAATTTATCCTGGATTTTTCTCCTTTCCTGGTTTGAGAGGTCTTAGAACCCGCATCATGCTCTGGCAGTGACCTTCCCTCCTGTCTGTCCCCAGTACCTTCAGCCGCCCGTTTGAAGAAGACTTTGCAGCTCCCACACGTGAGGGCTCCATAATGGCACCCGGATGCTTCATCCCCACAGATCAGGCAGGTCTTCTGAGGTGGGAAGTAATAGTCAATGGGCAGGACATGGTCACGGCCAGTCTCCAACCTGCAGCATAAAACAGAGAGAACAAGGGAAGGGTCAGCAAATGTGGGCAGGACAAGTTACAGGGAGCATCGCAACGGTGCTTGGGAGAACCCATAGCAAACCCAAACCTGAGGTGATCAACAAGCCAAACACTGAGCAGCAGGCAGGTGAGCAAGGACTGAGCCAAA
>JAWWLV010000158.1:6622627-6637991 GCA_035041135.1 Platyrinchus mystaceus
GATGGATGGATGGATGGATGGATGGATGGATGGATGGATGGATGGATGGATGGATGGATGGATGGATGGATGGACAGCCAGCTGTGCTGGTATCAACCCCAGTGGCACACACCCCTGATCTGGGGCATCCCAGCCCTGCATAGACTGGGAAACAGAACTTTGATGCCAGTTTGCTCTTTCAGTGACACCAGGCAGAGACAGCCAGACCTGTCATTTTGGGGGCTGAGAGCATTTCTGGGGACATACAGAAGGCAGAGCCCTGCAGTGCTGCAGCAGTGCAGCTGGCTGATGCCAGGGACCCACAGGCATGGCAGGTCCTCCCATCACCACAGGCCCACAGTGGAGCTTTCACCAGCCCTGCTAGGCAGCAGTACCCAGAGAGAGCCATGGCAGTTTGGCGATCAAAGCCCTACCCCCTCCTCCTCTGCCATGCTCTTCCAAGCAGGCAAGGAATGAAAGCAGACAGGAATCGTTTTCTTTCAAGCCCGCCTGCAAACCAAAACACAGATGCCACATCTAATTTTAGGCCTCCCAGCCTTGAGAGTGTTCTCTGAAGTCTCTTTGAGCAAGCAGCAAGATAGTCAGCTCAGGATGTGCTGCCACAGTGGCCGTGCACGCACCTTGACCCTGATTCTGGAACGCCAGGAGGGCAGGGGCAGAGCCCCATCCTCTCCTCCAGCCAGGAGGGCACAGCATGGCCAGCAGTAAGAGATCCCCGCTGATCCCAGGGGATCCTGCAGGACACACTGAGCTCCCTCCATTAACTGAAATCAGGTGCAGAGGGACTGGCTGGCCACACTGCTAACCTCAGGCTGCCACCTTATCCATGCTGAACACGACAACTGCTCCAACTCAGGCCATAATCCAAGGATTTAAGCACCCACTTGGCAAAAGGGAGGGTGAACTGAGCAAAGAGAGAACCGCTGCACCCTGGGCTCCCCTTAGCTCCCACCTCAGCTCAGCCCTGTCCAGCCCTCTGCACAGCTCCAGGGTGATGTTCTGTCCCAGCACTGTGCTCTGCTCCCCCTCCAAAGCCACCCCAGACACAGCCCAGGACCAAGGACCCAGCACTTGGCACGTGCTGTAAACAAGAAAGGGAAAAAAATGCCTTTGCTGCTATTGTTTTTCTAACCATTTAAATATGCTCCCAGGGGACTTGGGAGCAGACTGGGAAGTAATAGGTTTCTTTGCAAGAAGATCCTATTACCAGGGAAAAGACTTTTTGACCGCAGGCGACATGTGAAAACAAAGCCAATTACTGAAAGCCAGAAAACGAAATCCACGTGAAGAGGCTGAGTTCATTGGGATGACCTCACACATCCTGGAGCAGAGGTGCATGCACGGGCTCGAGGCCCAGAGCCAGCCTGGGGGGTCACAGACCCCCCTGGACCCACGGCTCCAGGCGCTGGACCCAGGATAGCCAGGTGCCCCCCAGCCCTGCCCTGCTGAGGGAGCTGCCACTGCCAGACAGAGAGAGAGGGGCAAGGGTGACCCGAGGGGCTGGTTCTCAGTGTCTGAGCAGGGAGAAGCAGCGACACACATGATCCAAGAGAAACTGTAAATCACCTGAGCTGTCTTTGCAGGGGGATTTCATTTTCCAGTTAATGCACCTCATCACTTCCTAGATGAAAGCAATTAATCTGATCTGCACAAAATTCCTTTCCTCCTTTCCCATCTCAAGAGGAAAGAGGAAGAGCTCAGATACTCTGCTCCAGCCCTCCCAGTGGCACGTCAGAAGATGTGTGGATGCTGCTTTGTGGATCAGCATGAGGGGGAGGAGGAGGGAACCTTCACAAGGAAATTACCAATACAGAAATTTGTGTCTGGGCTCTGTTCTCAGCACACTGGCCAAGGTCAAAGCATTCTTTCTACAATTTTTAACCAGCACAGAAGCCAGAGCAGCTAAAATATGTAACAACAGCTGAAGTGCTGAGGGGCTGGTAAAAACACCAGAGAAGTGAAGTATCATCTTGACAGACACTAGAGGCCCCCTCCGGCCATCTGCAGGCAGAGAGAGCACAGAGGGAAGGAAGCAAAGCCCAGGGTTTTCCCACCTCACCCCAGGGACCAAACACATCCTCTATAAAATGTATTTTGGAGATCTGCAGCCTCCCCTCTGGCATTAGTGGGGATTGGTCCCACAGGTGGCAAATCCAGGAGCTCTCAGCCGGAAGAGAGTCTGGCAAAAGAAAAGGCTGCTGTAACACAGAATGATTTGCCCCCAAGGCTCTTCCCAAAGCCAGTGGCTGCAGCCAGCCTGTTTCTGGTCCTTGCTGGAGCATACTGGCATGGAGGGAGAAGGCACCCACCAGGCTGCACCCACCCAGCACACACCTACCCATCCTTAGGTGACTCACCAGTGCACTGAGGCCAGGCTGGATGGAGCTTGGAGCAAGCTGGTCTGGTAGAAGGTGTTCCTGCCAAAGGCAGGGGAGGGGAATGAAATGGGCTTCGAGGCCCCTTCCAATCCAAACTATTCCATGAGTCTATCATCAGACTCCCCAGGCTCCAGCAAGAGCTTGACCCCGAGCCTCACGGGTGGTGCTGGCACCTGGATCAGGCAGCCAGCACCCAGGACATCCCCCCAGCACTGCCTGTCACAGGCAGCTGGCTACAGACATTAAAGGAATTAAAGATAAACAGTTATGGCTGCAGCCATGCACAGTGCATGAACAGCAGCCAGGACTCTGCACGGAGCTCTCAGGCAGCTCTCGCTCTGCACAGCCTGAGCAGGGCTCTGCTAGCCCGGGCACACCCCAAATGTGTCCCAGGGGCATCCAGATCTCCAGGCAGATGTGTAAAAAGTTAAATGTGCCTGTTCTTGTGCCTGTGCCTGTCTGCTTGCCCCAGCTAAGGCTGCCCACAGTGCTCCCTCCCCTCATGCCAAGAATGGACTGGACCACTACTGTCAGTGTCCCAGTACTGGTGGTTCTGCACTGACTTTCTCAGCCTGATTTAAGCCATCTCTTTTGCCCCCAGAGCCGTTTGGGAAGGGACAGACACCTTGCCTGCATCTTGAGTTCAGCACAGTCCATTCACTACCTCCAGGCAGTGCAGCAGAGGCACTCACTCAGGCCCCCCAACAGAAACACGGGCTCATTCCAGGAATCATTATATACTTAACAGGGTGTGCTCCTTCCCTCTTTGAGTAGTACAGGGAAGCCACCAGGAAACCTGCAGAGAGGACTGGTGTAATCCACCCCTGCAGACACCCGAGCTACCTGGAACTGGATTAACTCAGGGAAAGGGCAGTAGCTATAAATACCTGGAAAACTGGCTTATGCTTTTAAGATTATTTCTACTACTACAAATCACTTAATCTGAGGTCCATGTCCCTACAAATCATTCCCATCGCTTCGGAGGACAAGCCAGCACTTGACTTTGTTTTCACTATTTGCAGATGCCTCCCCGGCGAGGGACTGGGGAGCGCCAAGCCACAGCACAGCGGGTGACCTCGTTCCTTCTGGCCTCTGCTCAGACTGCACTAAACGGGGAGAAGGCAACGACACGAGTGCAGCGAAACCAAGCGGAGCCGAGGCGAACAGAGCCGCCCTCCCATCCCGCCCCCTGCCTGCGCCGGCACCCGGCGGCTCCTGCCCGATCCCCAGGCACGATGCTGCACTCCCGTAACTCCACTCCTGCAAACACTGTCCCGGGAGCTGGACAGGGTCAGCCCTCCCCGAGGGGCTCTGCGGTCTGCGGAGGTGAACAGGTCGGGGCACAAAGCCCAGCGCACAGCACGGCCCCAGGGACGGTCCCCAGGGACGGTCCCCAGCACAAAGCCAGCCTGGGCGCCGGGACCCCAGCACCGAGCTGCCAGGACTGCAGCCACTCAGACGCATCGAGGAGCTGCTGCCAAACCACAGCCTCCTGTCAAACCTCATCCCCTGCCTGCAGAAAAGGGGCAATTCTTGTTTTCCACAGCTGCCTGGAAGATGAATGAATTGCTGTGCATGAGTGCTTCAGCAGTAGGGTGCTGTTGAAGCACGAAGTACTACTACTGGGAGTACTCTTTTTACTGTTAGAGGACACTCTGAACCTCTGCCCCTCATCTGGAGCTGGCAGGGGGATTAAGTATGGTTGGACATGGATGAGTAGCACAGGCAGGTCAGCAGAGACAGAGACAGCAGTGGAAACCACAAGAGGGAATTTGGGTGGAGAACCTCCATCACAAGTCTTTGCCATGACAACTGGACCAGTTTCATTTCTATGAGCTCCCTCGAACCACGGTGTTAACAAACAGAGCCAGCTCTGGTCCCCACAGTGTGCAGCGATGGTCAACAGCAGGGCCACCACACACTGCCAAGACCACCTCTGGGCACGCCTGCACTGCCACACACTAAGAGTCACATCAGCCCTATCTGCCTATTAATTGTTTACTGGGCACAAATGCTTTGCTAAAACGGGAGATGGGACATCTGCTTCCTGTGCCCGCTGTCTCCTGGCTCTCTGGAGGGAGAGAAAGATGGAAGGGATCCAGTGCCCCATCCGGAAACACTGCCATTGCTGCTCCCTATGAACATGGTATAGAGCTGGGCTCATCCAAGGCAGGAGGAGATCACTCCAGTCAATGTTCATGTCTTACCCAATGACAACTCTGAGAGGTGCCTGTGCCCTCTGTGCCACGTGACCACCTGAATGTGGTGTCACAGAGCCACCTTTGCCAGCTGGCCCAGGCTGTCTGTGATGGCTTTGAGGCATTTGCTTCACCTCAGTTTGAGGTGCAGAAGTGCCTTTTGCAGAAACCTTAAAAAAAGAAAATTCACTTTAACTTGCAAGAAGTAATGAATTGAGATGAACAAGAGGAGGAGAAGCCCATGGCTCCCAGGCCCTTCTTGCAGCTCAGCTCAGCTCATGTCCTGGCCCAGCACTGCCTTGGGACTCACTAGGTTATCCACAGGTTTTTCACTTGCAAATGTGTCCAAGACTGCAAAGCCCCTGGAAATACATTGGGAATGCAGCGGGAGCCAAGCACCACAGGCAGAGCTGATGCTTCTCAAGACACAAGGTCATCTTGCAACACACCAAGCACAAAAATCCTCCTTCTCAAACTCAGGTATGTGTGGGCTCCTGTGTCAGGTGTTTTGGGCACCCAGACACCACTCAGCCCCAGGGCTGACACCATCCCATGGTGCCCATCATCCTATGGCATCATGCTCCCAGGCCTCATGCTGAGTGGCTGTTCAAGGGGAATCCTTTTTTTTTCTATATATTTCCAACATCTCAGAGCCATCCACAACTGCACAGATCTCCATGATCTACCAGGGCAGCTCTGAGAAACAGTTTCCACTAGAATTCATAGAAAGTCTCCCACAGAATAGTTTTCTTTCAGTAAACATTCATTTGATAAATTTAAAACATTCCATGGGATGATAAAATAAATACAATTACTTTCTTTTGTAATTTTAGTCCACAATCACTAGCAGAAAGTATCCACTGCAAACCCAAACCCAGCAGCCTCCAGCAAGTGCTCCAACTCCAGACAGCAACTGCCAATGGAGAACTGTTGAACTCAGACAGCCACCTTCAAAACAGCAATTTATAAAATATGAATGAGGGCCCGTGCCAAGACAGAAGTGGAATTGATGGGAATTACAGAAAAACACAAAGAACTGAACTACTGCTTTCTACTACAAATTGTTCTTAACCCTGTGGAATGACACTGCTTTCATCACATCAAAACAAAATGTTCCCAATATGACTAGAAAATTTCCAATATTTTAGGAAATTTGGGGATTTCTTCCTGTAATATATGGCACTGTTTCCAGCTTTCCTCCCAGCTCAGGAGCATGCTCTCCTGCCATGCAGACTTTGCCTCTGATCTGCTCCAGCTTTCACTGTGCCTGTTCCTCCCGCTGCCCATCTGCAATCCACCTTCACCTCCCCTCGGGACGCGGCGCTGACCGCTGGCACAGACACAGAGCTGTTGTCCCTGCCAGCGCCCAGCACGGCCTTGGGGCATCCTGGCTCGGGGGTGAGGGGAGCTGGCGTTGCCCCTGGGATGCCACTCGCACTGGCTGCCTCGCTACAGTGTTTCTGCTCTGATCCCTCCCAGGGCTGTCCCACACCTTCCTCTCTCTGAGAAAGGGGCTGGGGCTGCGACTTCCAGGAATCGCGGGTTCTGTGTCTCTGCCACACCATCCCAGCTCCACACCCACTGACAGCTGCACCCACGGTGGGGATCCTGCCCTGGGGGCTGCTACCCATCCCCATGGTAGGGATCTTGTCCCAGGGAATGACACCCTGGGACTACTGACCCAAGGGTGACTCCTGTCCCCCAGACTACAAAACATACTTAATCTCTTATTCCCAATCAGTATTTTGACACTTTGAGGACATAATTCTGTCCTCAAAGCAGCACAAAGCTCTTCCTTTTGTTAACTGGCTCTTGAGCTGGAATGAAGTTCTCCTAACAAGAAAACCAGTGGTTATGCCAAAGACTGGCTGCAAGGAGTAGTGCAAAGCACAGTTCAGGGAATCTGTAAATAGCAGGAAGAATGTAAAAGCTGCACAAGCAGAAGGAGAGCTGCCATGGGCAGGTCCTGTACAGCTTCCTACTCTGAAGCCTCGGGAATACAGGACAGAGCACACAAAATGCCTGTGTGGCTCCAACCCACTGGTGTTCTTAAAGCTTTCTGTGGATTATTTCTTTGGCAAAATATTCTGATTTCTCAGCTGCTGCTTCCAGCACCAAGTACCCATGGAGCCTGATCTTGCACTGCAGCCAGCACTTGAGAGAAAGTAGGGCAGAATAATCACTGCTGATATCAAGCATGAGACTATGGAACCAGTTTCCAGAGGGTGTAAGAGCTCAAAAATTCAAGATGTGAAGAAGAGGATGGGACAGTCCAGAGGAAGATGGGGCAAAGTCTGCCCTTGAGCAGCGAAGAGGCAGAGAGATGCTGTGTGCTGTCAGCAGCCAGGCAGGTCCCACACAGACACCCCCCTGTGTCTGCCCTCCACAGCCCAACCCCTGACAGGTGACCCATCTCCCCTTCCCAGTGGTAAAGGCAGAGTTGGAGCATGAGAGAGCAGAGAGGGATGGACAGATGGAGGAGGGAGGGGAAAAGGAGGAGACTCTTTTATGAGATTCAGTATGTGCTCAGGAGGAGGAAAAGGACCCTCCAGTGCTCCAGCGTAGCGTGGGGCAGCGCTCGGCTGCTCCCCCCGTCCCAAAGGGTTCTCCTTGCCGAGCACAACTCCAACATCCCAGTGGCTCCAGTTACCTGGCCTAAGCTATCACTTGTTTCTCAACCAGAGCACACCTCAGCCCCAGCCTTGACAGATGAGCACCCTGCCACAGCCTAGTAACACAGCAGCTCACACTCAACCGAGCCCCAAGTTCTCTAGTCCAGCCCCAGTGCTGCTGTCACTCTGTGTTTAACACAGCTGGGCCATGTCCCTCGGCAGGGAAAGGATTGAGAGGTGCTGAGGAAGAAATTTGTTTTCTCCATTTATCAGGAACCAACAACAAGCTTGACTCTCCCAGGCTCCCTGTCCCTGGGTCTGTATGAGCTGGAGGGACCGGCTGCCCACACAGCGTTCTGCCATGCTCCACTTGTCTCCAAAAGAAACATTTACATCCTATGGCCAATCCCCAGAGCAGAAAGATCACACTGACAATAGAAGACGGGAGGGTCAGCCCCTTCCCAAGGGCTTTAGAGTCCTGTCAGCACAAAGTTGGGGGTCCCCAGAGCCCTCCTGGGACAGGGATACTGGGGCAGCTGCTGCTGGGCACAGACTGGGAGTGAGGGCAGCCCTGAGAGTGGCCTCCTGCCTCATCCCATTTCTCAGGGTTAACAGCTGCCCTTCATCCCTTCGTGTCTTTGTCAGAATCTTATCTCCTCCCTCCAGAGGCAGGAATTACCACACGTGTTATCTGTAAGCTGTACCACAATTACAGAGCTGAAATGATTACAGAACCCTGGAGCCAGGCGATGCATAAACACGTGGCACTGGCCCAATCTGATCTCAGCTGGACTGGGAAGAGGAGCCACAGGTAGGTGTGACCAGCAACACCAGGATTCCAACCAGTATCAGCAACAGGTAACAGCAGTGATGGGAAATGCCACTTGAAAACATCTGAAGCTACACGGACTGCAGATTTTCCTGAGTTAAGAGACCCTTAAATCCTTTTCTCCCCTTTCATTTCATTGCTTTGGTAGCAGATCCATCTCTGATTCCATTTCAGCTTAAACCAGAGGCCAATCCTCCCTACCCACTGCTGAGATTCATGTTCCAAGTCATTCTGATGGTGGCACCTTGGATTTATTCTGTCAGTGCTGTGTCTTGCTCCTGAAACAGGTTATTCAGTCACCTCAAAGACTGCTGATAGTTATGATGCAACAACCAGAGCACAAAGATAACAGCTCAGAGTCTACAGCGTAACAAAAGCTGGGATTAGTTTACTAATTACAAATAGGCACAACTAGCCCAATGAAGGACACTATCAAAAGCTTTAAATTAACCCAAATTGTGTTAATGTCCTCAGTCTTTCTGTGCAGTGCGCCAGCACCTCTAAACCCAGACACCACCCTGCCATCCAAAGGGGCAGAAGCGGCTACAGACCCGCCCAGGAGCAGCAGCCATCCCAATTCCCCCCAAATACTAACAAACTGCTCATGCTTTAGTGCCATATGGGGGGTGTTTGTCTCTAACTCAAAAAATACCTATCCACACTCAGCCACAACTGCAGCAGGGCAGAGCTGGGGCTTGGGAGAGCTTCACCTGTGATGGAAGAGCTGCGATGCTGCTGGCAGACAGTGGGACCGTTCGGAGAGGGAAGGAAGTGGGAGCAACACACCTTGAAATGCTCCTTATTCTCCAAAGCAGGCAGGGCTGTGTGTGCTGCTGCCCCCACCAGCACCTCCAGGCACAGGAAGCTGAAGCACCAATCGCCCCAGGCTGGTAAAGCCGGGTGAGTCCCCAGGAGTGCCCCCCACTGCCCTCACAGAGCACTGAGGCTGCATCCTCTGTGGCTATGAGAGGAAAGCTCACTGTGCAATGCCATGTACAGGAGCTCAGATCCAGCACCAGAAACAAGCACGGGGGTGCAGGTCCAAAGCAAATCATCCTTCCATCAGGGAATTTTACTACAGAGCCTCTTAGCTCCCATGGCCCTTTTTGCTCACAGGCACTGCTGCCTGTAACGCTGGTACACAACCCACCAGGCTCCAGCAGCAGCAGAGGCTGTTCCTGTGCTGGCACCCCCACAGATCCAGGAGAAAACACAAAGCTGCAGGAATGGGCCAGCAGCACACTGTAAAACTAATGCAGAGTTTGCTAGGATGAAGTGTAAACCTGGCAGTGATTAACACACATGGCTTGAGCCAGACTAGGACAGTGTTTAGCTTTCCTTACGGTGTTTGAAAATTGAATCCGAACACAGAGAAAGGATAAGTCCTGTCAGCCCATCATACCTTTGCAGCAGCAGGGTAGTGCTGTGCAAGCACTGGAGTTCAAGATACTGGTGTTGAAAAGGTCACTGTGCCAGCTCCAACACCCCGCTGATCCCACGGAAGTCTGCCAGGGGAAGCAGGACGCAGTAACGGCACACTGAATGGAGATGCATGGGAGAGGAGGATACAGCACTTGCCTCAGGAATGAGGGAGATGTCGTTTATCTCAAAGTCATGACTAGGGCAAAATGTACCTGCTGCTGTCTGGTCCAGCCCCCACGACTGCCCACTGACCTCCACAGGAGCCCAAACCTGCTCTCCTCAGTGACACGTTCCCCGTATCCCACTGCACAGGCTCTGCAGGCAGAACGGCTGCATGGCCGAGCCTTCAACCACAGCACAAACCTGTACCACCATCGCCAGCATCCGGAACGTTGAACTTTTCCAACTTGATTCCTCCCTGCTCCCTCTGTGCTGATTCCAGCAGAGATTTATCCAGACTCCAGAGGCACACCCGGGGCTTGCACAGCTCCTGCCACGTATGAAGCTCACAGCTGGATGATGCTCACAGCTGGATTCTTTTTGACCTATCTTTAATTTTATCCTTCTTTTTTGCCAAGCCCTCAACTTCTCTGTACAACCCCCCAGTAAATCACTGTGTGGATGGAAACTGCCACAGCACCCAAATGAAGCCACGAACATTTAAAGCACAAACAAGCCCAGAGACAGCACAGTCACCCGGTGCTAATTTAGAGGGAAAATCTAGTTGCTCATTTCAGCCTTTGCTCCCACCATCCAGAGCACCACAGGGTGAGTGTGTGGATGCAGGACTCCCTCAACTGCAAACCCCAGCTGAGGCATCACACACTCGTGGCTGGGGCTGCCTCTGAGCCAGCAGAAAATTGCTTGTGCAGCCCTGTCTCCCTCCCGTTTCCATCAACACGGCCGTGCTTTGCCGTGCTGACAGGTGAGCATGCAGGTACCCACTGGTTTAGATGCTGTACACATATTTTACAGAGATGGTTCATCATATTTTTTGAGGTTAATTCACCAGGAAAAATTACTTTTGATCAAATCCTACTTCGCAAACAAACCTCTCCTTCCCTGCTGCATTCCCCAAACCTGTTCTAGCTCTACTTTAAAACACACTTTCTACCTATACTTAAAACAGCCCCAAAGCACAGGTGATGTTTCTCTGCCGCTACATTCGGGGTTCCCTGTCATTCCGGGCGCTGGGAGGATTTTAACTAGATCTTAAGATCCGTCCGTGCTTCAGGCGCAGCATCCCGATCCTTCCCGCTCCCAGCGGCTGGGAGCAGATGCATGAGGAAAAGCGATAAACAACGATCTCACGGAACAGCGCGGACACCGGGTACTCCAAGGTACTCCTGGAACGATCTCGCCTAGTCAGTCCCAAGTGACAGCTCCCGGCAAAAGGGAAGGTTCGGCAGCGGAGAGAGGCACCGAGGCGGGGGCAGCGAGGACAGAGCGGGGCTGGACTCTCGGGGTGCGCGGGGCAGCTGCGGGAGGCAGAGGGGCGGCCGGAGCAGGGTCGGGGTGAGGGCTGCAGGATGTCGGTGCCGGTGGGATGCAGGACGCGGGATGCCGGCCGGCGGGATGCCGGCCGGCGGGATGTGGGATGCGGGGTGCAGAATGCCGGTGCAGGTGGGACGCGGGTACTCACCGGAGGTCGCCGTAGGCGCCGGCGTAGCCCTCGACCCAGGGCTCCAGCTCGCTCTTGATGCCAGCGGCGGGGGCGGCGAAGGGCGCCCGGCCCGGCGGGTACCAGGCGTCAGAGGGGCAGTCGGCGGGCCCGGCGGGCGGCTCGGGGCACGGCCCGTACAGCTGCCCCTCTTCGGCGAAGAAGGTGGGCCAGGGGTGCGCGGGGCCCGGCGGGACCAGCTCGGCCCCGAAGCGGCACGGGCCGCCCCAGCCGCCGCCCGCCGCGGGCCCCAGCCCCGCCGCGCTCTCCAGCTTGACGCGGCCGAAGCCGCGGGGCAGCCCCGGCCCGGCGGGCGGCTCGGCGGCCAAGGCGGCCTCGAAGGCGGGCGGGGGGTCGCGAGCGGGCGGGTGCGGGACGCGGGGCGGCCCGGCGGGCACGGCGAACATGCAGTCCTCGCGGGGCAGCGCCTCGGCCGGTGCCTCCAGCGCCTCCAGCGCCAGCCCCATGGAGGCGGACACGGCGCGGCACAGCTGCCGAGCGCTGTCGCCCAGCGGGTCGTCCTTGTCCGCCGGCTCGGCCTCCGGCGGCGGCAGCAGCGGTATCGATCCCGCTTCGCCCAGCAGCTCCCTCAGTTCGCCGGCGCCGGGGAAGGACGAGCCCATGGCGGGGCCGGCGGCCGGCAGCGCCTTGCCGGCAGCGCGGGGCTCGGGGGGTGGCAGGCAGGCTGGGGAGCCCGGCGGCGGACGGGGACTCTGCGGGCAGGGCGCGCTCGGCGGCAGCTGCCCCGCGCCCGGCTCCTCCCGCGGCGGCTGGAAAGCCTCGCAGACGCTCTGAAAGAAGCTCTGGAAAGCCCCGCGGAAGGTCCTGCCACCCGGTCGCGGGTAGACGCGGCCGACCCCCAGCTGCACCTCCATGGCCAGCGAGCGCGGCAGCGGCGGCGGAGAGAGGCGATGCGGTGCGCAGAGCGGCGGCGGCGGTCCCGGCCCGACCCCCGCGGGCCGCCTACCCTCGGCGCTGCCCCGCGACGCGCATCGCCGCGACCGCCGGGCACGGAGCGCGGTGCGCGCAACAGGCACAGAAAGTTGGCTGCGGGGGCGCGGGCAGGTGCGGCGGCGGACCGAGGGGCGGGCGGGGGCGGCCGCCGGGAGGGAGGTGCGGCGGGGAGACCGCCCCGCGCCGCGGCCGCGGCTCCGCCGCGATTAACCCCGTGACGGCCGCGGCGGCAGCAGCGCCCGCCCGGCCGGCCGCGCCCGGTCCCCCGGCAGACCCGGCGCAGCGCGGACGCGGAGCCGCAGCGCCGCCGCAGTGCCCGGGCTCGGCGCCTCAGCGAGGGATCGCAGCGGGACGAGGCGACCCGGCCCGGCGGGGACAGCGCCCGTCACCCTGGACCCTGGGCGAGCGCCCGACCCGGCCCCCGCGTCCCGGCTGGGCGGAGCGGGGCGGTGCAGATCCCCGCTCCGGGTCGGCCCCGCTGCCACCCCGCTCTCCTCTCGGCTGGCAGCTGGCGCAGCTGGGCGGACTTAGGCAGAAAAACGCTGTTTTTTGCGCTGACGTGTCGGCGCTCAGCATCTCTCCTCGGCTGGGCCCGGGCCGACCCTTGCACCATCTCTCCGTTCGCTTCCTGCCCGAGAACCGGCCGCCCTCTCCAACCCCGCGCTGTCCCGCGTCGTGCCGCAGCCCCCACCCGCCACAGCACGATGTATCCCGTGGGCATCCCTGCGCGGGTCACGCACCGGGATGGAAATCCCCTCGCTAGCAAAGACAAATAGCGCAGGACCTACCGTAAACAAGGCTTGAGCTCCCCTTGCTGGTCCTGCAATAACAGTCCTAAAGCAACTTCTGGGAGGCACCATCCTCAGGCAACTTGGGAATGGAATCATTTTCATTCGAGGGAACTTAACACAAGCCCGTTACTTTCAGCCCCTTTGGAGACAAAGGGGAAAAAGTCATAAAGAAGCAGAGCCCATGGGGAAAACAGACAGACTCATCCAGTCTTTTAAAAGCCTTTTTACAAGCTGTAGAAGATAAAAACAAAAATCAAAGTCTAGCCAAGCAAAATTTGGCAATGTCCTCCATCCTGCTTGCGTGACCAAAGAACCTGATGTCCCAACAGCACAGCAGCTGGAGAAGGAGGATGGAGGAGGGTCAGTACATGGGTCGGGATGGGGTCATTGTCACTGGCTCATGCCAGGGGCAGGATGGCCCTGGGCAGGGGCTGCCACCCACTAGGCTGTGATGGGCCAAACACTCTGCCCAGCTCTGGCCACCAGCAAGGAAGAGCATTTGCAGAGAAACCTTGTCAGCTCTCCGTGTGCGTGAAACACCAAGCTGGGCTTTAATACCAAGTCTTACAGCCCCTAAAACACTGAAGCAGCACAGCTAACATCTGAGATGGTAAAAATCAAGGAAGATGCTGTAAGATATGTGCTGCCTAGTGAATGAGGATTCCAGCATCTTTGCTCTTCCAACCTCCCAGAGCTGCCAAGCCTCTGGAGTGAAATATATGGACTCTGGAAAACACTGAGGGGAGGTTCCTCAGCATCAGCCTTAAGAACTGTATTGGGAAAGGCTGAGGGTCAGGGCTGCAGGGTGGTATTGCTGTGGGAACAAGGACCTCCGTGCCTCAAACAAGACATGGGTCTGACCAGAGCTTTGTTTGACTCCACTTTTCCCACAAGGAGGAAGCATCCTCAGCCCATACACCCTGAAACACCACAAGCTGCAAAGACCTCAGCACACTTAAGACTTCTGATGTTCAAACAGCCTTTTCTGTCTGGGATGGGATGTGTTTGAGCCTCAGCTTCTGGCTCCTGTCTCTGTCTCTGGCTTTGGTCCTGCTGCTCGCATTCCCCTTCCCTCTCGTCTCTCTGCAGCATCCATGGGGCCCTGGATTTTCCCCCAGTCTGAACATTACTGTGCATTTTGTGGGGTGTTGATCACAGCAGAGGCGCAGAAAGTGAGACTAAAAAATGGTTTGTGTTCTTCCCAGCCTGCAGAGCCAGTACTTCAGTTATGCCTGATGATCCACAGTGAAGATGTTTTAAATTAATTTCCTGAACAGTCATCTTGCAAGAGTTTTGTTTACCTGGTCCTCAAGTGTTTCGTTAAAAAGCAGGAATGTGAATGGGTTTTCTGGGTGTGCAGGTGCATGGCTGCACATTCTGGTGCTTAAGGCTCTGTGTATTTTAAACTTTACACTTGGTTGCCGAAGTCATTGCACTGAGTTCTAGAGACGTGCTTTTGTCAACTTGAATTTGATACGGGTTTCAATTTTATTTTCCCATTCTCCCAATAACACTTATTGAGGTAATTTGTCTCTGTAAATGGTTTATAAAGGGTGAATTTAAAGTCTCCTACAGGTATTTGTAAGGGACCTTTCCCACAGGCTGAAGTCTGAGTTGTGGATGTCACGGGCAGTTTGGTCTTACAGTTCAAAGTCAATTTAAAAACACAAGGAGGAAAAAAATGGACTCCATTGTGCATCACAGAAGAGGTCCTTTGTCTGGCCTCATCAGGAGCAGAGGGAGCTCTGATTCAGGCAGAAGGAGATACTGAGGAGACCTGATCCAGCACAAGATTTCAATGCATCTTCATCTTGAAGTGTATAAATAGTCCTAGTGAAATCTAGGAAATACTCCCGTACTTAAGGTTAAGGATTTGCTTAAGTGCTTTGCTGGATCTGTACCAAAATCATTCTTTACGAAGTGCTGTCAAAAACACTGGGCACCAAGAAACTACTTTTCCTGATAACATCCTTTGGCTCAGAATGTCCCATGTGACTGCTCAGAACTGCAGCAAACAACATTTTTCAGAGAGATAGGGGCCATTCCATTAAAAATTTCCCTCTAGACCCAAAAGCTGGTCCTTTGTTTTGTTGCCCCCAAAAAAAAAAATCAACACTAGGTGATCTCTAGGAGCCATGGAAAGCTCAAATGTTATCACAGTCCCGTGGAGCTCACCACCAGCAGCATCAATCATTTCTCACTGTTAATCTTTAGTAAAATGAGTCCAACAGTTTTGCCTCCATTCCTTGAAGCCAGTTGCAGGCATAAGCCATTAGCCAGTCACATAACGAATTACCCTGGTTGTACTCCTCGTTTTGTGGCATCCCAGCTGTGAGGAGACGTCTGTGATACCCCTTCCTTGTCTATGTCCCCTAAATGCTGAACTAACGGAGTCCTTTCCAACTGTAGCAGCCTGCATGGCAAAAAGAGGAATTGTTCCTGCGGGGCATTTAAGATAATGGCAAAGATTCAAAAAGAATCCCAAGCACAAGCATTATATCCCACTCCCTGCTGAGGCAG
>JAWWLV010000158.1:6638091-6664435 GCA_035041135.1 Platyrinchus mystaceus
GGGGCATTTAAGATAATGGCAAAGATTCAAAAAGAATCCCAAGCACAAGCATTATATCCCACTCCCTGCTGAGGCAGAAGCAGCTGGATGAGTCAGAGGCACTTGGAGCCTCAGTGGTGCTCGTGCGGGTTGGGACACGTTGCTGCTCTCACCTGGTTGGGACAGCGAAGCGAGGGCTCAGCGGCAAGGAAGACCAGGCAATTTAGGGGAAAGAAACACACACATAGGTGAGAGAGGCTGGTTTGTACTCTCCTGGATGCTGTGGCCAGGCTGTGAGCCCATTAGGCTCCAGGGACTGGAGGAGCAGCCAGCCTGACCCTCCCACCACCACCTGCAGGCAGTACCGAGGCAGGAGCCTGTAGAACAGCACTGGTTACTGCTGCCTCCCACAGCTGTTCCTCATTATCCCATCCACTCCGTTATTCTTAGGCTGCCTAGTGCTACACAACAGTAGTACTTTTCTTAAAATGTTAAATATTTTAGCCATTTGTGTCAATCCTGGACTGCTAACCACCTTGTTTCATCAGACGTGCAAGTTCACGTGGATGGGTTAAGAGGCTTTAAAAGTGGGTGCAGAGAATGTTTTCACTTTCATCTATTTTTATTGTGAACGTTAAGAATGTCTCCCATCTCTCGTGGCTTGCACCCTTCTGATTTAGGACCACAGGTTGCTTAACTCTCCACTGCACCTCTCCTGGGTGCCAACACTCATGCTGCTTCTACCCAAGAAAGCCCAAGTGCCCCTGGGGCAGGAATCACCTGGCTCCTCACCACTGCCCTCAGTGAGTTTTGGGTCAAGCATTTGGGACAGATCAGTGAGAGGATCTTGCTGTGCTCATGTCACCCTACAAATCTTGTCCCAGCAAGGAGAGATTGATTGTCCATTGTCACCTCTCAAGAAGAAAAGAGGAGAAGACAAGTTTGCCCAAGGCCTGGCTCACGGCAGGATCCCCCAGGTGGGCCCTGTCCAGAAGCAGCATCAGCCCAGCAACATCCCTGCTCAGAGGAAGGTAGAGGGATCCCTGCTCAAAGGGAGGCAGACCAGCATGGTGCATCTCAAATGCCTTTGTGCACATCTGGGAAGAAATCTTGCTTTAAGTAATGCTTCTGGAACAGTTACAATCACCTGAAGTGTTATTCTTCACTTTGCCCAAATTCATGCCTGTCACCTCCACAGAACCACTAATGTGTTTTCTTACAGCTTGGAGGCTGATTTTCAGAACAGCCTGTTCATGCACCTTAGGGAGGCAACTGAAGGGCTTGGTCCATTTGATCAATCTTTGCACTGCCAAGAATGTCACAAAACTTTACTCCTAGTGGAAGACACAATTGTACCTTTTCCCATGTCTTACACAATTGCCTTTTGAGCAGTTTGGAGTTTCTCTGGAGCCAGGGGGGTGATACGTGGGTTTATGACTTCTGAGTTCTGATATGAAAGTTGGTCCAAGGCAGCAGCACTGGCAGATTCATTTTTCCAGCATACAGCTGAGAGAAGACCGGGTTAAGGTCACGTCCATTGCTGGGCAGGGATGAACACTTAAGGTGAGGTGCCAGAGGAAGTTCAGTGGCTTCAATAAAGCCCATGGGCCCTTTGGCCTTCAGCAGGCTAGGACTCATCCAGGCTTCAATATGGAGTTGATACTCTGCTGTTGCACTGTGTTTGAATACTCTGAGGATCTCAGGAAGCATCAGAACATTTCCCCTTTTCTGCAGTTTCTAGTGCTGCTGGTCTTTGTCCCAGCTCAGCAGGCACAGCTCTGCCTCAGCACATCTCAAAGGTTGCTGTACATTCCAATTTCCAACACCACTATTTAAACACCCTATAGCACATCTAAAGAATATCAGAGAGGAGAGGTGTGCCAGGGCTCAGCTGAGAGTGATTGAAGGGATTAGGTTGTGTCCATTTGTAGTACAGTTGCTGTGGAAAGGAAATTGCTCACTGGAAAGTTCAGTAAAACAACACACCCGTATCACATTGTTGCAGCACAGGTCACAAAAACTCTGATGCAATGTCCTAGAGGTGTAAGGCTGCATAATTTACTTCTTAATCATATTTTCACTGGTAATTGGACACTGAGGAGTACATTCGTTTGTCAGCAAAAACTCCCACACCCTTTTAAGTCATTCCTCTCGAACCTTGAGTTCTGTCTACATTGTCCCCAGTCTACATTCTCCCCATCTACTGACTCCGAGCTCTTGCCTCCCTGCACTGAGCATGGAGCTCTTGCTGCAGAGCATGGCCTGGGCTGGTGTGACAAGAACCCTTTGTCCACTCTAGAGCCAGGCAAGCTTCTGAAGGGGAGAGTTTCCATCTCTCCTGTTCTCTGTATGTGTCTCCTTTGCTGTGTAATGCACACCCTGGGGCTCTCACCTGGAGGCAGGTGCTGAGCCACTGCCATTATTCCACACTGCAGACTGCCCAGTGTCGTGGGATAACAGGCAAGGTGGATTAGGTGTGTCCTTGGGCTCACCCCTGAAAAGGTAAGTCCAGGCCTGACCAGTGTTCACTGCCTCTGTGCACTTTCTGAGGCACTACGCTGCCCCTCTGGAATAAGGAGAAAGCATGCTTGGGTAATAAATTAAAGAGAAAACTACAGTAGTGCACCCTCAATGGACACAGTAGAGATGATGAAAAGTATTTGGCAAGAAAAGCCTCGCTTAGATGACCTGGAAAAGAAAATCATAAATATGGGTATTGTAGTGTCTCCAAAGTGAATCAAAATTAAGAAACCTTTTGGTGCAGGAGTATGAAGTCACCAGGACAGCTGAGCACAATATATTACCCTTACACAGGGGTGAGAATAATTTACAGAGAACTCAGAGAGGCTGGATGGGTTCATGTTCCCCACGTGTTCTCCTGCAGCACAAAAGTAACCCATTGGTGAAACAGGTTTTCAGTGATTGACCTCCCCCTGCCCTTCAATTAGTATTGAAAATTTTTGACTTACAGTACAAAAACCTCTTAGTGATATCATTCCAAGGCAGTAAATCTTGGCATAAGGAGGCCACAGAGACTCCCAGTCCTCTGCACCCAGGGCAGATGTGTAATTTCTATAATTTTTGTAATGCTGCTCCCATGGACAGCGATATGGGGTGTTAATTCCTTAGGCTTTATCTTTGCTTCTCCAATTCTAGCCTCAGCAGCACTCACTGGTGCACACATGAGGATGTGCACACACACAGACAGACACATGCACCTCAGTCTGGTCCCATACTGGGAACAGAGGTTACACCAATGGTTGCAGATCTTCTCTGACCCAGAGAACAGACATGCTACTGAACTGAGTGTTGGTCTGTGTCTTGACTTTAAAATTTTAAATTTTCATCTGGAACTGTATTGTCCAAAACCTCCTTTGCAGAGCTCATTATTGTTCCTCATGTGATGTTCTCTGGGTACTTTCATAAACTGTTGTGGCAAGTTCACCTGGGGAGTCTCTGTGCTTGCAAATTATTGGCAGATGTCTCATTTTTCTGAAATATCAAGAAACTGGCAGCTTTACTAACAGAAAAATAAGGGAGAACATTTTTCTTGTTATGTAGCTCCATATTAAACACGAGCAGTCTGCAGTGCCTGCATGTATTTGTATTCTGTTGTTGTTCAATCTTCCCCCCAAGGAATCCATCCTTTTGATATCCAGCCCTATTTTGAAACAGAGACTAGAAATGCCCTTTCTGTGCACTCTGGTTTTGCAATCCTGACGGATTGCCCAGGGCTGGCCTGGTGTCCACCCTCCCCACCAAGCCGCTCTCACTACCAGGGTGTCTCTCTAATTGTTCCCACTGTGATCCCTGGCCAGTTTGCCGTCCCTCTCCCTGCAGCCAGGCAGGCCTGGGGAATGGCTGCCTGTGCCTCTCCAGCTGGAAACCAAGCACCACATTTCATTCCTGATCTCCTCTCTGCCTCCTGAGCCTGAGACCACATCAGCCACAGCTGGCAGGAAGGAGTCGAGGCTTTCTGTTTGCTTATTTTGATGAATTTTGTTTCATGTTTATTCCATTTAGACATGGTTGTAACCCTTCAGAAACTGTCTGGCACAGCATCACGTTCTAACTCAGACTCAGCCCAAAACATTGACCTTTGGGCTTGTTGGTGGCAACTGGTCAACAACCACCGAGAATATAAACTCCTGTTAGATGGTTTGCTTTGCAGCAGCACAGCCCAGGTGTATGACAGAGCTGGTCCAGCACATCAGCACACACTCAGTGTTTCTTTCAGACTGGTACATTTTGTGATCCCTTAAGCACATGCTCTGCAGTTCTGCAAAGAGAAGAGGCTTTTAGCTGTGTTAAAAGCTGAGCCAACTCCATGGATTTAGTAAAGGGAGCATGATGTCTCTCCTATTTGCCAGGGGATGAACACTGTGTTTGTAAATCTGCAGCAAAAAACTGGGCAAAACATCCATGTTAGAGAGAACACAGCCTAAAAGGAAAATGGCATTCCCTTGCATCCCAATCTCTGTCAGGTGTCTGCCAACCGTGTTTTTCCTATTTTCTGGCAAGCCAAGAGTTTCAAACAATTATTTAGTGCTTCCTACCTCTTTACTAGTGCTGGACCCCAGCAATTCACATCAGCTCCTCATTTCTGCTCCATTAGACAAAATCCTGTTTGATGTTACAAAAATAAAGTGGAAACAGATCAGATGTGTAGTCTGCTTCAAATCTACTGCCATTGCTTAGATCCTGCCCCACAAAGGATCTCTCAGCACCTTAAATCTGTGCTGTTTGCTGAACAGAACCTGGCCTGAGCATCTCTTCACCTGAAAAACAGCAGCAACAACAACGATAACAACAACAACAAAAACCCAGCCAAAATGTTTTTAGCACTTTCACACCAGGAAAAACTAATTTTAAAGAAATGCAAAATGTGGATGTCCCAGTGACCACAGTGAAGCCAAGGATGTGATTTCCCACCTTGATGTCCACAATTTCACCACAGGACAAGGGAAAGGCAAACGACTGTACAATTTTTGGCAGCCGAAGTACCAAGACATAGACTAGCAGGAGAGGCTGCTCTCCCTCTCTTTCTTTAGTGGCAGTTGGTCCTTCCTTCCCCTTTTAGATCCTCCTACAGCACTGCAGCGGGACAGGAACCCCTCAATGCCTTTGTGGTTTTTATTAGAGCAGAGAGTCCTGCAGCCCAGCTGCTGTTCCTGTGCTCACACGTGGCAGATGCCTTCGTCCCCAAACACAGACGTGCATCATCCCATGCCGTGTCCAACGGAGCTTGGAAGATCCTCCAGCCCTGAAGCTGAGTTGTCATAGAACAACAATGCTGGTCTGAACAAACAAGAATGGGTCTGGTTTATGCATAAATAATCCTGGAAGATGTGGAACACAAACACGTCAAGCGTTGGATTGATGAGCCACGAGACAAACAGCCAGGAAATGTGAATCTGCTGTTTCAGCCCCTCAGTGTAAGAAACATGCAGAGAGACCACAAGGGCCAGGGAGGGGATCTGAGAACAGGATTTCTGCATGTCTTTGAGCCTCCACAATCTTTTGGACCCTGAGGTTTGTGTAGAGTCCAAACTATATGTACTTTTTGGTGGAATCTAACCAGACATGAGGAATCTTTGGGGAATCAGAGACCTGATTCAAAGAAGGAGAAATTGGAGTGTGCAACAGTGCTGCAGAGAAGGTTTGGAATACTATTGATAATCTCCTTGGAAAAAAAAAATTAAGAACTCAGAAAACAATGACCTGAAAGGAATCTGTTGTTTTTACCAATGCAGGAGCAAATATTTAAACTTCAATTGAAAAGCCCCAGTGTGTCTCAGAGATATGGAGTAGGCCAATTCATTGTATTTCCAATTCATCTTTTTCTCTGCAGAGAGAGGAACATCTCAACAGATTATCTGTTTTTGTTCCAGACCTCAGCAATGACACTGCAAACCCGTACGGGCTGCCTGTTGGGTAACTAGGACATGCTGCCTTATCTGCCTGTCCATCTGTAGGAAGGTGCCAGCTCCTGCCTCCTGTTTACTGACTGACTGCTGCCTTCATTGTCTTGACTAATTTGGCAAAGTGAAATGTAATTCCTTATCCAACTCTATCTTCTTCTCAGCCACACGAGAAAGTTTTGCATCCAATCAGTTTCATGGAACACTTCCAGTCACTCTTAAGGGTGGGACCTTACTGCTCTTGGAAGAAATCCAGTTGGTTTTCTACACCATTCCAATTCCTTTTTTGTAATTGAACCATACCTGACTTCCCAACAAACATTTTAAAGCTTTCTAACTTTATCTGTGACTGTATGTAAATGTTATCAAGTGTGTGTCCTGGCACCTTTCACACGCAGAGCACCAGGAAATAAATCCTAATTAATCTTCAAAACTTTCTTTTAAAGTAGGTGAGCTTTCTGGTCCTCCATCTATCCATGCTACATTCTCTGGTTTCTCCAAACTCATAAAACAGTCAATGTCAGAATCGAGGTTAAACTCAGAAATCCTGAGCTCCCGTTCCTGGGATCTGACCTTGGTGCTCCCACAGAAACCTCCCCATTCAGTTTACAACTGACACATTGGACAGCCCACATCAGCAACCACCAGGAGACTTTAACCCCTTCCTGTATCCACCCCATTGGGAAGGGCTGCAGGGACTGGAGCAGGCAGGTCTTCCTGCCTGCAGACATTTCCCTGAATGTCAGGGAGCCTTTCAGCTTAGTGTGAGATGTCCGTGTTCAATTTTCCATGCTCTGGACTGGGCATCTCTTATTTGCACTAAAACTTGCCATAATTACCCTCCCTGTAAACAAAGAGTTTAATACACTGAGGGGAATTCACTTAACTCAAGCCATGGCAGATTTATAGATATTAAATGAAATGCCAGCAGGTTTTTAGCACTTCAGGAACCCCAGTTTGTTACTTCATAATCACATATTTATGGTTCCCTCAGCTCATTGTTTTTGTCTTTCTATTCATTTGTGGCAGATCTATTAAGCTGCCACTGCTGAGCTTCCAGGCCCTGGGCTGTAACTCTCTCCAGCCCTGCTGTGATTGCACTTTCATTCTTCTGGCACTGGTTTGATGGAAATCGATATCAGTGCCCTGGAGGATATATAGGCAGCATGTTCTGCCCTATGAAGCAGGCACAAAGTAAAGCCTGTGAATGATCTATTCTCTGAGGAACACTCTCCTTACAAGAAGGATTAATTATCCTCAAGCCCAGGTGTTGTCTCTTTGGGTGTGAGAGTGGATAAACTGAGGCCAAGGTCTCCAGAGTGGGGAGCTGGACACTGGGTGCTGCTGGGGCTGTGGGAGGGGAGCAGCCCCTCATGCAGGAACTTCCCAGGCCTTCCCTCCCAGCACTGCCAGCACATCCACACCCGTGCTTTTACCTTATCCATTTCTTTTTAGGTCTTTCAGTCCAAACTTTCAGTTTTCATTTTTTTTCTGCTGCTAACTTACCTCTCTCTGCCCTGCTCTCCTTCTCCCTCTCTCTTTCCATTGAGGTCTGGGGTATCCAGAAGTTTTGTCAGAACACCCAACCCCATGACACTTGTCACATTTAAGGAGTTGGATTAGAGCCCAACAGTGCTACCCAAAAATTAGGAAATTAGGTTAATTTCTGGAAGAATTCTTCATGGAAACGGCAGTCAGGCATTGGAAGGGGTTGCCCAGGGAGGTGGTGGAGTCCCACTCCTGGAATTGTTCAGGAAATGGCTGGACTCAGTGCTCTGGTCTGGGTGGCAAGATGGGGATGGGTCACAAGTTGCACTCAATGATCTTGGTGTTTTTTTCCAACCTGAATGATTTTGTGAATCTGTGATTCTATGAAATGAGGTGAATTTGTAAAGAGCTGCTATTTTAAGGGGCCTTAGACAGGTGATCTTATTGCAAAGGCAATTCTAGTTCCAGAACTCTCTCAAATTCAGGCCAATGATGTGCAACTGCCCAACAGTGAGGGCAGCATTTAGGGCAGAGCTCGAGTGCACTGAACCACAAAGAATTCATCCTTCCAACAGAGGTTTTTTCTTTACTTGTCTTGTTCATCTGTAGTGAGAAATTCAGCTGAAAATCCTTGTCCAAATATCAATTTATGTCAAAAACTTTTTAAAGACAGGTTCTTGTTCTGTGCAGTAGTTGGAGTTTTGCAGATGACTCATTACCACACAGGGAATAACCTGGAGAATGCTCCTTTGTTTTCCTCCTTTATACTTCTGTATCTTCTTTAGAAAAACACAAATTTTAAGTTAATGGATAATCTAGAACTCTACAGCTCTTCAGTCAAGTTTAAAAGCACATACCAAAAGAAACCTAAAGTTTCCACTTTGTACCCAAAACAGTAAAAAAAGGCAAAGCAGTGCATGAGGGTTTGAATTCAGCAGCCAAATCACTGCACATTTCCAAGGACAAACAGGCATTGCTGAGCCTGTGGGAGCTGTGGGAGCAGGTCCCAGAGCCCCCTGTGCTCAGGGAATCTCTGGCAATAACAGATCATAGCTGCAGCAAAATAAATTAATGAAACTTAGGCTGTGATTTGGACCATTTTAAAGAAATGGAGAATGAACCAAATAAGCAGAAAATAGAGCAGGAGGAGTCTGAGGCTTAATCAGTTGTTTCTGAAGAGAATTCCTGAACAGCAGTAGAACCAGGGCCAAAATTCCAGACCCCGCAGACTCAGCTGTGCTGCTGTCCTTGAGACTATCAACACAATTTGTTTTCTCTGTAAATCTTGCATTCATTTCTAGGAAAAGAAATCAACAGGAATGGTGGGAGCTGTTCCCTTTTGCATCTAACCAGCAAGGTTAGCCTCTAAGCACGGTGATGTGGACCTCTCTTCCAGGTTTGGTACCCCCATGTCAGGAAATAATTACAATTATATTAGTAATAAAGTAAATAATAGTGGAATAAAGTAAGTGCCATCACTGCCATCACTGCCATCACTGTCACTGAGATGAGATGTCAGCCAGCAGAACCAGCACCACTGGCAGCACTTCAAACACATTTGCTTTGCAATTCTGCAGTGCCTCAGCTCCTCGAGCTGGGTCAGTTTGTCTTGCACAGAACAGGCTCACACATGTCCAAAGGAACTTTCAGGTCAAACAAGGCATTTTCCTAGTTAGAGGAATGCTGAGAGGTGGAACTTTCCCCCCATTCAACTGCAGGGTCTACATTAAGCATCTACTGCCAACCAGTACTTTGGCTGGGATTGGAGTGAGTGACCCCAGAGCACCAACAGAGGCAGAGTGAGGGGAGAACTTTGGCATGCTCAGCCTTCCCAGTGCTGCAACACTTCACACCCCACTGGTGTGACAGACAGCTTTGGGCTTTTCAGCTTACACCCAGTAGACAGCAAGGATATCAGCTCTTGTTATTCCAGCTCCTTTCTCTCTCTGGCCTCTGGTTCCTCTGAGGTGTGAATGCAGGTTCTTCTCTGTGTGTGTGTAAAAGACAACAGTCCATTCAGATACTTACAAAAAGGTTTAAAACTATTTCTTTGTGGTTAGAAAATGAACCAATGCAACTGGAATTCTGCTCAAGAGTCCAGCTGAATAGAGGAAGCCATGAGCATTGTGTTTGTATGGATGGATGTATTGTGACTGTATGACTGTAACTTTGTGAGGAGAACACTCATGTTTATGGATTACCTGGGATGAATTTGTGCCCCATAAATCACATCAACATGGCAGGAAGGCAGATTCTGCCAGGGACATTTTAAAATTCCACCTTAAGCAAGGTGTGAGGGTGCAGATATTTCACCAGTGTGGCTGGAAGTGGTGACACGGCAGTTCGGCCCAATAATTCCTGCTCCAGAGTTAGGAGTTACTCGTCTACTGCAAAATCTCTCCCACATATAAAAAATCTGAACTAGGCAGCATTATCAGCAACATCAACTGGCTGTTTTAAATCCTATCTGACCAAATTCGTCTGTTCTGTCTGAGGCTGCTGTTTCCCACCTCCCTGAAAGGAAGAGACTCAGCCACAGGGGACTGTCACAGCACACAAACAAGGAGCAATGCCTGATTTTATCTGGCTGAAAGCCCATGAAATCTACTCTACTCTAAGTACATGTTGAGCTCTTTCACACTAACCAGTATTTTTTAACATCCATATTTCTTAAGACCGTTCAGAAATGATGAAATATTCATCCCAACCCCTCTGTGTGGGAAAATGAACCCAATACCTGTGCTCAGATCCTCCTCCTGCCCAGGCTCATCAGCATGCACAGCCCACACTGAACAGCAGGCTCAGAATTCTGAGTTCTGTCACCAGTTAAAATAAATAAGTGTCCTATTATGCACACTTTGGTTCATGTCTCAGCTCCTTGAATTAGGTTTGACACCTAACCTGAAAATGTTACCAATAGGTACAGAATTTGCTTATATTAAACCCATTATATCTGTTGCACCCAATTGATACAAATTTAGGAAAGGTTGTTAGTTTATCAGGCATCACAACTCTGTTCCTGGCTTTGTCACTGGCCTGGGAAAGTCTGTTTTCTGTTGCTCTTTAATCTGCAGTTTGTGGTGTTTCCTGTGTCTGAGTGCCAGCTCTTCAGGGGGAACACTGTCCACAAGTACGGTGCTTGGAAAGGGCTGACCTGGGTTAGACCCCTCAAACACCAACACCTACAACACGCTGCTCCACAGCCCCCTGTCTGTACTGCACTCTGCTGTGTTCTGGTGCACAGGGAATGGAGGGAAAATCAACACACATTTCCTTTGCCACTGCTTTGGGAAGGAGTGACTTGGGATTTCTGAGCTCAGGCCACTGCCCTGTCTATCTTCGTAGGAAGGATTGTCCCCAACAGTAGATATATTCAAAGCAGAATATATGTCTGCTATATTGCTAAATTATCCAGAAGTTTCTGTTTTCCTTGTAAAAATCTGAGGGAAGCTAAACAAGACAGGAATGTCAAAGGCTCTTTTCCCTCAGCATCCCGTGTAACCTCCAGCATGTGAGGTGCAGCAGTTGTTTTATGATCCCTCCATTCCTACAAGAGAATTCAGAAAGCAGAAACCTCGTCTAAATAAAGACAACCTTGGTGAAGCACATAATTCCAGCCAGTGATTTCTGACTCCTGCAAAGGCAGCCCGCAGTCACTGCAAGGCCATGAGGCAGGAACAGGGAGTGAAGGAGCAAGAAAGACATTTTTGTGGAAATAAACAAGAGAGAGAGCAGCTGGTGGCGAGAGAGGCGCGTGAGTGCTGGGAATGCCTCGGTACTGTCCAGGGCTGGTTGTTTCCAGACAGGTGCTTTCCAGAGAAGGGTTTCCAGCCTCTACACCCTTTCTAAATCCCTAGTCTAATTCCCAATAGCCAATGTAAGTGGGAGAAAAGGAGCACAAGTGTCTGTACTTGTACTACACTCATCATAGGGCTACATATGGCACATGTGTATGTTAACCCCAATGCTCAGTCATGAAGCCTAGCCATGATGATGATGATGATGACATGTATGTTGCTTTTCTTAGAGGATCTGAATTTCTCTTGAAAATTTGCATGCTTTCAGCATTCAAAAGCAGTTGGATTTTAGCTGGAACTCAGGGACAGCAGGGAGTGACTGCCCTGTCTGAGGCAGATTAGCCACAGGGGTGGTTGGCAGGGCAGCAGCTTCTTCAGCCATGGTATCAGCTCTGCCGAGGATGATAAAGTCAGGCACAAAAGGCTTCTCCCCAGCCCAGCCAGGTGGTTGCACACTGGCCCGAGATTAATTTACCTCTCTAAGTCGGGACCTCGGAAAGAAGAGCCCCTATGCAGAAATGTCCCTGCTGTTTAATGCAGTCCCTAGGTAAATATAATCCTTAGACCAACTACAGCTGCAGTTCAATCTCCTGCAAGTTCTGTCTGAGAAACTTATGATGGTTGGGATGAAAATGGGATTGGCAGGGAAGTGTTTTGAGATACCCCCAGCAGAAACAGGAAATAAAAGAGTGAAGAGCTGAGCAGCTACTTTTACACTTCAACAGGAGCTGATGGCACCAGGAGTAGGCAGAAAAGTTTTTCAGATATTTGGATGTTCATTCTCCAGACACATGGCTTCTCCTACCTACATCAAGGGAAGAGGAGTGTAAGAGAGGTGGTAGTGGCAGGGGTCTCACACAGCCCTGCTGGTCTCTCCAGGAGACAAAACCCCGTGAGAACTCCTGCCATGTCCTGCAGGAACTCAAACACACAAACAGTCTCCAGATCACTCCAGGCACTTGCTGTCTCTCCAGCCATGCACAGGTTTCTGCAAGTGTGGTTGTCCACTTGCAAGAAATAAGGAAGTGCTAAAATTTAACAGTAAAACTATTTAGATCCTTCCTCTGGTTGAAGGCACAGGAAGTCTGTCCATAAGGGTCTTAGATTGGTTGAGATATATTTTAAGAATTCTCTTTGCCATTTTCTTATGAACCTATTGCAGAACTCCTGTTTAAAATTTCTGTGAGAAACAGTGATGAGAAACATCTGGAACTCAAGACTATTCTGTTCTCATAAAGATAAACTATAAATCCCTAAGCTCTAAGGGATATTCTGTATATCCTATTGAGTTCAGCAAATCATATTTGATTTGCTCATCAAATTTTGCTCATCAGCAAATCATATTTGATCATATATGTCAGCAAGTTCAAGCCATGGTCCAGAAAGAAACTTCATGGGAATATGGCACCAAGAATGAAAGACTGGTTCTTTGTTGAGGTGCCTATCCCAGGGTTTAATCCCATTGTTTTTAAAAATTAGTCCCTGTTTCTTATTTTAGTCTCCCTGACTCTGGAGTGAATTCCAGCCACCACCTTTTTTCCTCCATCCTCCTCAGATGAGGCAGGAATGGGCTACATATGCTACACAGAGAAATTATTATGGATTTTTTTTCTCCTTCCTCTGTTGTCTTTTTGATTAAGAAATTAAGTGAATACAATTTTAAAGCCACGTTACTTTGCAAAGGTTGTATGTTGCAGAATTCTCTTGACTTCAGAGCATTCCTAAAACTCTCTGCTGTCCAGCAGTTTTGTTGATCTCAGAGCTGGTGACACACTCATGAGTTCTTATACAAACCACATGTGACAAACCAACAATAGGAATGAGATGGAGGTGTTTGACCATACAGTGTACATCAAACAGCCCTTCTCCTCCTTCCACCAGTGCAGGACCATTATTTCTGTATTACAAATATGCTTTGAAGATAAAAACCTCAGGTTCTTGATCCTCAGATGCCTGATCCAGCCCTGGAATTAAAATGCTGGCCAAAAAAGCAAGGTACCAAGGTCATGTACTCCATGCTGTCCTGTCAGAAGTCAGAACATGGTCCCCCAGGGTCCTGTGAGGTACACACAATTACAGAGGCACTTTCTTGCTCTGATCAGAGAGGTGCATGTCTATTCCTAAATGAGAAATACTATTGTGTCTAGGGAAATGATGCATATGGAATCCAGTTTCTAATTTTGTACTGGATTCCCAGTTCTGAAATAAACAGCAGAAAATATCCATTCTAAGCTCAGAAATGAACACAAATAAATAAATATGCAAATATTTTAATTTGTCTAAGTTGCAGTCACTGCAAAATAGCCACTAAATTGAATGGGATAAATAAAACTTTACAGTTTGGTTGGCATTTTGGAACACTGACAATCTTGCAAAAAAATGTGATTCATCCAAGTGCTTAGAGGGTGGGAGCCCTGGACAGTTTCTGAAGCTGCTGACCAACATAAACAGGCTGTAAATTCAGTAGGTAATAGTGCAAGTCAATGGAAAACAGGGAGAGAAAGGAAAACGTATGGCCAGAGTCTGAAAAGTGGATCAAAGTTCGAAATGTGAAAACAAATCCATAAATTCTGACAGGGAAATATTTGCTCCTGCCCAAGCACATACAAGAAATCATGCTGAGGAGATTGTGTGGGACATCATTTGCAGAGACTCAAAAGGAAACTGAGCTTGGACATCTCTGAAGTAACAGAATCTGCAAACCTGAATCCATATCGAGGACCAGGCATGCCCTTGACTTGAACCCTGGAGGAGTCCAATTGCAAATTCTGTGGCTCTGACACTCTCTACCCAGCACCAGCTCCAGGCTGTTCTGCAGCAGCTCCACAGTCTGGTGAGAGCTGACACAGCTCAGTAATTACACCCAGATGTTAAAACGTTGTGAACTGAAGGATTTTGTTTCAGAGCTTCACTAACACTGAGGCATGGAAGGGGTTGTGCAGCAATGTAGAAACATGAGTGATGTTCCCCTGCAGCTGACAATGGCTGGAACTGTATGCAGGTGGCTTCATGCTAAAAAATCTCTGTCAGGTAGGCAACAGCTTACAGAAACCTTTTTATTGCTTGTATGTAACATGCTGAGCTGTGACTTCTCTGCAGGGGAGTTTGCACATCAATAGCATTTATTTTTGGCCTTGACAGTTCCTAACTTCTGTGGTGAGTGAGAGCACTGGTCCAAACCCCATTAAATGCAGGTAAAGATATCATTCTGAATAGCTGAATGTATCCAGTACTGATAACTAATCTCGGCTATCTTTGATATCTCATGACGAAAATATTTACCTGTGAGTGTTTATTATTGCCAGAGACCACAACAGGACAAGGCAGGATATACACAGTGATACAAGTCTCTCTGTCAAAATGGCATAGCAATATGAACTGTTTCCTGTCTGGGAAAAAATTACTGGGGAAATTGCAGTGGACTGAGATAAAGTATTGACTGCATAGCAAGGACGTATCTTGTGCATCATCACACCTCTGGTTTGTGTCCCTTGTGTTTCAGGACAGCGATGCTGGAGATTCTCTCCCCCTGCCATGCCCAGTTCTGAGTGTTCCTCACAAACAGGGAGGCCTTGGGGCTTCTGGGGCTGCTGTGACCAGGGCAAAGGACACGCTGCCCTCCTTGACACACCATCCCAGCTCTGGGCTCCTCAGGAAGCACAGCAAAAGCCTCTGGTGAGATACTGAAAAGAAGGAACCAGTCTGGATCTGTAAACCCAATCTGGGCTTGGAGGCTGTGAGGGAAAGAAGGGTGAAATGCACCACAGGGATGTACAAACAGCTAAACCCCAGGTAGGCAGAGGGGCACTCGAGGTCGGCACATGGGTGAGCTGATGCTGGCAGAAGATAAGAAGGTATCAGAGTAGGGAATTCAGCTTGGAGTAAGCTTTTCTTGGGAAGAGCTCTCTATGTTTGCCAGCATGGTGCATATTGATAGTCTGCAGCTCAGGACAATGGCTGAGTGTAGATCTACCTCCTGCCTGAGCAGAAATCATCGGCTTGAAAAGTACTTGTTCTGGCAAGCAACTCTAGAGAGCTCAGGTGGTTGTAGCTGGGTGACACAGGCACAAATACAACCCAGAATCCACAGTTAATTGGTAGTGAAGCTTTATCCTTTGTCTTTATTAGCTTGCCTTTAAACAGACATAATAAATGCTGTTCGTTACTCAGATTTATTCTAAAGGAGTCTAAACTTCCCCAGCTCACTCTTTAATCATTCTCTGGCTTATGCTTTTGTCCTTTCTTCCAAAATTCTGGTAATAAATAAAGCTGTTGAAATAGTCATAGTGCTGTGGCAGGTCTGCAAGCCCATACATCATCTTGGTTTTGGTTGTGGAGGTTTTTTAACTGCCTCTGTACCTCTTAGTTTCAGAGACCTGAGAAGTTCAGTACTCCTTAGCTTGCATTCTGCCTCAAGATATGCAGTGAAATGTCTGCTGACAGCTTGTCTCTAGTGTTAGGGGCAATGGCAGTCAAATAAGAAAAATTGCCATGTCAGAGGGATCAGGGAAAAGTGTTGTTTCTTTGTCTCCATCTTGTCCTCCACAACTGGACATGGAGAGAAGGTGTGAGCTTATATCTCGTGTACATTTGGGCACAAAATAAGATACACATTTGGGCACAACTGAAATACCTACCTAAGTAAGAGCTCTTTCACTTCAAGGATGATCAAATACTGGAACAAGCTGCCATGAGAAGCTGTGGAGTCTCAACCCTTGGAGATATTATGGCCTTTATAATATAAAGAAAAATTTCCACAACTGCATATTGTCTCTCTGCTGCAAAGCAGGAAACAATGCTGGTAACAAAACCATCTGAATGTCGGAGTGAAATAGGAGCTGATATCTCAGCAGCAAAAATTGATAACAGTGCCCATTCATCTCCAAGATTTTTGTTTATTTGGAAAACAAGAGGTTGGAAAGACAGTTAAAATCACCTAAGACAATCTCAGGCAAAGCACAGATCAAATTAATTAATAACCTCCTCCTCGAAACTCTAGAATGACAGATCCATGGCTGTGAATTCCCCAGGACTGGCTGTGTCAGCTGCACTGCTCTCCATGGAGAGAGTTCAACCATTGTCATGGGAAACTGCTGGTAGAGACGTTCTAAATTAAAAGGAAAATTTGGCTTCTAAGATATTTGGATCATTAGGAAAGAGTCATTCTGTATAACATTGATTCATCCAACCTGGGCTTTTAAGTTAAGAACTCTGTTGGGCAACTGCAATCTTTCCTTTTTCTGGATTGCAAGCAGTAATCAACCAAAACCCAGCCCTGAAGTGACTGGAAAAGTACCAACAGCAAACTATGCCTTTGGTGAGGATCTAGATATTCACTGGATCCTGCAGAGAATGCAGCTGCCCAAAGAAACTTCCCCCCTTACACACTGCTGAATCATCAGCTTGGGGTTGTTCTGGCAGAGCCACGAAGAATGACCAGAACGTTACCTGTCTGGCAGAGATCTGTCAAGCACTGAAGAAAAGGAATTACTTTGCTGGGATTTTTCTGGAAAACATCTTAAAGCTCAAGGCCTGACTTGATGGTGCTCACCAAGTACTGGAAAAGTCTTCACATGAGTTGCAAATCCAAATGCCAAGGAACTGCAAGGTCCCAACATATGCTCCAACTATTTTCCAAGCTCTCACTGGAGTTAAAACTTTTAATCCAGTTTCTCCACAGTCTTCCTTGGTCTTGCTTGATCTTGCTTGATCTAATTTTAAATCAGGAATAAAATTTACTCAATGGCTCCTAAACACATGAATGGAAGCGTCAGAGCTATTCCATGTGGTTGCAGTTCTCTAGGTCCTGGGCCTTGACCTGGCTTCCAGTTGTCTGTTCCTACCTTTCAATGAGCACTCAGAAGAACCTTTATATAGTCAAGCCACAAAAGATTTTGATTTTTGTAAGAAACCACCTCGAGGCCTCGAGGTAGGAGAGTTTCCTGGAGTTCCATAAGAATAGAAAGAAGCCTCGACAACTAAATGTTACTAATTTCTTCTTGAGACTGGGAAAAGAGAATATTAAATGGCTGGAGTTCAAGAAGCATTTGAATGATACTCTCAGGCATATGGTGTGACTTTTAGGGTTGGTCCTGCGCAGGGCAAGGAGTTGGACTTGATGATCCTTGTGGGTCCCTTCCAACTCAGCATATTCTGTGAGAATGTTAGTTTGACTGAAAACAAACACAAGACTTGTTCCACAGCCAGAACTGAGTTGGCATTCCTTTCTGGTATCTGCAAAGGATAATAAATGAAACACCATGAAAATATCACATCTCACAATCATAGCTGTGATTACATCAGACTGTCTAAGTGCAGCTTGATGAATATGTGCAATAAATACAGAAAAAAAAACAACACAGGAAAAAAACTAAAAGTCATGTGAGCTTAGGTAATAGAAAGCTGAAAACACTTAGGAATGGCATCAACTCTTCCACAGAGATTTTCCAACCACAATGATAAAGTACTTCAGAAACTTGAACCAGCTCAACATCCTTCAAATGCTTTTGGGAAATATTTCACTTTGAATGGGAGATAAGTGAGACATGGAAATAAGCAGAGCTGGAGTAGTGATCCAGTGGCACAGGTAGGGAAAGCCTCCTCTCCTTCCCACTCAGGATAAAGGTGCCTTGACATCAAACTGCAACAAAGCAGCTGTGAGACAGTGTTTGACTCTGCTGCAGGCACCAGCTGCCCCTGGCCAGCCTGATAAAACAATTTTGGTTTTGCCTTAGTAAAATGCCTTATTCATGTCAGCACCATTGTTTAGGAAAGATACATCAGCTCAGATGTGAGAACCTGTGAACACAAATTCCAGGTGGTTCACTGACAAGGTTTAGGGTGCAGTGAACATTCTATCTCCAGTGGAAGTGATGCTGGGTCTTCACCCCCAAAGCAGTAAAGGTTGAAAGCCTGAGTTGAGAAAGGAATTCCTGGGAGCAGCCCCAGTTCGACTCACCTGGACTTTGCAAACGCAAACATTCATCAATCTTGGGCAAAGATACAAAAATCACTTGCATATTTAGAGGTCAGGCTGAATTCACTCTGTCTTAACCTCTGCCATGGCTGAGGAAGTGCTTTCCAATGCATTTTCAAGAGGACTGTGCTTTTACCAACTATGCAGCATCATTTAATTTGGTTTTACTCTAGTAATAACCCACAAAACAATCTCAGACACCCTCCCAATGCTGCTCATGGCTGACCTCCTTTCTGTGGGATCTGCAATTTTTCATCCACATCAGTGAAAACCGTCTTGATGTGGCCCATTGCTCTTGGCTGCAATACCTGTCCCAGGTTATCTGGTTTCTGCTGCTTTTGGCTCTGTCTTTCTCTCCCCATTGCTCCCTGAAGCTGCTCTGGAGCATTTTTAGTTATCAAGAGATGGCTCAAGTTCCAAGAACACAAAGTAAATAAACTATTAATGGTGCCTGTACCAAATAAAAATCTCTCTAATCTTTGTACTTTGTATTCTATCTTTATTTATTCTACTAATTTCATAGCTGAAACAAGTCTAAATATAAAAAAAATGTCCTCCACTGTTCATCCACACAGCCCAGAGATGTGGCTCAAAGGAAATATGCTGACAATGTTAAAGGAAACCTACAGCAGGAAAATCCTGCAGTTTTCAACCTTTCCTAAATGACCACTCAAATGTTGTGAACTGGGATGAAATTGGAAATCTTCAGCCCACCAAATGACATAGGAATGAAGTATGTTCATCATTCTCTGACACCTCTTCCCACTTCTGCAGGCTCCTGGAAAGATTCTCCTGGGGCTCCAGCAGGGCAAGAATGCAGCCAGTCAGACCTGTTTCCTGGTCACTGTGTACTGAACCGGCCCAGTTGTGTCTTCTAGACAACACTGTCAAGATGGAACATCTGGAAACTCTTCATAGCAATGTGCTTTTAAGACAGTGGAGTTATCTATTACTGGAAGTGGTTGAAAAATCCATCCAGCAGCCTTTCAGAAGTGAACATCACAATGTTTTGTATGGATAGGCAGATGAAAGAATGGATGATTTCATGGGTTCTTTGTATTTCCAAGTGCTGTAACTCTGCTACTTTCCCTCCCCAGTTCCACATCAGCCAGCCCACACTCCAAATACAACCAGAGGGAAAATTAATCAAGGCAGGAGCTCTTAGCAGTCACTGAAAAATGGGTTCTGAAAATGGATAAACATTCGCAGTGGTTTAGACAGTAAAATACTGGGAAAGACTTTTTTTCCTGCTTGTACCAGGAACAGTTTTTGAGAATGACTAATACTCTGTTTCCACTGACTCCTAAACACGCAGGTACAAATTGTTGCACAAGATAAGGGAAACATCTGTTCTTCCCCAGGCTATTGGCTTAAGACTGTGAGGCTTGAAATCCCCAATTTCTATCTATGTGTTAATGATCCATGTATGTGGTTGGTTGATCAACCAGACCTGGCCACAGACACAGGTTTCTGTTGGGAAGCTGCTTCTTTCTTCAAATACTCCGTAAAGAAATTTGAGTCACCTCGGTCATCATGGTTCTCTGAGGCTCCTCAGAGAGTCACCAAAGCCAGTCTTCTTAGCAAACAGTCAGACACAAGGTAAATGTCATCAAATTGATGGAGCTTTTACAAAAAGCATTGTGGAAAGGAATATTTCATTATCCTGCCATTGTAATTTTCTGTGTCTATAACCCTGTAAGCTGCTTCCATAATGCTTAATTAACACAGTTATTAATACTTTGTTACAGGAACCAGAAAGTGTTTTGAATATTTCATGGGTTTGCTAACTGGCTTTATTTGTTCACACAGCTACAGCCAGTACATTGTCACATTCCCATAGTGGTGGTGACCATCTGCCTGTGGCAAGAGGACGCTCCTTGCCCAAACGAGCAGCCTTTTGCATACTGCCTCTCCCACACCCCTCCTGTGTCCTTCAAGGCCAAGGGAGGCTGCTGCCAGGGTCTAGCTCGATCCCTGAAACACAGGCTCTGGCAATTTTGCCCAGTAATGCCTGCACTGAAGTATATTAGGACACAGGCTGCCTTGCTGTGCAAATAAACTCTCATCGAACTCAATAACTGCTCATGGAACCAGACATCTTTCATAAAAGCTTCCAGTCCTAATTTACTTCTCTGAAGTGCTGAAAAATTAACAACCTCTCCCTTGAGAGCCCGTTCCACTGGCTGCCCACCCCTCCATTAAAAACCCATCATGTTCCTGGATTGCAGTTTTGCAACTCGAGGTTTCAGCGCTGGCATCAGTGATGGAACAGGCTGTTCTCTCCAGGATTCTCTCTGGTGATGATCTGAAATAGGAGTTTTGTTTGCTTCAGGCTAAAGCTCTGGTGAACTGTGCCCAGGCCTGCACTGTGTAGGCAGATGTGAGCTGCAGGTTGGTGCAAACCCCTCTTTAACACTTTCCTGTGCACACACATGGATACCTGAGGCTCCCACAGACCTGTGCTGTTGTACCCGGGTCTCCCACTCCTGGCACTGCCATGCTTAGAGAGTTATCGTGTAATAGATGTGTCTGTGTCCCAGAGCTAAGCCACCCAATCCCACCCACTTCCAGCTCTAACTACTCATGTAATGTATCCTCAAGTTCTGCTCATTCATATGGGGGAAGCAGTAATTGCCTGAAAAGGGAACTGAAAGCTACAAAAACCTGTATTTGGGGGGTGGGTTGAGGTGGTGTGGCAGGACAGCAGGAGCTTCCTTCCCTTTACAGTCCCCTCCCAATGACAATGCTGGAGATTCTGTTCTAATATGCACCTGGTGGGGAGAGTGGGGTCTCTAAAGGAAGAGAAACATGAATATCTGCCTCCTATGTTAATTATTTTATGCCTTTTAAAAGTGAACAGTCCTTGCTCCAAGGCTTTCCAGTCTAGAATAAAAGGACAGATTGCTCGCACAAATTCCCAGGAAGAGAAAACACAGGAGACATAACAAGTCATTAGGTACAATTCTTTGCAATTTCCATCACCACATCATACAACCCCATTCAGAAATTGATTAAACACTGTCACAGAAGGTGATGGGGTTGTTTTCCCTCCTCCTGTCTATTCCTACTGGAAGAGAAGCAGGGCACATTTCTGCCCAAAGAGGTTTATTTCATTTAGCCCTCAAACTACTGAGTTTAAAGATAACTCAGATACCTCTAGCCCATATAGCAGCCTGTACTTTTGGTATAGCCCAGGTGACCATACGTGCCTGAAACCCCAATATTCTTTCTCAACACCTGCTGCAGTTTGAATTTTAATTACTAAACCTAATTCTAAAATAAACATGTTGAAACAATGGCCCAAGACAGAGTTGTGACACCAGTTAATGCCATCTGGGTTCTTATATAAATCAGTACTGCTTAACACCCACTAAGGAATTCTCATATGGGACATATAAAAGTCAAGCCTCACAAATGCAGGAAAGAACCCCTGGAGGGGGGAAATAACCTTCTGTTTTTTCCTCTTTGCTTTCTTGGGCTACAGAGAACCCATCAGTTCCCATCAAACCTCACCAAACAAATCCATCCAGTCTGAGGCTGTAACATTGCTTTCTGCTGAGGCCATGGGGGTGAACAACAGCTTTGATCAACTAACCATTGCAAGCTTTTATTTATTTTTAATTTCCTTTTTTCCATAGCTGACATGGTTTGCAAGAAAAGGTCATTCAAGAAAGTGATTTGGCCGGTGCCCAGAGCTGCAGTCTCCCACAGCACACTCGGCTCGGCTGTGCTGCTCCTAGAAGGGGCTGTCCTAAGGCTATTGGGGGTTATGGTCGTTATTATCATTCAGATTTTTGGCTATGTTATTTTTTACTTCAGCTTTTGGAATGGGATGGCATGGCATGGCATAAATCTCTGCCTGAAAAGTCTAGCAGATGCCTTTTAAATGCTTTCTTGGTGCCTGTTTCACACAACTACAGGGTCCATTCTGGTCCATTTCTCTTATACCTGGTAAATTTTTAACTTTAAATCTGTGATAAAAGAAGTGATACAGATTCCTGAGGACACTGCAAGATGACTGACTAAGTGGTGCAGCTGTATTTGGAGACAGGTCTGCCACAGGGGTCTCTCCAAGCCAGTACCATAGCACTGGGATTAACCCTGTGGCACGACGAAAGAACAGAGTGAGTTTCTTTGCCTCTTTTCATTTTTTCTGTTTCTTCCACCTTCAAGCAGTGCTCTGTTATGTGCCTCTGTTACCAATCTGTCTCACTTGCCTCTTCAAAGGGAAGTAAGATGTCCCTTTCTTCTGTCCTGGTCAAGTGTGCCAGCAGCTCAGGAGGAGTCTGTTCTCTCAGGCACAGCTTCACAGAGCTGTTGCTTTCGTTTCAGTGAGGTGTGTCATTGCAAATCCAAGGGATTACAGACTTCTCTGAGGTGTCATGGGGTGTGTACATCACTCAGTGTTGCAACCAGGTGACTGAGGCTCAGCTGACAAAACTGTCTAATTACTTCCCCCAAAGCAACTCTCATCTGTTGAGAATGAACACTGTGTCATCACCAAGAAGAAAGCTGCACAAAGTCTGACCAGTCTGTACTGACCAAGTTAATTAGGGTACCCCTAAGAAATGCAAAATAACCAGAGAGAGGCAAAAACACACATGATTTTGAGGTTTCATAGAAACATCTAAGTTACTCTGCTTCTGTTGGGCCTTGAACATCTTACACATGAGCTTCTGAACTCCCCTCAGTGGTGATCAGGAATTCACACTGTTCTCTGGGTTTGCTTTAGTTTCCTTTCTTCATCTTCCTTCCCAAAGGCTGGGGATTCCTGCCCAACCCATGAGCCTGGCACGATGTCCTGGCACGGGGAGTGCTGCAGACCCCCAGCGCTGCCTCCCTGCCCTCCTGGCTCTGCTGCTCCTGCCCTGGACTCTCTGAGCAGATCAGCCCAGGTATATTTGGCTCACCCTTCTGGGGATCCTCAGCAGGAATCTGCCGGTCTTACAAAATCTCCTCTCTTGCCTTAGGCAGGACTTCATTGACGCCTTAGGATTCAGCACAGAAGGAAGGAATTAGGAAAGATTGGCAAGGAGCTGCTGCTTTCAGAACCCCCTCTGCCTCTGGCAGAGCTGAGCTGCTTCCAGAGGAGTCAGAGGGATCAGTGCAACACGTCCAGCAGCCCCTGCTCCTATTCCACACCAGCTCCAAGAGCTTTAGGCTTTTCCCAACCCTGCTGCAGGTTCCAAAGGGAAGCAGCCAGTCCCAGGCATATATCCATAGTGATTTAGTGCCACTGGCAGGCCAGGCCTGACTGGCAGCACAGGTCATTGGATTGATCTGTACAGATTCAGGTGTATGAGATTGATATGAAGGCTTCAGCTTCAAAAAAAAGCAATTTTGCATGCCATGTCCCTGACTGACTTGTCAAGTGCTGGACTTCACTTAGAACTTTGAGAAAGAAATCAGTCAGCAAGTCCTGCTGCTTCCAGCTCCTCGGATCTGGTTCTTTTCCTTCCTCCATGACACAACACTACCTTCTGTTGCCTTCTGCTCGTCCACCACTAATAGGTGCTTGTCCCCTTTGGGTTTCAATCTCCACTGGGTTTACATTTTGGCTTTATTTTGTTGTAACTCTGATCTGAAGTCAGGATATCTGTTATCTATGACTTGTGCACATGTTTCAACATGTAATTCAGCTACAGGGCATGGTAAGGATCCATTTTTGGAAAATAAATAATTTTCTCATTCCAATGTTTCTCCAGCCATGTAACTGTGTGATGGGTGCCTCCCACAGAACAATAAACCCTCTTTCATGCAGCTCCTTAGGAATGGTGGAAATAACAATTAAAGTCTGCCTCCTCAGGGAAAAGGAGCCATTGGACCAAACAACACTGATGATGGTCAATGAACACGCTTGGGGTGTGGGGAACTAAAGATCCTGCTCAGGCTAACAGGAAAGGTGGTCCTTGTCCTGACCAAGAGAAGGCAACACTGAGCACCCTCCTGTGACAACAGTATGAACAACAGAGACTGTCACCTAAGATGAAATGTTGCTTTGCAAGTACTACACAAGAAATAAATGTGCCAAACCCACACTTTCCTAGGAAACTGGCTGCCAGTGCTCATGGGCCATTGCAGCTTTGTCTGTGTTTGGGGAAGGAGGCAGCTGGAAAGCCTCAGAACTCACTGGAGTTTGATGCCAGGAGAGAACAAAAAGGACTTCAGGGCACAGAACTGACTAGGAAAATGTGCTTGGAATTGTCAGCATGGAAACTGCTAGCTGACCTTTCCCACGTTTACAGAAAGAGAACTTTCGACACCTGTAACTGGGAGGGAATGAGCTGAAGAAAATCTGACTCACATCATCATTTTCACCTCCTAACACAAACAACTCCGTATGGCTTCAAGCACTCGCTGCACAGACCAGACTTCGTTACTGGGGTTCATTCCACATCCTTCTTCATCTCCCCCAACAGCATCCTGACATCCACACCCCTGCTCTATTCCTTGCTGCTGCTCCATCCCCTTTCCTCCCTCCCATTCTCCTAGCTGCAAGCAGCACACGGATAGATCCTGCCTGGGCTCACCCTGGAGCTTTGCCTTCCACGACGATGTTCCGCTGGATCTCTCTGGCTGTCACCGATGTGGCTGATTGTGCAACACCTGGACCGACCAGGTTCCTGTCAGACTTTGCTGAGTGACACTCACTCACCACGGGCTCCGAGGGGCCGAGGCCGCTGCCCGCACTCAGCCGTCGGGACGGAGCGGCGCCCAGGGGTGCCCAGCCCTGCTCCGCTGCGAACCGGGGGAGAACGGGACGGTGTTGGCACAGGCGCTGCTGGGGTGTTCCTGCCGGGAAAATACACAGTGAAGCTGTTGCCTGGCATTGGGGAGACTCTGAAATGCCAGAAGACAGGACAGGGCTTCAGAATCACTCATTATTCAGCCTTCTGAAAAGGGCTCAGTGGAGAAAAAACAATTCATTGATTTTGAGCTTTTGGACCATTTTTTTTGTTATCCTGTGGGACTGAGGGAGCTTTGCTTAAAAATCCTGCTCTCCAAACAACAAACCAATTTATTGGTTTGGATGTGGTCATCTGGCACCTGGGGCTGAAATTAAAATCTGAACAGTGAATGGTTAGTGATGAAATTCTGGGCGTTGGCAATGCAGAGCAGGTAACATCCAGCTGTAACCAGAGGCTCACACAGTTGCCTCCACGTGCTTCTCCTGTTTCTTGAAGAAACTCAGTATTTCATCCTCCTGTGAAATATTTAACCAATTCCTTTCTCTGAACAAAGCAGTTTGTGATAATGTGTCATTAAAAATAACTTTTTGGGACTTTATTTTCATCTCACTGCTACCAGAATGTGGTTTGCGTTCTTTCTTCTTCTTTAAAGTTTATTTTATACCAAGTTAATAAGTATGACTGCAGGTTTTTCTCCACCTATATAATATCAAGAAAATGGAACTAAAATTTGGGAAAGCCTGATCATTGTGGTTTTTTGTGGTGTTTTTGTTTGGTTTTGGTTTTTGTTTGTTTGTTTTTTGTGGTTGGTTGTTTGTTTGTTTTTAATCTGAGATGAGTTTATCTCCTTGTTATTGGGTGGGGATGTTTTAGAAATTCATGGCTGGATCCTTGTAAAGGCAGGCACAACAGGGAGAATGTGGGTACGGTATTTTTTGTTAATACAGTTTTAATAAGCAAACAGAAAGGAGCAATTCTTTTTGTGCTGTACTCCTGCAAGAGCAATTCCATGATTATTGACTGTTACTAGAATTAACTGTTAAATATTAAAATAGCTGTTTGAAGTACAGGATGCACAATGCTCATACTGATTGAGCTTTTTATTTCAAAGTGTTATTGGCACTCACAAGTCACAATTAAACCATTGCCTTACATAAGATGAGATTTAATTACAAGACTCAATTATTTCTGTATTCAAGATTGATTTCTGGAGAAAGAAGGGCTAGAGAGACACCAAAGGGTGATGCAGAATTGATCACAGTTACACATGCATCTTCAGGCCAAGAAGCCAAGACATTCCTGTTTTCTCATTCAAGTAAAAAATTATCTCAGCAAAGTAAAAGTTACTCTTTTTTTTTTTTTTTCTGGGAATTTAAATGATGTTAACAAACTTCGTCTCATTATCCAGCCCTTTGGTGTCTTCATGTAGGTCTTTAAAACTGACCTGCCTCAAGTGTCTGGGTCAGACTCGAGGTTCCCTCAGACCATCGGTGT